>JAEQBH010002492.1:0-539153 GCA_016808115.1 Tetrastigma voinierianum | reverse complement strand
TTTAGGTGGCTACTTATGCGAAGGGCTTGGCAAAGGAGAGGCTAGCTGTGAGAGGCTCCGCCCAGCGGCCAAAAGTCTTCGAGGCTAAGTTTCCTTCTCTAACCTGGGAGAGCAGTCTTCTGACTCGGATAAAGGGAGGCAGCCAGAGGCCCCGGTGAAACACTGGTCGACACAGAGCATGGCCGGTGGCGAGGGGCGTGGCGGGGATAAAGAAAATGGGGCCGGAAGGGATCGGAGTCCCTTAGAAGGCGGCTGCGGGTGACGGAGAGGAGTTCTGGTCGTCGAGGGCGACATGGGCCCAGATCGCGACCTTGGGCGGGCCACCAGATGGCGACCTTGGAAGCCCGAACGACAGATAAGCGGCCTTGGAAGCGGGCCTTGAAGCTCACGGAGGCGGGTAACTCTGTAGAATGCACGATGGGAGCTCGGCAAGCCGGATGGACTACGAGAAGCGGAGGCTTTGGCTAAGCCGGAGGGAGTGCCGAAGTGATGGCTGAGTTGAGCGGGGCGTAGCCGCGATGGGCCTCGGTGAAGCCTGCCTTCCGGTCGGGCTTCTCGAGGCTTTGAGCACGGAGTTCAACATCCGGCTTTTCGATGGGGAGGTTGAAGGATCCGCTTAAGTGAGGTTGATGCGAGGTGCCGGGTGTTTCTGTCGTGCTCCCTTGCACAGTGATTCCAGGTTTCTCAGGCTGGTTCTTACCTTCCTTTCTTTGAGGCTCAGCGCCTGGCTCCCTCCACTTCCCTGACGAGGTCAAACGTCGAACGTACTAGGCTCTCTCTCTCCCTCTCTTTTTTTTTTTTTTTTTTGCATCTGGCTCGGAGCTTAGGTTTTTACTTATTACTTTTACAGTTTTGACTATTTGTTTGATATCAAGGTCATTTGATTAATTCCTTCGCTCATTTTACTGTTTCGTTGTTGGATGTTTGGTTTTCAAGCCGTGTGAATTTTCCTATAATGATTATGTTCATGACTGAGTGGCTGGGCTTGGCTGGCTCCATGGCCTTCTTTTTAATTTGTTTACGCTCTGGCCCGAGTTATGGCTCCAGTGGCTACTTAGCCTTTTAAGTTGTCACGCTCGCAATGGATCTTGAACTCCCTGAGCTACATACGACCATGGCTGTAACATTTTGCACATTAAGCTGCAGCCAATCTTGGGTCTGACTGCGGCTCCATATTGCCAGCCTTTTGACATCCGCTCTACGGCGGCCAATTACTAGGCTCCTGAACTACATGGCTTCATGACTACTTGGCCTTTTTGAGTTGTCACGCTCTGCGGCCAGGCCCTCTTGGGGCTGTTGAGCTACATGGCTCTGTGTTTGCCGTGCCACTGGATTGTTATGCTCCTCTGGCCCAGGCTACTTGACCACGAGCTGTGCTCCTTAGGTATGACATACGAATTTGTTAAAGGCTGTGTGACCCAAGCCTCTTGGACTCTGAGCTACATGGCCTTTGAGTTATTATCTTTGCGACCCGGAGCTCTTGGGCTCTGAGCTACATGGCTCAGTGGCTCGCAGCACTAACCCCATTCTCTTGGAAAGGTCGTGTAGCTTTTAATGCCAGTTTATGGGTTAGACGGATTCACCTTCGAATTCCGGCGCCACTGGCTCAACTTATAAATAAGCGACCCTTCATGATGGTGCTGCCAGCACCAACCTTCTTCACTTTTGGGCACAGTGGTCGCGCATGATGAAGCGCCAGGGTTTGGTCATCATTACGGGAGGTCTGTCTGGTGATCGTGAGCTAACGTTTGGTTCTGATGGTCTACTGCTTGTAGGAGTTATGTTTTTTCCTAGTTCCTTCCTTGTGGGAGTTATGTTGTTCTCTAGCTATGTCCAATGATGGAACTATGCTAGGGAATGTCAGGAGGGGCGATAACGCGAAAAGCACCCAGTCTGCTCTCTCCATGTTTTCCTCTTCTTTCTTCTCTTCTTTCCCTTTCTCCTTTTCCTTCTCTTTTCCTTCTCCTTTTCCATTTCCTTTTCCTTCTCGTTCGCAATCTCTCTTCTTATCTTTCCCCTTCCCTTTCTTGAGATTTTTTTTTTTGGGGTTTTTGTCTTGACAGGGTGTAGGCCGATGTGAATAACGATTTTTGCTTAACTGTGATTTTTGAGATGCAAAGGGTGATTTTGTAATTCTAAATTGTTTCCTTAATATATATTGAAATTTTGTATTATTTGTAGTTCCTTTTAGATAAAGAACAATCTTTGTGATTATACGATTTTTCCATCGAGCCCCTTCGGTGTCAGCGGCTTTATCATTGTAACTTATTGTTTAGTCTAGCATAACATCAAACGACTTAGAAAATGGAAATATAGTGTTATTTGAAATCAGGATGGTGGACCTTTATTCACAGGACCTTCGTTGGGAGTCCCTCTTTGGTAGAATCGTTTGAGATGTTCGACGTTCCTTAGTAGTGAGGTTTTCCCACTTCTTCGGATTGGAGCTCATAGTTCTTGGGGTGGATTATCACGATATATGATGTAAGGCCCTTTAGTGATTATGACTTCCCGTATGAGGGTCCTTCCTTCTTTTGCTGTTTTCATAACACCGGTCACTGGCTTATAACTCTTTGACCGACCCTTTGGAGTGCATATCACCTCATTTATCTTCTGTGATAGTCTTCTATAAGCGGGACTTGCTCGCGTTTTTCTTCTAGGAGGAGATCCGAGTTTAAGCGCGAGCCTCCTCGTTGTGTTCGATGTTTTGCTAGTTGATCCTTTGATATTTTAGTCCCTACCTACAGTGGGGTCTTGTAAGACCAAGGGTACAATTTACGGAAAAATGAAAGCAAAATCGTAATTTAGATTACAAATTGTTATTTCGAGTTAAAAAATCGAATTTATTCTCTAGATCTTGGGTGACGGCTTGGATTTCAGATTGAGATCGTTCTCTCGAAATCTAACGATTTCATGGTCAGAGACAGTCAGATTTCTGGCGTTCAGGCATTCGTTTGGTCCCGTAAAAGCGATTTTCGGCGACGAAATTCACATATAATAAGTACTCATGTACCGTAAATTAGATATAATTAGATAAATGATGAAAATGGGCCAGTGAGATAGAGTGAATTTCAAAAGCAAATGAAGGGCAGAATTATCGTTTGAAATTTGTCGTGAGGAAGAAGATAAGCGCTAATAAGTGTTGTCTTCTTAAGCAAGGAAAAACGTGAAAGAAAAACGGAGAGTCGGTGTTACGTTTTGAGAGGATTTTAGAGAGAGAACTTCTCTGCAGAAATGTGATCAGGCCATTCGAGTCTTCGGGACAAGGAGGAGGAAAGGCTGCTCGCAGCGGAGGAGAACTGCGTGGGTACCCGAATTTAGGAGTTTATGAACTCCGAGAGGTGGGAGTTCTCCTCTTGAGTTTATTAAATTTAAGTCTTTCTGAATGTTTGAGTTGAATGAGGCCGTGAGGGACGTCGTCAGATCGACTTGGGACAAATTGATATAATTTTTGGAACCAAAATGGAGCAGCCCGTGACTGCTCCATGGCTGTTTTGGGTTGATTTAAGTGTGCATTCATGTGTTAATCATGTATTGATTGGTTAAAAAGGGCGAGATGGGCATGAAGCCGGGTTCACCAAGTGAGCCAGATGATTTGTGATTTTTAGAGAATAGTAGCGAAAGGTTTCACTATTCCACGAAGCAGTGTTCTCGAAAATATATTTTGTGAAAATATGTTTAGTCAGTGATTTAAATAAAATTGCTCGTGTTTGATCATTATCCCAGTGAGAATAATTTTGATGTATGAAATGAGAATTTACATGACATGATTGTATCCAGATTGATTGTTTTGTAATATATCTGTCATTTTATCACTATTTATGTGAATTAAACATATTGGAATTGACATACATGCATTCCATATGCACTAGAACACCCTAGGACTATAGGAGTGAGTGCATGAGATGAGTCTAAAGAAAATGGATCGGAGGGTTGTCTAAAAATATTAATTATCGGAGGGTAGTCCAAATTAAAAATATCAATCGTCGGAGACGGCCCAATTGATATTCATCGGAGGGTAGTCCACAAACAAATAATATATGTCATTCCGGTGAGTCAATTGATATTCATCGGAGGAGGTAATTACCACAAACCGATAATATATCAATCGTCGAAGGCAGCCCAATTGATATATAGCCATCGGAGGTTGTCCCTTTAACAAAACAATAATTCTCATACAAGGCTTAGTCGAGTGTAGAGAGTCGGTGGACTCGGGATGTGTTGAGTCATAACGCAGACATTGAATGGGGATAATGCATTTGCTTGAATGCTTGTATTTTGTTCTGGAGACATTGCGCGCCGGTGAAGTAGCGCCAAGGCGATTCAGCTCTTGGCGTTGGCTGGCGCGTCGAGGATGTTATTTTGCAGTGCGGGAGCGTGCGAAGGGCCCGGCTCGATCCCCTGAGTTGAGGATTAGAAGAAAGCGGGTTGTGGCTGGTTGATGATATATACATGTATTGGAAATGTCTAATTTTAATATGTATTGTATAAGTGAAAATATTGTAATAACATATAACTATTTGAGTATATAGTTGGATTCATAGTTAGTATGTATTATGAGTATCGTTTGTGAATTTAGTGGCGTATTACTCATGATTTGATATATTGGATATATTGCCTTTGTTTGGGACCGGAGTATATGCGGAGTTTGTATTTGGGTAGAAGCTCCTAGTACAAAGGAGACTCTGCCCGATTTTCGTGAGAAATGTCGAGGTCACGAAGCGATCGCGAGTGTTTAAGCGGGTTAACGGGTGAGTCAACGGACCGGTAGAGGTGTCACGACTTAATTATCGAGCCCAGTATCTGAATACCTAGGGAGCTTGGGTTTGGGTATCCATCACCACTTAGGTGGTTTGATGTTCGGTTTAAGTATAAGATTACCTAGGAAGACCACGGTGGCAGGACCTTTGCATGTGAGTTTTGCCATGTGCTGGTGTATGGTTGTGTTTTGTGTGTATGACATATTTGTATGTGTGTTGACATTGTTTGTGTGTAGTGATTAGCACATAGAAACAAATTATGGAGTTTTCACAGTGTGTAAAAACTATATGAGGAAAAACTAAATAAATTTGAATAATAAATTTATTTGGGTTTTGAATAATGAAATAAATTTTATTTGGTTGATGTTAGGCAGGAGGGTTTTGATAAAATTTTGGTTGGCATGGTCGAGAGAAAAAAAAATGTGTGAACAAATAAATAAAAATCACTTTTATAAATTTGTTGGTTTAGAATAAGCGAATGATTTATGGGTTTACAAGTTGTAAAATTGAAAGAAAATTGAATAGAATATATTCTTATTAATTTATTTGAGTACGTAAGAAATAATAATGAAAAAATAGGTGTATATTTTTCATTTTCGATGCGTGGAATAAGTGAAATTTTTTAATTAAATGAAATCCAAAATCAATAAAAAAAAAAAAATTAGACAAGATTTTCGAAAAATAAAATTTAAAAAAAAAAATTTTTGTTGATAAAAAACATATTTAATATAATTGATTGTCTTGCATTACTTGTAAATGTAACGACAATGTATCTAACGATTTATGTATGATTAATTAATACCGAGTACGTGTTTATGCCTTAGAATCTTTGTATTGATTTAATTTGCCATTGGAAACGTATAGATGATGGCTAGTCGAGGACGAGAGGACGTAGAGGGCGTCCCGCAGTCTTTAGTCGAGCACCACCAGGTGTTTGGATTAATAGGCTTTTTGCGGGGTACGGGTATTACGTGGTGCCTCACCTGTTTGGTATAGCAAGTAGACGGGAAGATCTGGCCTCGAGGAGGTTTAGGGCGTATCATCTCGGAGCATTCACGGGGGGAGATCAGAGTGTTATTAAACCATTGGTTTCATGCGAGATGGGAAGATTATTGAGGAGGCGCTGTGAGTTACCTGCATTGTGACCGGATCAGACTAATTTGTGATTCGGTGGAGGGTGAGCAAGTATGAGGTGGAATGGGCTAAGGACACCTGCCTAGAGACTTAGAGTTATGACATGAGCGAGTTTGAATCGTTATTGGCGATGCTTTCGAGGAGATTCGAGGCATCTCTTTAAGGCTCAAAGTTCCTAGATTTGAGTAGGAGTGATGGCGATTGATGGACTCGTGGCTAGGTCATGAGTTAGCCGGTCTGTTTGGCGATTACGTGACGCGAGCGTAGGCGAGGTGAGGAGATCGAAATGGATGGGATTGTCCGTCGGGCGGGATATGGGGACTCAGCCTCACGGGATGTCTGGATTATAGTTGGAATGACCGACCGTAGAGAGAGATGAGATCTTTCGGAGCACTCGGGATGCGGTATTGATGGTAGGCGGGGCCAGTCAGTCTTCTTGAGTTAGGAAAGAATGAAAGGCTTCTAGTTCCTGAGAGGGTTCAGTCGCGGCCATCCGGACCGGGGGCGGATGAGGATGTGGTCAAGTGCGGGACGGTTGGTGTGCTACCATTATCGGCCCGGCACGGCGGACACATGAGGCGGGATTGCCGAGAGCGAATCCGGTTTTGGGACATCCGCAGTCCGGTCGATGCTTGAGAACGGAGAGGATCCCGAATACGTTCCTCAGCGGCTACGGTACATCTTGGAAGGGCGGTCTCTCGGTTCGAGGGGAGCTGCGCACCGTTCCTGAGCGGGCGGGAGGCCATAGTATGGGTAAGCGAGAGGGCGAGGCCCTGAGCGGGGACATCGAGATCGGTGTGTCTCTGCCAAAATCCGCACCAGCAATTTAGTCATCGAGATCCGGCCCGATTATCTGGTGCGTTTTGCTGCTCTCTACCATGGGCGAGGAGTGTTGTTGATTATGGTGCCGCGTTCATTAATTTAACATAGTTATTGATCGAAGTTGAAGCAGGGTTGAGATCTTCATAAAGTCTTTGCCGTGGCGGTTCTCACAGGGATTTGGCGAGAATAGGGATGATATGTCGCGGTTGCAGAGTTGGAATCTCGGGACTCTACTCACGGTGGACTGAGGATCATGGACATGTCGAGTTCGATGTCATCACAGGGATGGATTGGCCCGATAGCTACCGGGGTCGTTATCGATTGTGAGCATGGGAGTGTTCGCAAGCATACGCGGGGCCCGGTACTCGTGTGGTATTTCGGAGACCAAGCCACGATATTTTACTTGGAACGATATCACGATCCGGTGTCGAGGATGATTGGCGGGTTTGACTGGCCCGAGCCTTGCCACAGAGGCGAGGAGGGCCGGATTTAGATCTACCTCGGTAGTGTGCGAGTATGTGGATGTTTTCCGGATGAGCTACCTGGGGCCCCACCTCCACAGAGGGTAAGTAGACTTTGGTATCGAGTTACATACTGGTGCTTCACCCATCTATGACTCAGCATAGGATGGCACCGGTTGAGTTGTAGGAGCTGAGTCCCGAGTTCTGGGGCTATTGGACGAGGAGTTCATTAAAGGCCCAGGAGCACTTCACCATGGGCGCTCGGTTACGTGAAGAAGAAGGGCCAGACCTTTCGGCGCGAACGATTAGGCGATTGAGCCGGGTTCACGATCGAGAATGGTACCCGTGCCAGGATTGGCCGATTTGTTTGATAGTTGAGAGGAGCGAGTCCTCAAAGATAGACCTTCGCGCGAAAGTTACCATCGGCTGAGGGGTTGGGGAGGCAGATATCCCAAGGCGGCATTTAGGGCCGTTATGGCACTTTAGGTTCTGGTGATGCCCTTTGGATTAATGAATGCCCGGCGTTCATGAGACCTCATGCATAGGGTCTGTTCGACATATCTGAATGGTTGTGTGATAACCGTGGATGACATTTTAGTCTACTTTCCCGATCGAAGTGGGAGCATGAGTATCGCAGGGGATTGTGTTCTGATTGTTGAGAGACCATGGTTGTCGGCGGTCCGATCAGTGAGTTTTGGCTTCTTGAGGTGAGATTTTTAGGACCGCGTGGTGTCGGTATCGAGGAGTGTCGGTCGACCCGAAGGAGAAGGTCGGCCGTTGATGAGTTGGGAGAGGCCGTCGGTCTTGAGATGCGTAGTTTCTTGGGATTAGTGAATACATTCAGGAGGTTCATGAAGGGGATTTCTCCGGTTGGCGACACTATGGCCAAAGTTGACCGAAGGAGGTGGGGTTTGGTGGGATGACCGATCTTGAGGGAGGCATTCCAAGAGTTGAAGGAGACTTACTTCAGCCCCATCTTGATAGTCTGGGACCAGACGAGGTACTGCAGTGTATTATGATGCCTCGAGGGCCGGATTAAGGACCGTGTTTTGATGCGGTAGGGAGGATAGTAGCTCCTTGGTTCTCATCACATTGAGAGAGATCAAGGCGAATTACCCACACGTGACATGGAGTTGTGGTAGTAGTCTTCGCCTTGAAGATTTGGGCGCCACTATTTACGACGAGGAGTTCGAGGGTGTGCCAGACCATAAAGAGTGGGAAGTATGTTTTTCACGCGACGGGACTCAGTATGAGGCACAGCAGTCAGTTGAAGATTCCTAGAAAGTTATGAGCTTTCGCTTTGCATTACCACCATCATTAAAGGCAATCGTAGTGGCGACTGCACTCGATCGCGATCACGAGAGCGTTGGCTAGTATAGCTTCTCGAGGTGGCGGATGCTGGGCTGTGGGGCGGTTCCCGGGAATTTCACCGATGCCGGCGACGTTTCGAGGTACTGCCGGGAGTTTAGTGGCCCACACCGTCTCTGATGACGAGTGATTGAGTCTAGTCGCGGGACGTAGAATGGTGTCATCGGGGCGAGTCTGATCAGTACGGGTGGCTTGGTGGGCAGTTCACATAGATGCCAGATTTTCGATATGAGGGCCCGGTGTGGATTTCCCCGGAGTTGGCGATTACCCCAGAGAAAAGATTCTGCCGGGGAGTTTTCCTTTGCTCTGCGATTTCCGTGCATCGGTGTACGAAGAGATGTACGGGATCTTCGTCGCCAGTACTATTGGAGTGGGATGAAGAACCGCGTAAAGGACTTTGTTCGCGATGTCTCACATGTCGTGATTGAAGTGAACACGAAGCAGGGGCCGCCGGCCATTGGAGTGGGCGCAGTGGAAGTGGGAGCCGTCACGGTGGTTTTGTGACCCGCGCCCCGCGGACGCGGCGAAGCAGCGGCGGTATGGTGATAGTGGGCCAGGCTCCACGAGTCGGCACATTTTCCTAATACATGCGGGATGACCTTCGCCTTGGAGAGATTACCAGGTTATACATTAGAGAGATAGTCAGGCTACATGGAGTACTAGTATCCATAGTGTCGGATAGGGACTGAGTTTCTGGTAGCCTTTTGAAGAGTTCCAAAGGTTATGAACATGGTGCGATGAGTCTGACTTTCCACCTACCAGACGGATGGTCGTCTGAGAGGACTATCCACAGTGTTAGAGGACATCGCCCATGAGCATCGTCACGGATCATGGAGTAATTTTGCAGGAGAGCACTTTTCCCTTAGTGGAATTCGCCTACAACAACAGTTACTAGGCGAGTATACGGATGGCACCGTATGAGGCATTGTATGGGAGGCCATGTAAATCACCGTTATGTTGGACCGAGGTAGGAGAGCTCCATGTCAGCTGGTCTGATCCCGATTAAGGCGCCCTCAGAAGGTGGGCTTGTCCCGGCGGCGTCTTCTCGGCTTCAGGCGGCCCGAAGAGCTATCTCTGCGGTGTGCGGCGTCGACCGCCAGAGTTTGAGGTGGGGATCACGCGTCTTCTTGGTGATGCTGGGAGTGGTCGGGGTTCGTGGCGTGGGAAGCTATCATGCAGGAGTTCATTAGGCCGCCGAGATACTCGAGAGAGGTGGCCTTGTGCGTACCGATTGGCGTTACACGGCGTGTCAGGTGTCCACGGTATTTCACGTCTCCCATGCTCACAGTATCTCCCGAATCCGACTCATGTGGTGGATTGAAGGGGCGGATTGAGTTGACACGGATGGGACGCCGAGGAGGACCGGTGTGCATTGTTGATAAGCGTGATCGGGTTTTGCGGCCATGAGCGAGTGAGGTTAGTGAGGTGCATATGACGACACTATGGGTGGAGAATCAACGTGGGGCGCGAGGGCCCGCGTCAGGCTCTGTCACTTCTTGTTTAGAGATGAAGGTACCTAATTTAGTCGTTTAAGTTTTAAATGACTGTTTACATGCATGGTAGAGTGCACGTTGCATAGGCATGTGAGTGATTGTGATTGTCCAGAATTTTGGGACAAATTCCTTTTAAGGAGGGGAGAATGTAAGACCCAAGAAATTCAATTTCTGGAAAAATGGCAAAATCGTAATTTCGATTACAAAATTGTTATTTCGGTTAAAAAAATCCGGAATTTATTCTCTAGATCTCGGATGACGAAACGGATTTCATCGTTGGAATCGTCTCGCGAAATCTAGCTAGCATGTAAAATTCCGTCGAATTAGAGACGATTCGAAATTTACGTTTTTCGAGCGCTAGCGTTTCGGTCCCGTAAAGCGATTTCGGCCTTCTGAAAGTCACATATAACAAGTACTCATATACCATAAGTGGTATGAGTAGATAAATGATGAAAATGGACAGCCGAGATAGAGCCGAATTTCAAAACAGGGAAATGAAGGACAAAATTGTCATTTTGAGAATTTATTAAATGAGAATAAGACAAACACTAAATAGTGTTTGTCTTCTTCAAAAGGCAAAAAGGGAAAAACGTGAAAGAAAAACCAGAGAGTCACAGTGAGCTGCGTTTTGAGAGGATTTTAGAGAGAGAGAACTTCTCTCTAGAAATACGATCCGTCCAGGCCGTTGACGATCTCGGGACAAGGAGAAAGAAACATACGGAGAAGGGCTAGCGTGGTCACCGGTTAAGAGTTTCCATAAACTCAGAGAGGTAAGGTTTCTCCTGCCAGGTTTTATTCTCATTTAAGTCTTTCTGAATGTTTGAGTTGAATGAGGCGGGCGAGACCGTCGTCGATCCCAAAGGCTTGGGGCCAGAGATTGATATATTTTGGAACCAAATGGAGCAGCGTGTGCTCCACGGCCCAGGTTGATTTAAGGTATTGCATTCATGTGTTAATCATGTATTGATTGGATTGAGGCGGAAATGGCCGTAGGCGGGTTCACCAGTGAAGCCAGATGATTTGTGATTTTCGAGAATAGTAGCAGAAGTTTCACTATTCGAAGCGATGTTCTCAAAATATATTTTTTGTGAAAATATGTGTGCTTAGTCGAGTGATTTAAACTAAGTGCTGCGTGTTTGATCGTTAAGCTAGTATTTAATTTTGATGTATGAAATAAAATTTATGACATGATTGTGTGAATTGATTGTTTCTTAAATATATGCATGTTTATATATATTTACATGTGAATTAAATTTGTATTGGAATTAGCATACATTCATATCTTGGCTACAGAACCTGCAGGTATAAGGAGTGAGTGCATGAGATGAGTTTAAGAAAATAGTTCGGAGGGGTTGTCTAAAAATATTAATTGTCGGAGGGTTGACCAAATTAAAAATATCGATCGTCGGAGGCGGCCCAATTGATATTCATGGTAGTCCACGAACCGATAATATGTCGATGCGTTCAGGCATTTGATTGATATTCGCTGGATTTAGTCCTAGGCAAATAATATGTCAAATGTCGGAGGCCTTGATTCGATATATATATATCGGAGGGTTGTCCTTGGCTGCAAAAACGTAGATTCCTCCATACAAGGCTTAGAGGCGAGTGTGAAAGAGTCGGTGAGGACTCGGGATCTGAGTTCAGTCATGTAGACATTACAGTAGGATCATGCATTTGCTTGAATGTATGTTTTGTTTGGAACATTGCCTTTGCACTTGGGTGTGTACTTAGGGCGATTCCACCCTCTTGACAAGCTCGCCTGCATGAAGGATATTTCTGGTGCGGGGAGCGTGCGAAGGACGACCGTCTAGGGATTGAGGATTAGAAGAAAGCTAGGGTTATGGCATTGGTTGAGTGATGCCACATGTATTGAAATGCTCCCCAATTTTAATATATGTTGTATAAAATGAAAATATTGTAACTCTTGCCAACTATTTGAGTATATAGTTGGATTCATAGTTAGTATGTATTATGAGTATCGTTTGTGGGCCCAGTGGCTAGTATTACTCATCTGGTGGATATAATGGATATATTGCCTTTGTTTGGGACGGTATATGCGGGTTTGTATTTAGGTAGGCTCCCGTACAAGGAGACTCATGCGTTTTCATGAAATGTCGGGTCACGGGCATTCACAGTGTTTCCGGCGGGTTGTGGGTAGTCAACGGACCCGGGATCGGGAATATCCATAGTCTATTTGCTTGGTGCCAAAGGCGGTGAGCAGGGTTTCTGAGTCATTGACTTAGGCGTAGTTTGTATGCCCTGTCACCTCGAGGATGTGTCTACCCCATTTCCTTTTAGGTCTTCGGTTGGTTTCGGTGCTAACTTTGGGGTCCTTATAGTGACCCGACGCCGTTAGGCGTGGATGGTGAGGGACGGTAGTAGTTTCGATTGAGCTCATCGCGCTGATCCTAAACTTAGGATTGTCGATTGTTTCCCCATTATCAGACCTGAGGACCTCGGGATCCCGAACACATATTATAGAACGCCCAGACGAGTTGCGTACCTTACATTCTATGATTGTTGCCAAGGAGGACTCGACTTAGAGCCGTGGTAAAATAGTCCGTAGCCCGCGATGATAAATTTGTCTTTGGCCTTCGATGAGTAGAATCATTATGTAAAGCCCTCTCGTTGTTGGAAGGAAATTTAAAGAGGCTTGTATTATCGTTAAACCCAGATGAGAGATGAGATATCTTGGCGTATAAATGAAGCTTTGCATTTTAATGGCCAGTTATCATGTACCTCTTTGAGCATTGTGGGCGATGGTACCCACGCGTAGTGTTTTCTGCCCAGGTGAAACTCCGATGTAGTTGACACGTATGCCTGTCTTCCCTTAGTATGCTGATTGGCGTCTTCCTTTCTTGCACTTAAAATCTGGGTGCGAAGAAGTCTAGTTTATAAGGGTTCCCTCGATGAGCAATTGAACCTTGCCGACCTCGCTCACGAGTTTGGACCTCCTTTGGGCCGGCAGCGATTTACCATCTACGAAAGTAATCCCCGAATGGGGTCCATGGCTGGTTGGACATCACGGGAGACTTCCGTTTGTGGAATCTTCTTGGGGCTTTGGTAAGTGCTTTCGATAGGTGTCTGATCACTTCAGTCTTCTTGTGGGGTGTAGCCGGTTGCGGAACGCCGGCAGGAATTCTTGATCTTGGTACATGTTTGACTTGAACTCAAAATGCAATTTCTTGAAGCGGCTCTCGCGCACCTTTTTGAGGATATAGGATCATCTTCTCACCTGGCCTCGTAGGAGTCTTCTATCTATTTACCACACAGGTGAGTCGTTGCTCACCTGGTGATCTAACTTTCCATGAAGTGGGCGAGGATAGTCATTCGGCCTTCCTCCGCCTTTGGCTCGTTATTGGAGGCTCGGGCCCGGGCACGAGGGGGCTCACTCGTGTCTATCCCGCTGGAGAGTCGGGATCGATCCTGCACTTCCTTGGGCATTAGCGGCCCCATCGACGGATAGTTTCCATACGGGGAGGTCGGGTGCCAGTTGGGTATCCTCTGTAGACTGTGTTGGAGTGAATTCTATGATGAAATCTGCCCGAATGCGCCCTTTCTTCTTGTCCTCGGTTTTGTACAGTGTCGAATTCACTCGGCTACATGGCCCATCATCGGCCTTCAGGAGGTTTAGTTTATGCGATATTTGCTTCATTGGATATTCGGTTGGGACTTGACCGGTGTGAGCTTAGGTAGTCGGGTTTTGGATGTGGTTACCAATGCGGATCGACACTCCATCTTCCCAGGTACCCTCTCTTATGCTTCAGCTAAAGCTGTTCGCAATAGTAGGTAGTTCTTTGCACCTTAATCTGTTCTCTCTTATCGGGCGCTACTAGTTCTGAAATCTGTGACAATGGAGTAGAGTGAGGTTCTCCCGGAAGGGCTCACCGGGATGGGGGGGAGGCTCGGGTGGGTTTGGCGCCGTGAGCAGCCTCCTAGCAATGTGGATCCCACTGGAAGGCCTTTTTCAGAACCTAAAAGAAAGGCCGACATTTGTCGCTGGCCCTAGATAAGAAGTGGCTTAGCGCAACTATTCTCCCAGTTAGGCGTTGAATGTCTTTAACGTTTGATGGAGGCAGCATATCAAGCATGACCTTTATCTTATCTGGGTTCGCCTCTATTCCTCGGTTGTTGACTATAAAACCTAGTAACTTCCCGGCGGAGACTCCGAAAGCGCATTTGGCCGGGTTTAGCTTCATATTGTAGCTTCTCAGGATCTGGAACGTCTCGGCTAAATGGGTTATGTGGAGCTTGGCTTTTATCGATTTACCGGCTTATATCGTATATGTATACATATAAATGTCCCAATTTGTTGGGAACATCATTCCTGGCCGCTGATAAATTAGCTCCTGCATTCTTTAGCCCGAAGGAGCATTTTCGATAACAATAGGTTCCACGATCGATGGCAAATGAGTCTTCTCTTGGTCATTTGGTCATCCTTGTCCCAGTTTGGCGAAGAGTCCATGAAAATTTGAGATTTCGTGACCCGGTAAATGCGTCCCTCATGGATCAATCGAGGTGGGGGAAGCTATCCTTTGGGTAGGCCCTATTGATGTATGTGAAATCATTTTCCTTGCGTACTTTAGTTCTTTTTTGTGAAACCAAACGTTAGCCCAGCCATTAAGATTTTCAACTACTTCTCTGATTGCCTTTGCTTGGAAGCTTCTGGACCTCTTCATTAATCGCCTTTGTCTTGCAGACAAAACTCCTTCTCTTTGCTTGGCCAGGCTTAAAGGGTCGGCGTTTAACTTGTGGGTGATCAACTGCTGGGTCGACCCACCCATGTCTTTATTTCGAGAGGCGAATACCTCCATGTTACGCTCTAGAAAAAGGATGGGGCTTATGATGTCATACCTTTAACTTGGACCCTATGTAGACGGGTTTGGTGCAGTCAGAGCTATACAAGTTCTAATTCTTACGGCGCGGTGAATTAGTTACCTGTCCATATCGAGCTCATCCATGTAAATGTTGTCGACCGTGTTTTGCTTCATTGATCGCTGAGTAACCTCCACGGCTATCGCTAATTTCCTCGGACCATTCTCCATTTGCGATTGGAGATTTGATAACCATGTGACAGCGGAGGGCGACCTTTATGGCGTGAGAGAAGGCCTACCCGGTAACATGTTGTGGGCTGACATGGCATTTTATGAAGTCTCATAGTTGTTATGGCTTTGGCATGGGGTCTCCCAAAGTAGGCACTAAGCGTAGATCCCCGAGACGTGCTTTTTCCCACGAAAACCAGCGTGACGAGCGTTGATCGGCTCTAGTTCTCCGCTCCAATGCGTCTTTATCGAAGGCGATGCGAAGATGATATCGGCCGAGCTTGGATTGTCGGCGGACTCACATGGATCGTTTTGTGGCTAATATGGTTTTCATACAAGTGGGTCGATCATGGGGGTGTTAAGCGACCTTCCATGCCGAGGTGCAGGTTATGGTAGTATGGTGGGAAGCTTAGATGTTGTTTGTACTCTAAGACCAGGCACGATGTTGTAGTGGGCCTTCTTGGGTGAGAATTTGGACTCTCAGCCTCCACTTAAACCCTCCGGAGAGATTACATGGATTTCTCCTAAGGCGAGTTTGATGTTGTTGGGTTAGTTAAGTGGTTGTGGTTGGACTGTCCCACCCTCGAGGGCCCGCGTACTCGGCTAAGATGTCCACATGAAGATCAGTGATCAAATCTCCTTTTTAGTAGATGGAATAAATACGTTAGGTGTCCATAGTCCTTGTCACACCGGGTTAAGTCCGGCCCGGATTAGGCGGATCAGAACCAAGTTAAGTGTGAGACTATATCACTAGGACCTCTGGACTCTTTACTGTTTTTATTGCCTCTTGAATCAAAATATCGGATACAACATATCTGAAAACTATTGCGGAGTGGTGTCCATCAAACTCTATACACATATCTTTGAGTCCCGTTCACGTATACAAAAGCTTTGTGCTTATACATTTACAAATCGAAGAGTCTTAGGGACATCATGATGAACTACTAGTGTCTTTGACCGGTGTGTCTGCGGAAGATCATACGTCTTCTCTGTACCTACACGGATTAAAACCCGTGCTAAGCTTTTCACAGCTTAGTAGAAACAACAACGAGCTTATGCGAGAAACACACATATCTTGAATCATAATAATCATACTAACAATAACAGTCTGCAGATCTTCAGGAAATTCATATAACGATTCGTACACTAATTATCCTTGTAACAAACTTAGCACATTCGAGGATCTCTCGTCGATGCGAACTTATACTTACTCGGATCTTACGCGATGGCGGACTTATTCTTATTCCGATCTTTCATTAGGTCACATATGCATATCTTATTTCCCTAGGACACATACTTGTCGGTTTCTAGCGAATACGATCTTGAACACTCCATATGCTTAGACGGAGGTACTTATCACGTGCTAAGTATTCTATCCCATCTTATGCTTGTTGGATCTCATTAGGGGTTACAAAGTTTATGCTTATCTGGAGATACTTATACACGTCTTTGGTAATTATATATATCTCGGATATCAGTAGGAGTTTACAAAACTTATGCTTATCTGGAGGTACCCTTAGGTCTTGCAAGGCTTATACGCCATAGGGCTTATACTTATACTCACGAAGTTACACTTGTTTGGGTACCGTGTAGTTACTCTGAGATCATGAGCGATATCTTTGTTATTAGCGAGAACTTATCCTTATAAGGAAGTACAGTAAGTACTAAAATATCTTGAAATTATGTAGCTTATACTTGTACTCTGTGAAGCATATCCTACTACGAAACTTATACTTGTATTCTTTGAACTTATTCTTGTATTTGAGATCTTATACTTGTATTGCAACTTATACACATGTATTTAGGATCTTATACTTGTCTCTGAGCATATATTTATCTTACGGATCTTATACTTGTATTGCGGAACATGTACTTATCTTATGGAATCTTATACTTGTGTTACATAAGTTCTTAGCTATTTCGGATCTTATTTGTGCGAGGTACGTAGGTACGATAAGTCGGAACATATCGAGAATCATATTACACTCTAAGGTCATATCGGACTTATGCGAATCTGAGACATTGGCAGAAGTAGTGATGCAGGATCACAACATATACATATCTTTGGATTCATACAGTTCGGAACATATCCGAACAAGCAGTTGCTCGGTTTATATCATAATCATATTGAGAGTTACACTTGTTGGAGGTACAGTAGGTGTACAAAACCTATCCTTATACGGAGAATTGCGAAGTAGTGCTAGAATTTATGTATTTTTGCAGATCACGGAATTACCCGTTGGTACTATGGAACTTATAGCATTTTGCCGAATGCGGGAGTACGTGGTACCTGCGAACTTTGTACTTATATTCTGCGTCTGAATGCTCGTGGCACTACGAGATTTGCTTGTACAAAGTGCCCAGTAGGTACTATAGCAATGAGATGCTCAGGGGTGCCTGTAGATGCGATTCGGATCTTTACCATATTAGATTTATTTACTCTTTATTCTTTGTTAGATTCATCATATCAATTGTTTGACCTAAGGACCAGTACATAAGAATGAGTGGGGGTGTGACACAATAAGTACTACGAGAAGGTACAATACGTATTGATTGCCTGTACAAACAAGGTGTAGAAACTAAGCGAAGTCTTAGTAGCACTAATCGGAGAATCTGCAAAAATCTTATCACAGAATTAATATTAACGCATTAGCGAGAGTCTGAAACCCTTGCGTCCGGAAAAATCTACTCATTCATTTTGGTCCTGGGTGTCGATGATCATGTCTTTCAAAACTCTTAATATATCTTAATCACGTGCGTGTTCAAGCGACATATTAGCACTTCATGTTCATGATCATGTTTCAATTAAGTTTTCGTATTAATATCATATTAAGTATTTGTACCTATTACATATGGCATTTCGTATACTTAATACGATGTAGTACCTATGTATTCATACCCATATTTCATGTATTATTGTCCCTCTGTGAATCTATTTTACTTTAGAAATTGGAATCATTTCAATTGGATCATCAAATAAGTATAGCATTTACAAAGCGCACCGACGATCCAGTTGATGTTACTAGGGACGGTTATAATACTCATTTTTCTCAGGAAGCAACCATACTTGACCCTTGTTCTTTGTATTCATTTAAACTAAGGTGCTAAGGGTTCTCCTCAACTGGAATCACCCAAATCGGGACAGCGAAACTCAAGTTCTTTGATGAAACAGCAGGACTACATATGTTAAAAATTGAACGAAGTGGCAGACATAATACATTTTAAAGTGAATTTTAGGCCCTTATGAGTGAGAATAGAGGTACCTATTTCGGATGTTGGTTCTCCTTGAAGAGTCTAGTTTAACCAACAACTTGAATCACTGGAATCGGATAAAGATGAGCAAGTTATGGCCAAATACAAATTAGGTCAAAATAGAAGCAGGCACTAACGGTGCAGTACGGCCTCACATTCCGATCTTGTCTGACCCTGAATTTTGCCCCGGAATGTGTGTTTTTCTTCCATTTTCCATATGTTGAAATACCCAAATTAACTCCAATACTCCATATACACATCAAGAACCACTCCAAATTCTGTCTTAAATGGTGGTTTAGAGACTTCATATTCATCTTGTAACCTCTATTTTTGCCTCGATGTCTTTCAATGCATATGTTTCTTTAAAAGCCTTTCATGAATATAAAACAACTCTAATAACAGGTGCCATACACAAACCAAGCACAAAAGATTTGTTGGTTTGGCTCCCAATACTAATAATTTCTTTCCATTTTAACCATGAATCCAGCATCAAAGGGAGGATTCACATGCTGATGATTCCATTTAGGGTTTACCACCTATTTTCAGAAATCTAGGGTTGAGATGAATCTGCAAAACCCTAGGTTTGAGGACAAGCTGTGCCTTGGTGCATAGAGCACAAGCCTGACTTTGGAATTCATAGAGTTCCATACCAAAAATCATAGAAATCCATACCCTTTTATGGCTCCTCCTTGCCCACTCTTTAACTGCTTCTTCCTCTTCCTCTTCTCTTTTTCTCTCTTTTCCCCTTCCCGGTTTGTTTCCCTTCAAAATGAGACCAATTTTGGTCTTAAATCAAGCTCTCTATCCTTAGGCCATGTTTGGCTCCCAAAAACCCATTTTTGGGTTAAGTTTTAATTATTTCACTTTAGTACTTCAATTCCTCTCTTTTTGCAAATCAAGTTATGCTATGTTCTAATTTAGCCTCTTCTTCTCTATGACTTTCATATCGCTGCCAAGTCTAAGATTGCCCTTGTATCTTGTAAACTTTTCGAGTTTCTCAATTTCGTATTTAATTTAAATCACGAAACATTCAAATTATATACAAAATACCACTAAAACATGTCGAAAACTGACTAGAAGGTATATTTAGCGATTCTGATCCTTATGGAACTGCAGTCATTGATGTGCGTCTCTTATCGCGAGAGTCGACTTCATCTCAGGATGGCCACCTTGGAACCTTTCATGTTGTACGCCCGCATAAGGACACTCTGATACTAAAATTTTGTCGGAGGGGTGTCTTCTTTGAGAGTGAAGATACGGCCTCTGGCTGGGCCGAGGTGGTCCTAAGTCCTGGCTCCCTCGTCTTGCGGGACCGCTATTTATTTTCCTCTGCTCCTCCTTAGGGGATCTGTCCACTGTCACACTGTCTTGGGGCTTGATTATCTTTTTTTATCGCCTATCTCTTTTCCTTTTTGAGTAGAAGAGCTGCTGGCACAATAGGAGGGTTTCTTCCGCAGTTGATATACTTCTCTATTTTAGCGAGGACCTCGGCCATGCGGCGCTGGGTTCTTTAAGATGGAGGCTGTAGATCTTTATTTGCACCTGACCGCAATGAGCGGTGGCCGTGAACTACCGTGGGGATGTCACGCTAAGCGATAGTGTTAAACCTTTGAACATATGACCTCGGCTTTGAGCTGCATTTATCAGTCGAGAAGGTGTCACTTCGGCTTCTATGCGTCCTTGCTCCGGTGAAGTGAGGCGAATCGGTGGAAAGTTCACGAGCGATGAGACAAAAAAGCGGGAAGGAACTGTCAAACTAGGCCAATGTTGGGGCCTTTAGGGTGATAAAGGCGAAGAAATACACATCGTGCGAAGTCTGCTGATATCAGCTGGATTATCGATTTTGTACATATTGAGGTGGTCTATGGGGTCTTTTGGCCATTGAGCGTCTCGATCGCGACGTCCCCGAACTGCGGGAAGAGTACGCTTTTGTGGTGAAGTCGGTTTGTTATGCCCGGGCGTTCGCGTGGAAGCTAGGTTAAAGCCTTTCGCTACCTTCATGTAGGCGATTTCTTCTTTGATCATCATGAACCTTTGCTCCCGGCCTCTCCTCGTTTGATCCTCTCAGGGGGTTGGTGAGGATATGCCACCAGATGTGGCTAGTTTCCCCCTTCTGTTGCTTCTACGTAGAATTCGAAGTGTTGCTCTTCTTGAGTAACAGGGTTTGGTTTTTCGGGCTTGTCGTGTTTCACAGAGTGTCGTATTTACTAGAGTTGTTCAATTCTTTCGACAAGTGTTGGTTGGTGACGAAGCGCCTCCGGTGTTAACGCACTATACTTAGCGCGCCTCAGGAATATCTTTGTCACGCCGCCTTGCGATGTTTGCATCCTTGGGGATTAAGTGTTTATCTGCTTGTGTTCGGAGTTGATACCATCGATCCCAGCCCGAGAGGTCGACTTTGTTCCTCGAAAGGCCCTTGTTCCACTGAGCGATGGCGATGGTCTTTTCAGCGGGCTGGGCTTGAACATCTTGGGTCGTGGGCGGTCATTGATTGCCAGGCTCTGTAGCTCAAAGCAAGGACAGTGGGGGCTCGCCGGTTGCAGCAGTGCCTCAGTGGGTTACCCGGGGGAAGAAGATCAAGCTGCAGGGAATGAACTTTCTGTGCGTAAGTCTACGTACCTTTCACTGATGAGGTGGCCTGGTATTTATAATGGATGATCATGACAACTTTCTTAATTGGATGATGACCTTTGAATAATGTATTTTAAAACAATTAGATGATGATACGAATATTATGTTTACTCGCTATTGGAGGTGTCTATACTTCTCACAGCTAGGTAGGAGATTTTCTTTCCTGTCTCGCCCAGATTAATAAAGGGGATAATTGATGGTAATAATTGGGAAATATGCTACTTACGGTGGTGGAGATTGAGTGTTTTTCCACTAATACAGGATTAAGAATTTAAGTTTATTGCCTTTTCGAAAGTGATTGGGCTGTTTTGAAGCGCCTGCCTTTGAGGATACCATTCAGAACTGTGTATTGAACAATTTTAAATATCTACGTTTGGGCTTGTATCCTTGGCACATAGCATTATTTCGAACCCCTATCGGGTTCTATTTGTTTGCCGTTTGGAAAAACAAAGGAGAGTATGTTTATTCTATTCTTTTGTTATGAAAAATAAAAGGCATAAAAATCATTGAAATATTGGTAAATAATAATTTCCATATAACATCAAAATAGTATTATTTGTGAACTTAAAAACTGTTATCAATTATAGTTTTTAAAAACATAAACCAAACAAATCCTTAAAATATGTTTTATTATTGTATTTGAAAATTGTTATTGATAACATTTTTTCAAACACACATACAACACCATTTTGGTGTTCCCCTGAATTTAATGTTTTTTTTTTATGTTATTTGTGATTTTCATAAAAAAATAAATACATATTAAATAATTCTCTTTCGAATAAAAATAGTTTAAAAAAAAGGAGTAACCAAAAGGGTCTGTGTTTACTATATGTTGCTGAACTGCATGATGATGTTCAAAGTTTAGAAATGGATTTGCATTGCTATAGGTTACCCAATTTAGAATGGAATAAGTCTAATCCCTTGTGTGTCACATATGTGAGACCCAACTCAGAAAATACCCTACTTTGCTTCGGAGGCAGGAGGCCACATTTTGACTGGCGGCTCGACCTGATGTCCCTATGTGAGACTACTGCGCGAAGGTGTCAGACACCCTACACCATACCCGGGCATGTCATTCCTTGGCAGGGGACTAGGGTGTGATAGTTGATCAAGCGAGACAAAGCTACAAGACCCGGTCGCTTGATGAAATAGAACTAGTCAAAAATTGGACGCTGGACTATAGCACATGGACAAACCGAAGAGCTTCAACTATGCCTTCCCTGCATTTCGCTCGCGGAGGAGGAGGAGGAGGAGGCGGAGGCGGACGGAGGGAGGGGGGCCGTGGCGGTGGATCAGGGTCGTTTATTGAGTCTTGCGTGGCGGACTCTAATGGTATCGTTTGTTCACAGAACTATAGCCTTCTAAAAGGCATGTACAATTTTTTCCGAGATTAATAAAAATTCTTAGGGAGGTTTAAGCTGTTCCACAATGACCCTCCATCAGCATGATAGAAGAATATTGGGAACCTATGTCCTAAAGTTTATGTTTAAACGACTTTTTTTTTTTTTTTTATCATTTTAATCTTTTATGTCAGGGATTCGACATCATACCCGCAAGCTGGTTCTTAGACTCATCCCCAACCTTAGAAGCCACATTGTTACTCTACAACGATTTACATCAGATCAGCAATACCAAAAATGCACAACATGCCTCCCATACATCGAACCAGAAAAGCAATGGGAATTCAATGCAAAACGCAACGACTTCATGGTATCTTCTAAGTTCTAACCACTAGTGAATAAAAACATTACAAAATTTCATGTCTACCTGATCAGATTCCAATTGTTCCCAGTTGTTCGTTTAAAAATAAAATTTGAAAGGGGAGTTCAATATAATTGTAAAATGAAAAAACTACAGATGGGGCTCGGCCTCCATGAAATGACTATGGGGATTAAGAAAATGACTCAGCCTCTCGACCCCAAAAGTTGACACCTCACTCTCGTGAAAGAACAATTTTGGATGCGTATTCGAGGGTTTAAATCTCGAATTGCAGGGAATAAATTTGGAGCCGGATGATCAGGGCTTGAATGCAGAAAAGACTACCACAGAGTTGTGTCCACCAAATCCAAATGAATTTGAAATGGCTGCATCAATGAAAATATCAGAATGAGTCAATATGGATTCCTAGCTTAATGTATTATGACTTATCACAGAACTTGGGGGTTTCAGCATCTTACCAACATTCACTTCATGCTGCTGCTTTTTATTTGCAACTGTGTCAAACTCAACTGATGATTCTGGGTTCTGCATTTTACGGAAAATAACACAAAAAAATCATTACAGTTGCTCTCAACTTTCCCAAACTCGACTGGAAGTTCCATATTTTTTTTCTTTAAGAATTCTTTGACAACAACATGAAGCCTAATTTAAAATAAAACTTCTATGAGTTAAACAAAAATTTATGACTATTTAGTTCTGACTGCAATTGACATGCCAGCCTAACAGTAAAACCAGTGCTATAGTTTAACCTTGTTTTAATTATAAAACGAAGTGGGGACCCATATGAATATGCACTACCAACTGAGAGATTGTTATTTGGGGATGCAAAATAACAATTTTGAGATACAAATGATGGTATCTTGATTTTTTTTCAAGGTACATTTAGAAAATCCCACTAATGTTGAAAAAAATCCCATAAATACAAAGAAACCACTGCAAAAACATAATAAGAGTATGTGTAAACACCATCACTATTATATTTCAAGATAAGATATAATTCTGACAATTGCTCAAACCAACTGATAGCCAAGAAAATAGCACGTACAAATTGATTTATTGTAGGATGCAGCCAGCCGGTATTTATGGCTTTCACTGTTGCAATAGCTTCCAAACCCCCAGCAGCACCAAGGCAGTGCCCGATCATAGACTGAGACAATGAAATCCCACAAGAGGATGCACTTCAATCAGCTAATGTAAAGAGAACATTTTACAGTTCACTAAATTTGGAAGAATGTGGTGTGTGAGTGTGTGTGTGTGTGTGAGAGAGAGATAGATAGAGAACCTTGGTTGCATTCATTTTGATCCCTGATGTGCTCTTGAATACCTTTTTTATGGCATTCACTTCAGCCAAGTCACCAACAATGGTAGATGTTGCATGTGCGTTTATGTAGTTAACCTGAAAACAAGAGAATTTTGATTCACTAACCCATGGCCTTCAGAAATTTCCACAATTCTGTTCGTTAGCTAAGAATAGAATGCAACTAAAAGTTGTTTGGAAGTTTTGCGGGAACCTTCTGTAAAAAATGATGTATCATTGTAATAGAGTGACATTTTTCATAAACTGTAATATTCATGAACATGACAACATCTAGCATTCAAAAACGATTGCCAAACATGGTATAAGGATTGCATTAAGGAAAACAAGAGTACCTCCTCAAGCGACACACCAGCATCTTCAAGGCTGCTCTGAATGCATGATGAAACCCCAAGCCCATCAGATCTTGGATCAGTCATATGATAAGCATCACAGTTCACTGCTCCTCCCAAGTACTCAGCAATAATTGGAGCACCTCGTTTCATTGCATGCTCTAAGCTCTCCATTACCTTTTTTTGGGATCAGAAGCAACCATTTGTCAACAATATGAATTTACAAGTACAACTGAAGGACAAGCGATTTTTCCCAAAATTTACAAACTCTAATTGGAAGAAGGGGTGGAGAAACCTTCTCCAATATGCTAAGGAGAAGTGTACATCATTAGAGACCCACTATAAACTTTACTATAAAAACATTTCTTCCCTTTGCTTTCCTAATTCTTATATTTATATACCACCTGCCAATCAAGTTCAATAACACTAAGAGCAGTGGCCTTAAATCTTTAGTAGTAGAGGCCCAGAAGAAGGAATATAAACAAATTAGGTCCTATATTGTATCTGGAACCCTGCACTTGTCCTAAAAAATTTCTTGCCTTTCTTTCCGACTACACAATCAAAATCAGCATAAAGCAGACAATTTACCACAGCAATTTTGACTCTAATAGTACTCCCAAACCCTTAAAAAAGATGGTCATCATTCTGCTTTTCCTTATTAGAGGAAGCCCTAAAATTACTCCCATTACAAACCCTAAAATAAGGTACTATTTAGACCAGCTTAGCTCAATAATGACCATCTCTTTAAGGGTTGGGAGTAGCATAAGCAAAATGGTGAGTAGCTCAATGGTCGCATAGATTATTCACATTCTAATATTGATGCCAAGGTAGTGATTGATTCCCACTCATGTAATTTTTTTGATGAAGTTCTGTTATCTAAATTCATCAAAAGTCTTGAAATGTGCCTAAAGACCATCAAGATGCAATTAAGGTTGTGCAAATCTTCTATAAAACATCTGTTGATAAAAGTGATATCCTCTATGAAGTACGAGTGAGGCACCCTAGCTCCACTCTTACCTACTAGGAAGCCTCCTAGGATACCACTCTCCTTTACTCCAAACACCCTACTTAAGATGTCGGATTGCTACGGTGAAAAGAATTGTGGTAAGAAGTAAACCTTCAGCCACTTTAAACCATCCTTTGACACTTTCATCGACTAAGATAACAAAATTTGATGAACACTATCGGATTTAGCTAGGGGCTAGAGGGGACACGAGGTTGTGTATGTGTGTATGTTTTTAGGGTTGGAGGGTGGGAAAGAAGGGTTATGTTTGACATTCATTATCACAAGGTTGATAAGTCAAGAAGCAAAAACTATTCTGCTAGCAAGCCAATGAATCCAGCCTTACCATTCAACTAGCATACTGTAAATAGCAGAACACTTGCTTCTTCCTTTTTGTTTTTGTTTATGTTTGTGTGTGGTTCTATTTTTTTTTTTTTTTTTGTTGGGAATGGGTAAAAGTGGTATTGCTTCTTTCTAAATAATGTTATCTTAATAAATCTCCACAAAGCGATCATTTTCGCCAAATTCAAACCAAAAGGTCCTATAAGCATTTTACTTCAGAAAATATAAAATGCATAAATTATGGCTGCATCTTCTCCGGTATCATGCCCAAGTATAAAGCACTTGGTCCACTAAGCAACTTACTGTGCAGGTATCAAGTTTGATTTACTAGCACTGTATGACTAAGTGTCTAGTGATTTTGCATGGACTTTTTTTTTTTTTTTTTGATAAGTGATTTTGCATGGACATGTTCTATCTTTATCATGCAGATGATCGATATATGGTTTCCTCTTAAAAAATGAGAGTGCGTTGAATGAACAAACTGCCCAAATAAATAATTCTAAGCCCTAGATTCAACCCTAGACATTAGCATGTGAACACAAACTTACCAATACACCAGCACCTTCACCCATGACAAAACCATCTCGATCTTTGTCCCATGGCCTTGAAGCAGTTTGGGGATCATCATTTCTCTGAGATAAAGCTCTGCAAGCAACAAAACCACCTAGGCCAATGGGAGCAATGGCAGCCTCAGTTCCACCAGCAATCATCAAATCAGCCTCACCACGGCGGATGTGATTAGCAGCAGCATAGAAGCAATAATTGGAGGTAGCACAAGCAGTTGAAATCGAATAGTTTGGACCCATAAAACCAAGATCAATTGCAAGTAAGGCAGACCCCATGTTTGTGATAGCATAAGGAATGAAAAATGGGGTTATTTTTCTATGACCTCTCTCTATTAGAGCCTGAACACCATCAGAAAACACTGTAAGCCCACCCATCCCAGTTCCAACAAGCACACCAGCACGCTCCTTATCAATCTGCAAAAAACATCTGTTGAATTAAATTCAGTGGACAAGGCATACATCTTCTAGAAAAATCAAATAGGAAGCACATGAAAACATGAAAATTTGTGTAAAAACTATAAAGAACAAAAACTTCAATGAAGACAATGCTTTGGTGCCTGAGCCAGGAAACCAATATCAATTAAAAAAAATCAGAGAATATCAAATTAGAATATATGACAAGACATTCTATGTACAGGTTTCAAAGAATGATAGTGAGATCCAGTCAACATAAGGACGATCGCTCCAGCACTTCCTTTGTGTACAAAGAGAACAAGAAGCATCCACAAGTTGATCACCAGAGATGTGGAAGACGAAGCAAGGCTAATGAAAAAGATTTCAAACCCTAACAGTATGAAGACGTACACACATGTATACAATAAAAATCTGACCATTTACACTCACCTCCAGTTGTTTTTATTTCCTTTAAGGTATGAGGCCAGTCAAATGATGCATATTAAGTTTAAAAGTACAACACACCGGCCTTAACAGATCATTCAGCAGTCTAAATTTTTACCTAGTAATTGGAAGTTTTTTTCATCATTCACTTAGACATAGTTTTAAGGCCGTAACTTACAAACAAATAGAACAAGTAAAATTTAAGTAATGACTCCAATTTGACCATACAGATCTTCTCCGAAATTCATCTCTATCTAGGATACATTAAGAATTAGCTGCATATTAATTCTAAATGAACAAAAAGGCAAAGTAACCTTGCTTAATGGATAGATAACAAATGCATGGGCACAGAAATCAGAACTAGTCTAATGTGCAACAGCAATGAGCCGTTAAGCAACATGTTTCTTTGATCAAACCATACAGCTAAACACAGCCATGCACCTAGTATGATAAAATTCACAGGGTCAGAGCATTCATTTACCCTGCAATACCGAAGAGAAATGAGAAATATAGTATCAATATGCGAAAAAGGAAGATTTGGCACACTATATTACCCTAAGTAAGGTGTCTCTGACCCTTATACTAGATAAAGGTGCAGGGTGGGCCTCATACTCTCAGATAAAAGTTTGGCCATCCAATGACCATTTCTTACCCAGGTATCAGCCATGTTTATCTAATTTTGTTCAGACCAGTTATTCAATCACTATCAAGTATTCATGATTTAACAGCTCAGCTACGCATTGGAAACTAAGAACTTTTTTTTTTATCAGTACATTGGAAACTAAGAGCTATTATTCCAGTATTTTGCATCTTGGAAAACTGAAATCACCAGGAATTCATGTTGTTTTTATCTTCTACAAACATATCCACATTCGACCCAAGTGCTGTGCTGTTCAAATGCCTGATGCATAGATGGATCAAAGCATTCTAGATGAGAAAACACACAAAAAAGCAATCAACATAAATTTTGAATTTCCGCCAGGTTTAAATATACAGAAACTAAACCAGATTAAAGATATAAAAGGAACTTGTTTTGAGAAAGTCCTTCTCAAAAGCAGTCAATAAGCTCCTTGATAACAAAAGAACAGTTCAATTCAACAGTAAGAAACCAAACGCAAACATTGATGGATTGAGCTTGGAAGTTCAATCATTTCGTAATGCACGTAGGCTGCTTAAAGCAATTTAAAAAGGGATAAAATCTAGGCTGCGTTTGGCTGCCAATAATTGAATTGGATTTCATCTTTCTGTGGGTTAGAATTGGTGCCTCCGAACTCCAACTCCAATTCTAATTCGATGCAAACAAACACACCTTTAAAATCTACAACAGGATACTAGATCATCATTCCATTAAAACCAACAAATCGCAAATAATATGTAAAATGAGCATATCAACCTTCGAGGCATCAGCACCACCAAGATCGGCGTCTTCGAGAGCTTTCTTTCCAGCGACAATGCAGTAGCGAAGGGAATCATCGAGCCGCCTATCGTTTTTACCGTCAATGTAACCTTGGGAGCTGAACCCGCGGATCTGACCGCCAAAACGGGTCGGAAATTTAGAGGCATCAAACCGATCGATGTGGCTGATGCCACTCTCACCAGCGAGCAGCTTCTCGTAGTAAGCATCGACATCATTTCCAAAGACGGAGACGAGCCCCATTCCGGTGATCACCACTCGCTTCTTCGGATCCTTTTCGCGCTTGGGCGCAGCGACGGTGGAGGAGGCGGCGGATATGAATGAAACTTTCTTCCGATGCTGTTTGGCATTCAACCGAAGAAGGCGATGCGGCGGCGTGGGGCAGATAACCGGTGACTGGAGAACGTGCATGACTGCGACGGCGGTGGTGATGTCGGAGGAGAGAGGAGCGTGAAGACGAGTGTGGAGCACTGAGATGTAGGGGATAGAAATGGACGATTAGTCGATGATACCGATGTTGCCACAGTTGTAAAATCTTTCCACTTTTCACACCGGAAAAAAAATAAATAAATAAATAATTACCATTAGCAAAAGTATAATCTGATTTTTTAAATTTCTAATAAAATAAATAATTAAATAATGTTGTTATATCTTAAAATAGTATCAAATATAGAAAAATTGAAGTACTGTCCCGTTTGGTTATTTTTTTCACTCTTATTGAAAACAGTTTTAAAAACACATAAACACCTTCCTAAGTTGTATTAAAAAGTAATTAACTTTTAAAAAAACACATAAACACCTTTTTTTTTTTTTTTTTGTTATGTGTAAACTATTCGCATTCTATGAATTTAATGATTTTGTGTTTTATGTGTTTTCAGAACAAATAATATGAAAATCAAGATCGATTTGGTTTCTATTTTTTGAAATTTGTTTTTTGTTACCCCTAACAAGGATAATAATAAAAATCTGTTTGATTTCCAATTTTTATTATTATAAAAAAGCACAAATAACAAAAAAAAAACTACTAATTTCATAAACAATAGTCAACATCAAGCAAGAGAACAGGAAGAGCAAACAAAAAACAAATTCTCAACACTCCTCAATTTAAGGTCATCAACTAAAAAAAAAAATTGTTTTTAAGAATAGTTTTCAAATAATAAGAATCAAATTGACTCAGATGTGTTTTCCTTATTTTTATTGTTTTAAAAATATAAATCAGTTTTAAAAAAACATAAACTAAACATTTTTTTTTTGGGTAAAAACACATAGTCCACATAAAACATTAAATTTATAGAATAATAACAGTTTTTAGAGAACATTAGGACAATGTTTATTTTTTTGGCTTTTCGTTGAAAGTGGTTTGCTTTCAGCATTTAGTCTATTTATTTTTTAACTTTTTTCATTTATTATTAAATTTTAACAATCGTGACTTTTGTTTTTTGTTTTTCTTCTTGATATGACTTAATATGATTAAGTATTTAATTGTTTATTTTTTTCTAAAAAATCCAATCTAGTAATTTTTATCTATATTTTGATAAAATAAAAGTTTTAAATAAAAATTTAAAAATACATATGTTTTCATTTAATTATAAATAAATAAGTGATATTTTTAAATCGAATCATTAAAGTATATAATTTTCTTCGTATTTGAATATATAGTTTTTAATAGAAAAACGTTCAAAAACATTAAGAAAAACAAAATAAAATATTTGGCTTTTTCCATTCTCAATAAGGTATAAAAAAATCAATGTAAGTAAGTGAAAGTTAAGAAACAAACAAGCTAAGTGTTTTTTTTTTATCAATTCAAACAAGCTAAATGTTGAAAGCGATTTTTCTTTCATCAGAAAGCCAAAAAAAAAAAAAAAAGCCACAAAAATATTTAACTTTTTGCCTTTTTTTTTAATACTTTTTATTAATGTTTTTTCATTTTAAGAAAAAACAAGATATTCAAATATAATAAAATCATATATTTTATGATCAAATTGAAACTCACATAATTCTTTTCATGCTAATTGAATAAAAAACATATATATTTTTAAATTGGAATAATTGACATGAATAATTTCCTCTTTTGTCCCATATTATTTAATTAGTTCCACCTTGTAATTAACTATGAATAATCCTACATTTGGGGTCCTTTCTTATTTTGGTCTCAACAGATCACTCAAATTGTATGAGTAATCCATCCCATGTGTTATGCTTAAAAAATCTGCTATAATTTTATAATAAAAATTATTATATATATATTAGGGTATAAATTGAGTAAACTTAGGTATTTTAAAAATTTAAATGAATGTTGATTAGTATTATGGCTAAGAGCTAAATGTAAATAATCCATATGCTAAATGAGAATTTATTGGACCGGAGAATTTACGCAAGTGTAAGAGGCAAATTTGAAATTTGTAAAATTAAGGACCTAAGGATCAATTGTAAATAGTTTATATGTCTAAAGTGTAAATATGAGAGTTGAGTGCAAATAAAGTAAATATGGGCTATAAAGAGAAATAAGGATAAACTTAAGTCAAAAGAATGCATTTTTTTTTGTTCGAGAGCAAAGGCACCATGAAAAATAAGTGACTTAAGAGCCCAAGAAAAAAATGAGAAAATGAGAATAGGTGTGGAAGGCCCAGGCGCAGCTGCAACTAAATGAGATAAAGGCAAAATGTGGTCTTTGGGAGGCTCATTCTTGAGCAATCTGTTTTAGAGAATGAGGAGGAGAAAGGGGAGAAGAGGCTAGGGCTTAGGAGAGATCAAGTTTCTGGAGTGGGGTTTCTTAAAACATTGTCACTTTGTGATCAAACAACTTAGAAGTGGAGATTTGAAGGCTAGAGTAAGAAAACAAAACTCGCTTCATCTTTTGTGATTTTATCTTTGAGAAAACCTAAATATGGATAAGAGTTTTGTTTTAAGTTTGTAAATGAGTTTTGGGGTTGTGTTGGGTTGATTTTTGAGATATAGTATTGTTGGTTGGATTGGTTTTTGTGTAATGTTTGCAAAGGGAAATGTTGGGTTTTTCAAAGGAAATGTTGTATAAAATTTTATTAAAACCTATGTTCTTATTTTTGGCTATAGATTAAGTTATAATCATCAAAAATGAAGTGATTCAAATTGGTAAAAGAACCATGAGATAAGGTATACAAATGTATAGAAGGGACCGGGAGCAAGTGTAGCTCTAAGGCTCCCAAATGCAGACTTAAGTGAGCTCGGGTAGCTCACGGGTTATACTAATTTTGGAGTATTATTATAAGCCCACCGCTATAAAGTTAAAAGTATCACTCATCCAAATTGAGTGATTCAAGTATAGTAAAATAGACTACAGGGGAAAAATTTACTTGAAGGAAGTGTAAGCAAATTGTAAACCCAAGTGCCGAATTTGTAAAAGTGGGCCTTCATGTGTGAAACCGATCGGTGCAGCACACAAGTGGAGTACTCTGGATGTAAATGAAATAACTTGAGTTTTGGTGATCAAATTGGATGGTCTAGTTGGAGAAGAAACCTTAGAACATAGCTTCAAATGGGTAGAAGGAACCAATTACCAAATTATGGGTTAAGACCCCTGAAATTACAAGGAATAACAGTAAGTAATGTCAGTGAAAATTTAGACATCTTGACCAGTTTTGGCATTAAAATGCCATAACTTGAGTTTGGGTGATCCAAATGAGATGATTCCAACTCCTACTAAAAATAGACTCATAGAGCTAAAATTTTATTGAAGGAAGGATGAGCATATTATGTCTCATGTGTCCCCATAAAATTTTTCAAGTGAAGGGGTATCAGGTAGACATAAACCCTGACAAAAAACTCCTATAATAACCTACTATTATGTTATTGTCATTGTATTTGAATAGGGGCTACTTAGGAGAAAGCGCGTCAAGTCGAGATTACGAAGATCGGAATAAAAGCGAAAATTTTGGTTTGTTGCTCTTCTCTATTATCGTTTCAAGATTTGAACTATTTGTTCTAAATGCATAAAGAAAAACATATTGAATTGATTTAATTGGTTGAGAGAAAAGTGATTGTGAAATGTTTGCATATAATGATTGCATGATTAGTGAAAATAAACTGTTTATACAAGCGTCGTATTGTACTATATTTTGCTATAAAGTTTGAACGCCCTTAATAGAATGTTAACCGTTTATTTCGCATTAAGGATATATTGGTAGACGATAGGGGTCAAATAAAGCGATGCGCTGCGGGAAACCAGATTGTAGTGATGTGTGCCGATCTGTGGCCCGGCGATCACGGTCGTCGATAGTGTTCGCGGTGTTTTTAATAACGTTCGGCGACCAGCGGTAGGGACCGTACTATGTTATAAAACCGTTTTTATAGGCTGCTGACCAGCGGGACGGTACCCGGTGATGCGATATCACGTATACGGCGTAGGTTAAATTCGTTAGAACATCAGGGATGAATTGAAGTGAAATAATTTGTGAGCATAATTAGTGAATTGATTTGGTGTGAAATATTGGGTGTTGAGCTTGCTGCACTTACGCGCATCTTTTTGTCAATTGAAATGAAAAGCATTGTGAAATGAATGATTTGATTAATATAGGTTATTGAATATAGTGTATATTTGAGATGATCGATGAACTATAATGATTATATATAAAACAAGTATATTGTATTGACATTGATCATCAGGTGAAAGTTTGTTTCTTAAACTTCATAGTTGAATTAAGCGAAGAGCGAAGAATGGATTTGTATAGAACCACTAAGCATGAAAATGCTTAGCGTATTTTACCCCAATGCGAGGTACCGAGTGATAGATAGTGATCGAGCGGACCCAGATCGAGGCGTCGATCTCAAGAAGGAATTGCCCGGTGTGCTTCGAGCTTGTGCATTCATGTCATGTTTCTTTTTGAACTTTGATATTTTGCAAAAACATTTTTTAACTTTGAATATCTGTACATAAATCATTTTGAAAAGGCATGAATGCCTTCGTAAATACATTTTGTTAAATGTAAATGTTTATAAAACTATACTAAATTGAAACTCATTAAGCAGATTTGAGAATGAAATGTATTTGATAAATGGATTTGGTTAATGGTTTCGGTCGGGCGTAGCCGGGGTTTCGGTTCGGATCCGCCAACCAGGTCGGGTTGGGCCGGGCTCGGGGGTCACCACACTTAAAGTGGTATCAGAGCCTAGGTTTAGGCGGTTCTACAAAATGATTTTGAAAATTTTTGTGAATGATTTTGAAATTGTTTATAACATGCATTGCATTTGCATATAAAGGATGGCGACTCTAATGCGGATCTTGTTGGTCTTAATAGGTGAAACATGGATACGAGATCCCCAAGGTTAAGGATGACCGAGAATCGTCGAAACTGATCCTGCTAATGGAAGGTGGGCGAAGCGATCCGTATACTGATGAATGAACGAGAACCTGTTTGCGGGAGTGCTATTGATATCCTCCGGCGGTTAGCTCGGGCGACAAAAAGGCGGTACAACCCGGATCGGTTTGCCACTTAACGATCCAGCCATTGAGAGGATAGCAAGGTACCAGCCGTTAGATTTTTGCGGGAGGCCCGAAAGAGGATGAGCCCTCACATGGAAGGGAATTGGCTCGAAGGATCGACGAATGCTAGATGCAAATGCATTGTACACGGATGAGAGTTTGGAATGAACCGCCCCACTACAGGATGAGGCTTATCAGTGGTAGGTTTCTGTGACTAGGATCACACCACCAGAGAGTATTACATTGAAGTTAACTATTGGATGAATTGAAGCATTATGTGGAATGCGTCTATTTTGGCTAACATGAAGAGTTTCATAATTTGAGACAAAGACAGATGAGTGTCACAGAATATCAAAGAGAATTCACACGGTTGAGCAAGTATGCTCCCGAGATACTTGTGAATGAGGAAGAAAAGTGTCGTAGGTTTAGAAACTGACCTTAGCCAAGCCATATTAAGACTGCATGTCGGTTTTGCCATGATGATTTTTCCAAAATTACAGCGACGTACGTCAGAATGGAAGAGTAAAAGAAAGAGGAAAAAGGAAAAAGATAAAAGATAGGAAGAAAAATCCCGGTCGATCCGAGTTCTAGCAGCGGCAAAGGAAGGGTCGGGGGACCCGCAGGGTTCAATCGGCTACGGCTAGGCTTGCTGGTAGGAATACTACTCTACAACAGCATCGGTTGTGGTACAGAAGGTGCCACACCGACATCCATTACGCCATACCGAATGGCTCCAATGGAGCTAAGGTGAAATTACGATTCTGGCGTAGAAAAGAGATTTATTAGACGAGTGTATCACCATAGGGAGCTCCGTGTTTTTGTTAAGAGAAAGATGGAACACTTGGTAATGTATTATAGACAAACTGAACAAGTTGGCCATTAAAGATCAAGTATACATTACCTGAGTGATTTGTTTGACCGATTGAAGAGTGTGAGTATCTTTTCGAAGATTGACTTGCGATTTAGGTATCATCGGTGAATTAAAGATGTGGATATGCATAAGATGGCGTTGGAACACGATATGGACATTATGAGTTCGCTAACCAATTCGTTTAGTTTGACAAATGCTCCAAACACTATCGGACCCTAATGAATCGTGTTTTCGACCGATATGTGGATCAATTTGTCGTAGTGTTCATAGATGACATTCTTGTGTATTGAAGATCAGGAAAGATCCACGACACACACCTTCCGTAGTGTTAGAGACTTTTGAGAAAAGAGCAGTTGTGTGAGCGAAGGCAAGTGTGAGTTTGGTTGAATGAAGTATCCTTTCTTCCAGGCACATTGTATGAAAGAGGAATGCAGAGTGGATCAGAAGAAAATAGAAGTGGTTGTCGAATGGAAGCCACGAAATGTTATGGAAGTGCATAGTTTCCTGGGATTGGCCGGTGCTAAATTTGTTGAGGGGATTTTCAATGATCGCCTTCGGCGCGAGGCGAAGTCCGGAAAAATGTAGAAATTTGAGATAGGGTGAAGAATGTGAAAGATTTTGATATTTGACATTCTTACTTTAGAGCTCAGGTTCTTACTCGTAGGCACATATTAAAGGAACTGTGATCTTTAGTGACGTTTTACTAAATGGACTTGGATGTCCTAATGCAAAGAAAGGGTAAAGTGGTAAGCTTCTATGCTTCCAAGACGATTGAAGCCACATGGAAAGAACACCCCGCGCATGATTTGGAATTCATATGGTATTTGCAATAAAAATTCCAGGAGCATTATTTGTATGGAGAAAAAATGTTTCGTTACACCAATCATAAGAGTCTTAAGTATTTTCCCTCACCAGCGAGCTTAGCAGAACCAGCGTAGATGGATGGGTGATAAAGATTATGGCGTGTGATTGATTATGTCACGAGAAGGCGATGTGGTGGTAGGCGGCTTTGAGTAGAAAGACAATGCTGAAAAGCGCTTAGTGTTGAATGCTCATTTATGCGTTGAGCCAGTCTGATGGTAGTGAATTGATAAGCGAGGCAGGGATTTGTTGAATTATTCAGAGGCACCAAGAAAAATGAGAAAAATTGCCGTATGAAGGGTAGTTTTGGAAATGGTAAAGAAATCGAGTTTACAGTAAATGAAGATGGGGTTTTGTATTATAAAGATTGAGTTTGTGTACCAATGATAATGATTTGAGGAAAGCCATACTTGAAGAGGCACATAGTGGATCTTTTGCTATCCATCGATAGCTGAAACGTATCAAGATTTGAATGTCGTGGTGGTCAGGGAATGAATAAGAGCTGTCGGAGTTTGTAACAGTGTTTGGTGTGTCGAAAAGTAAAGGTAGAGCATCGAGTTCCTTCGAATTATTCTGACCTATCGAATCTGGGGTGATAGGACCAAATTACCATGGATTTGTGGTTGGGTTACCATTGACAAAGGAGGAAACGCCGAAGCTCATTTGGGTGTATTGAACCCGTTGACCAAGTCGGCTCGCTACTGCCGGTGAGCCAGTAACTAAGCTCGATAAGCTCTCGAGGTTGTATGAGAAATGGATTCGGTTACATGGGATTCTGTATCCATTATTTCAAACGAGATTCGAGGTTTACTTGAATTTTGGGGAAAATTGCAAGAGGCCTTGAGCCTTTCGATTAGATTTCGATCTGGCGTTCCACCGCGAGATGGATGAATGTCCAAATAGTGATTTAGATTCTGGAAGATATGTTAAGGAGTTGTGTGATCGACTATGAGGGTAGTTGGGATAGACACATTCCTTTAGTTGAATTTGTGTACAACAACATTTTCCAATCAAGTATTGGAATGGCGCTTTATATGGAAGAAAATGTAGAACACCGTTGTGTTGGACGGAATTGAGTGGAAAGAACCAGTGGCTGACGTCTGAGGCGAAGAAAAAAGTGTGGACTAAGAAAGATTGAAGGTGGCTGTAGATAGACGAAATCATATGCGATATGAAGAAAAAGATATTTGATATGGATCGGCGAAAAATGTTTTGAAAGTATCGCATTGGAAAAAGGTGATGAGATTTGGGAAAAAGAGCGAGTTGAACTTAGATTTATTGGCCCTATGAGTGATTGAAAAGTGGAACCATTATCTGAGATTAGCATTACCTGGGACTTGGAAAGATCAGTAATGTTTTCCATGACTCAATCGCGAGGAGGTATAGGCGAGACCGTCACACATAGTCTCTTTGAGACAGTGAGGCGGGGCCAGTTGGGATGAGGAAGAACAGGTGGAGATCTTGAACCGAGAGTGAAATAATTGCGAGACAAGAAGGTGCATTAGTCAAAAGTCTTTGTGGAGATCGCAGGCAGAGAAGCCGCCCCGAAAGTGAAGCGATGCGATGAGTATACGCGAAGCTGTTTGACTAAGGTAAATTTCGAAGGGATAATTTTACTGTAGAGTGGGGGGAGAGTTGCTTAAAATACCCTATCATTTTTATAATAAAATTATATATATATATATATATATATATATATATATATATATATATATATATATATATATATATATGTCAGGTATAAATTAGGCAAAGCAGGTATTTTCTACTGGGAGCTACATTAAATGAATGTTGATTAAATTATTATATGAGTACAAGAGAGCGAATGTAAATATCTTAAATGAAATTGATTGGACACGAAAATTTACCCCGAGTGTAAAGGAATAGAGAATTTGAAATTTGTAAAATGAGGACCTAAGTGTCAATTGTAAATAAGTTTATATGTCTGAAGGAGGTAAATATGAGAGTTGGAGAGTGCAAATAAAATGAAATATGGGCTATAAAGCAGCTAGGAAGAAACTTAAGTCAAAAGAATGCATTTTTTTGTGGCGAAAGCAGGCCTTAGAAAATAAGTGACTTCAAGACCAAAAATGAGAAAATGAGAATAGTGTGGAAGGCCAAACATGGCCTTTACATAATATGAGATAAAGGCAAAATGTGATTCTTTGGAGCTCATTCTTGAGCAATCTGTTTTTAGAGAATGAGGAGAAAAGGGGAGGAAGAGGCTGAGGGCTTGGGAGATATCAGAAGTTCTGGGTGGGGTTTCTTCCCTTCTTGCTCCTTTGTGATCGGTCTTAGAAGTGGAGATTTGAAGAGGCTAGGTAAGAAAACAAAACCCTCGCTTCATCTTTTGTGATTTTGATGTTGGGGAAAACCCCGAGCTATGGATAAAAGAGTTTTGTTTTTGAACATGAAAAGAGTTTGGGGTTGTGTTGGGTTGATTTTTGAATAGTATTGTTGGTTGGATTGGTTTGTGTAATGTTTGTAAAAAGGAAATGTTGGGTTTTCAAAGGAAATGTTGTCAAAATTTTGTTAAAACCTATGTTCTTGTTTTGGCTATAGATTAAGTTATAATCATCAAAATGAAGTGATTCAAATTGTTAAAGAACCATAAGAGATGGGTATACAAATTTATATAAGGGACTAGGAGCAAATTGTAGCTCTAGGGCTCCCAAATACGGGCTTAAAAGTGAGCTCGGGTAGCTCACGGGTTATGCTCTGTTTTGAGTATTGTTATAGTGTTTTGGCCATAAGTTGAGTTTTACTCATCCAAATTGAGTGATTCAAAATTATGAGTACAATATCCTTATAGGGGAATAATTTACTTGAAGGAAGTGTAAGAAAATTGTAAACCCAAAGTACCCAAAAATTTGTCAAAAGTGGGTTGTGTGTGAAGCAGGTCGATTACGCACATAAGTGAATGAGAATCTGGATGTAAATCTGATAACTTGAGTTTTGGTGATCAGGTGGATGATTCTAGTTGGATAAGAAACCACAGAACCATAGCTAAATGGGTAGAAAGACCATTACCAAATTATGGAGTTAATACTTACGACGATTTTGGCATTAAATCTTCGTAACTTGAGTTTGGGTGATCGAATGAGATGATTCGATTCCTACTAAAATAGACTCATAGAGCTGCTAAAATTTTATTGAAGGAGTATGAGCAAATTATGTCTCATGTGTCCCCTGTAAAATTTTTCAAGTGAAGAGTATCGGGTAGACATAAATACGACCAAGAAACTCTAGAATAACTCTTAATATGTTATTGTCATTGTATTTGAATAAGAAATTTAGCAGGGAGGAAAGCCGCGTGAAATTCAGTTACGAAGATCGGAATAAAGCGGCGATTACGGTTTGTTCCTATCTTCTCCTATTATCGTTTCAAGATTTAGAACTGTTGATTCTAAATGCATAAGAAAAACATATTGAATTGATTTAATTGATTTAAGAAAGTGATTGTGAAATGTTATATGGCGGTGCATGATTATTGAAAATAAATTTGTTTATACAAGCGTGCGTATTATGCTATATTTTCTATAAATGATTGGCAGCGCCAGCCAGAATGTGCCGTTTATTTACGCATTAAGGATAGATTGGTAGACCCGATAGGGGTCGAAATAGCGATGCTATGACATGATTGTATTGATGTGTCACTCGTCCAAGTATGGCCGGAACGATGTAGATAGTGTTCACTAATTGATTTTTAATAACCGTTGACCACGAGACCATCTGTGTTATCAAGCTAGTTTTATCTTAGAGCTGCGGCTGTGGGCAGAGTACCCAGTGATTCGATATCACGTATACAAAAAACATGGTTAAAGTTCGTTAAGGCGTGAGATTGGTGTAAGTGAAATGGTTATGGCATAGTGGATTGATTTAAGATTGTGAAATATTGGAATTGAAAAGCATGTTTGCCAATTGAAATGAAAAGAGCATTGTGAAATGTATGATTTATTGAATATGAAAGTGTATATTTGGGATGATCAATGAACTATAAATGATTGTATATAAAACAAGTATATGTATTGTATTGACATTGATCATCCAAAAGATTTGAAAGTTTGTTTAGTAAAACTTCATGATTTGAATTAAACTGAAACTGAAGAATTGATTTGTATAGAACCACTAAGCATGAAAATGCTTAGCGTATTGTTTACGATGCGCGAGTGCCGTGAATGATGATCGAAGCGGACCCGAGATAGGGCGTCGAGTCATAAGAAGGAGTGCGGGTATACTTGACCGCATTCATGTCATGTTTCTTTTTGAACTTTGATATTTTGCAAAAACATTTTTAACTCTGAATATCTATTTTGTAAATCATTTTGAAAAGGCATAGAATACCTTCATTATAAATGCATTTTGTTAAATGTAAATGTTTATGGTCTTGCCTTAAATTGAAATCGCTTTCGCAAAGATTTGAGAATGAAATGTATTTGATAAATGGATTTGGTTAATGGTTTCGGTCGGGCGTAGCCGGGGTTTCGGTTCGGATCCACCAACCAGGTAGGGTTGGGCCGGGCTTGGGGGTCACCACATGTGTCATTGACAATTATGTCATATGAGTATCACGTGACACAACTTAAGTTATGATTTCCTATTTCCCTCGAAAAATTATTTTCTTCTATATCTTTTACGATCGCCATCTTCTCTAGTCTTGAGATATCTTCATATTCATTGTCTTCTTTAGCCTTTTTCGCTTGATCCAACACCTATCAATCAAGCACCTCCAAAATTATCCACTAATCATCATATTCGGCTTATTCTTCGGATTCCTTTCATTTGATCCACCAGCTACAAATCGAAGAGGAGAGGCGCAATTGATGGATGGCATGTCGAATGTGTTTAGGTCTGGGTCATCTTCTACTCATAGCAAAGTTGAAGTGAATTGTCGCCACAAGCTTGATTCATGTATGAGAATCCATAACTGGTTCAAACTTGGGGAATAAGTTTTATAGGTATCCATTATGGCCTATAAGTGATCAAAATTAGGGCAAAATGTGTTGGAAGATTTGGTCTTAAGGCAACGTTAGGGTAAAATTAGGGCAAAATGAAATTGGGGATGTTTAGGACAAAACTATAGGTAAGATTAGGTATTGGGGATTTTTAATACAAAATCATGGCATAATGGAATTCGGGATTTTCAGGGCAAGAGTGAGCATTAGGATTACTATACAAATTATAGCAAATTCATTAAGAGTTTAAGGGAAAAATCATGGTAAAATCCATAGCAAAATGATATTGTGGATTTTAGGGCAAAATTATGGGTAAAATTAGGGACCGAGTATTCTTAAGGCATAATTAGGACAAAATTAGGGCAAATTTAAATTGGGTAAACTTAAATACAACTATTATAAACAAATTTATGAATTTCGCCTATGATTTTGTTTCTCTTTGTTGTAAAGAATGCATATTGCAATTTTTTAGTAATTATAAGATTATTGAAACCAATGTCTTGACTGACTTGGAAGAAATTCAAGGAAATTTGTTAGAGAATGAGAAAATTATTGTTGAGTTAGAAGCAAAGAAGAAAAAATTGGGTGAAAAAGTTAAGAAGTTGAAAATGAAGAAACACATAATGAATGAGGCTATGGAAGACATGAAAAATGAATTGTGCCAATTACATGGTGCCTTGTGCAAGTATGCAATAGAAGTATACTCAACTTGTGGTTGTTATGTCATGGATTATGTTTACAATTATTTGTAATGGTTGAAATTGAGTTACATATGTTAGCAAAATGATTGGTTTTAGTTTAGTAAAATGTTGATGGTGGCATAGCATTACATTATAAGTTAGTCGAGATTAATACATATGAAATCTAATTGGACTGGAAATAGATCCCATTTTGCACAATGATTGTCCATCTTATATTTAATGTTTACTAATGCTATAATGTTCATTTATATGCTGAATGATGGTTCCGTCTAATTATAATATCTAAGCCCAGATGCTTTTCAATAAAATGAAGGCAGAACTATTTGGAATTATTTGGGCGGTCTGGCGACTCTGGATGTTGACTCCTGCGAAAATAAACAAAAAGGATCGTGAGGTTACTTGGTTGCCCAGCTCAGATGCTAAGTCGGTTCTTTCTGTGGAAGAAAATCAGCGCAGGGTGATTTTTGTCAGTACCTTTCCCCTTAGATGGGGTGGCGCGGTATTTATAATGGATGATCGCGATGCTTTCATAGTTGGATGATGATACGAATATTTCTCCCATTGGGTAGAGGATTTTATTTCCTTATCGTTAGCGGAATTAAATAAGGGATAGTGATACTTTTCTAGTTGGATGATGATACCATATTTCTCCCGTTGGGTGTGAGATTTTATTTCCTTATCGTTAATTGATTAATAAGGGATAATTGATGAACAATTATTAGGAAATATCCTACTTCCCTAATTGGTGGAGATTTAATTAGGGAAGTTGGGTACTTTCCTTTATCACCAGTTCTTTTGATGTTTACGTGCCTGGCACCTCAGGCCAGGGGTGAACTGGGTCCTCGGCCCCTGGGCCTTAGTGTTTGGGTATATCATGGTAGATTCGAGCTCTTTTATGTATTTTTGTGAACACTTCTTCCCTGTCCCTCTCGAGCCTGGCTTTTGGGGATGACGTGCAGGCCCACGCCACGTGTGGTTTGAGACCCCGTCGGTTGCCTCCCGGCTCTTAGCTGGGCGAGGCTTGGGCAAGGCTGGACCATTTCTCTACTCGGATCGGGTCTGATATCCATGGTTGGTAGGGGATGGTTTGATTAGGGCTTGTCGCCCGGAGTCAAATGTCTTGTGATAATGATGGCCCATTCGGTTTTACATGCCCGTTCAGGCTGCTTCGTTTCTGTGCTTTTAGAAACATCCTCTATATCTTTTTCTTGTGTTCTTGAAGACCTCTTCCTCTGTGGGTTTGGAAGTGTCTTTGACCAATGCTCAGAACTACTTTTGGTGATTTCTATCATCTTGCCTCTCGAGCTGTTTATGCTCTGTTGAACTGAGTTATTCTTGGGCTCTTCTGCCTTCCGAGCCGTTTACACTCTTTTGAGCTATTCGCTCCTGGGCTATTGCGCCTTTTGAGTTGTTTAACTCTTTGAAATTGAGTTGTTCGCTCCTGGGCTGTTGCGCCTTCTAGGCTATTCGTTCTTGGGCTATTGTGCCTTTTGAGTTGTTTAACTCTTAGAGCCCGGAGTTGTTATCTGGGCATTGCGCCTTCTGACTGTTGTTCTTGGGTTGTGCATGCTTTTGAGTTGTTTAGCCGAGGCTGTTGTCTTGGGCTTTTCTACCTCTGAAATTGTGCCTCTCAAGTTGTTTATGCTCCGGCACTGAGCCCAGGCTAATCGGCTCTGAGCTATTGTGCTTTTGAAGCGATTAAGCTCGAAAGCGAGTGGTTTTGGCTCTAGGCTATTGTGCCTTTTTAAGATGGATAGCTGAAGGCGAGTGCCTTGGCTCCTGGAAGCTGTGTGCCTTTTGACGGTTAAGCTGCGAAGCGAAGGCTGTAAGCTCCTAGGCTATTTATGGGCTGTCACCTCCTAAGCTGGCTAGGCTCTCAGCGAAATTTGTGGGATCTCACAGGCTATTGTGCCTTTTGGTATTTTGCCTCCTGAGTGTTTGGCTCTCAAGTGAATGTGTGCCCAAGGCTCGTAGGCTATTGTGCATTTTGAGTGTGCCTCCCCATTTGTTTATGCTCCTTAGGCCAGTGTCGCTCCACCAGGTTATTACGCCTTTAGAAATTTATTCACTCATAAATTTATTATGCCTTTTAGTAATTAAGCTCTGGCTTAAAATTTGCTTGGCTCTTGATACATTGTGCACTTTTGGGCTGTCACCTCGGCTGGTGGCTCTCTCAGTCAATATTGGAGCTCTGGGCTGTATTCCTTTTGCGATTAAACTCTGGCAAGCGCAGTTTCTGGGCGTGTGCCTTAAGTGTCTGCCTCCCAGGCTGTTTGAAGCTCTCAGTAATTTCTTTGGGCTCCTTCCAGGCTATTGGCCTTTTTGAGCTATTCTCCTCCAGGGCACATTTAGGCTCTCTCAAGCCCATTGGTGGGATCTGGGCTGTGCCTTTTGAGTTATTACAACATCACTGTTTGTTTGGGCTCTCTCAAAGCGAGTGTTGAGGCTCTGGGGTATTGTGCATTTTGAAGCGGTTAAGCTCAAGAAAGCGAGTACTGTGGTCTCACAGGCCTATTGTGCCTTTTGAAGCGATTAAAGCTCTAAAAGCGAAATTTTGTAGCTCAGGGACTATTGTGTACAGGCTCAATCCTTCCCAGGCTGTTTAGGCTCTCTCAAGGCCCCGAGGCTGCAGGGCTCCTGGGCTATTGTGCCTTTTAGGCCATTACGCCTCCACAGGCCCCACGTGTGTGGAGGCTGGGCCTTCGACCAAGCTAGGTTTGAGAGGGATAAAAGCCGATTGATCAAAGACATAAAGGCTCGGCCCACCATATATGCCTAAACCGCGAAGGCTGAGGCCGAGGGTCAAGTTCACCTAGTCGAGAAGCGGGTTACTTAAACATCGAAGAATCCGTATTAAAAGAAAGTACTTGACACCTAATTAAATCTCACGATTAAGGAAGTAGGATATTACCTAATAATTGTCGATTATCACTTATTAATCGGTTAACGATAAGGAAAGAAAATCTCATGTGGGAAGAAATATGGTATCATCATCAAACTAGAAAAGTTATCAATTATCCCCTATTAATCGGTTAAGGATAAGGAAAGAAAATCCCTCACCCAATGGGAGAAATATCCGTATCATCATTCAACTAGGAAAGTTATCGTGATCATCCATTATAAAAACCAAGCCACCCCATCGGTGAAAGGTACGCACAAAAAATTCATTCCCTTAGCAGTTGATTTTCTCTTCCACCGGAAAGAATTGACTTAGGCATCGGAAAGGCAACAGGCGAACCCCGCCGATCCTTTTTGCTTCTTATTTTCACAAGGGAGTTGGACATCCAGAGTCAAAGGATCGGCCCATCAATTCCAGCAAGCTCCAGTCCAGTTTCAGTTGAAAAAGCATCATCAGTTTGACGCTGTCTGTGGGAACGACAGTTCCTTTACAAATAAATTTGATCTCTTAATGACTGATGGTATCAACTCGGAACCGCAAAGCGGGAACCACGCCCAATCCCCCCAGCGATACCAAGACCCGATGGCTGCAGCAGATGGCGACCTCATGAGCACACTAGAAAACTCTACATGCCAATACCGGCGAGATGAGCACTCGTCTCCTGACGACGTTTGCTAAGAGAGTTTGAGCAAGCGCGATGAAATAAAACGCCACAAGGCACGACAAGCTCGAGAAGGTCGAAACACCATTACCCAAGAAGAACAACAACACCTCGACCCTCCTCGAGAAGCAGATGGAGAAGGAGAAACTAGCCAAGCCAGGGAGCATGACCCTTACAAACCCCTTGGAGAGGATCGTAATGAGGAGAGGCATGGTAGGAACAACAGAGGCGATGAACCCATCCTTTATCAGTAGGAGACAGGGGAGCAGTCATGGGAGTAGCGTTTCAGAGACATCTAGCAAGAGCTTAGCCACATGAAGGAAACTGTAAAAGGATGAGCTCCAGTCTCCATGGACACTTTGGTGCAACAAACAAAATCCCCGTTCACGGCCGAGTCTTGCACTTCCCCCTCCAGGCGGGGCCAGATGCCTCGGATCCAGAAGCAGTTCAATAGACGAAGATCACGTGAAACCGAAAATCAGATTTTTTGGATAAAGGAAAAATGATAATTCGGTAAAAATCGGAATTTTTCCTAAATCTCGGATGGCCAAGCGGACTTCTCAGTTGAGATAGTCTGTGAATTGCTTCTGCGTCGATTTAGTTGGATTAGAAGGAGTGTTCCGGGATTTCAGTTTTTCGAGCGTGAGTCCGGATGACACCTTGGCAAGGTAAGGAGATCTTAGCAGGCGCCATAGAAGTTTGACCTTGGCATAAAGGGATGGCTCACATTGGGCCATGGGTCAGCATGATTCCCATGGCTCATGTCTAAACCACTTAGAGCATGATGTCATAAAAGGGAATTAGCAAATAAAATGATGGAAATTTTATGGCCACATGTGAGGTTGAGAAATGAGAACGTTCCTCCCATTTGACGGATAAAGGGAAGTGCCAAAAAGGAGGAGAAAGGAAAAGAAAGAAAATGGAGAGAAATGAGGAGAAGAAAATGGAAGGAAAATGAGAAGAAAGAAAAAGCAAAGAAAAGCGAAAAGGAGAAAAAAGAACAAGGAAAGAAAAGAATTCGTAGAGAGATCATTTAATGAAACATGGAGAAATCCTAGAGAAGAGCGTCTGACTTCTCTCTAGGATAGTGGAATCGACCGTCGGATTCTTCGAGACAAGAAGGAAGTGTTCTATGCGGAGAGGGCAGCGCGTGGACATCCCGAGTTTTGGAGTTTCTTCCTTCAGAGGTAGGATATTTTCCTACTTGGTTTACTTTTAGCCTAAAGGCTTTATAATGGTAAGAAAGGTTATTTGTAGAGCCATGTAAAATTAGTTCCAAACTTTGGAGTTTAAGGGTGGGGTTGCATGACCGGTTTCATCCTGATCCTGCATTGTGGGAGTTAGGAGTTTGAATTAAGCTGAAAGTTTCTATGGTTGTTGATGTGATGATAAGGATTGGAACCAAAATGGTTCTGTGATTGAAAAAGGGCCACATGAGGTACCTGTTGAATAGTCCCAAGATGGTATTCCCCGATTGTGTGTTAGTGCTTAGATAACATGCGATTATTGGAAATGTTATATTGATGCATGTGATGTATTAATATAGATTTGCATGGAAGTAAATTATATGTGTAAATTATAATTATCCATGGTGTGTAAATGTTTCATGCCAGTGCTCATTCATGCATGTAACATGAGGAAAATGCATTATCTATGCATTTCATATGCGAGTCACATCGTGTCGGTCGGTAGATTGCGGAATGGGTTATTCATCGATGTTGGTGAATGGAGTCGTGAACTTCGGGAAAAAATGGGACCAGAAAGTCAGGTAAGTTCACGAGTGTGAAATGATCAAAATGATAAATTACATGTTTGGGCCAAGACAAGTTGGGTAGATCCCCGGTGAAAGTCATATATTATTCGCGGTTAGACATGAATCAGGCGATGTAAGTTCGTGAAAATGTTGAAAAAGTGCGGCGTCTACGGTGTAAACCGGAAATCAGTGGCCTAAAATAAAGGAAAAGAATCATCGGTTTTGATAAATAAATTGGAGGTTTTCTAATGGTTTAGTCGAATTTGTGAGCTAGTTTATTTCACATTTGGCATTCGGGTGTGAGGGAGTGGACAGGACTCGGTGGTGAGCATGAGGGGTTGCATCTCATGCATGATATAGACATTTCATATAGAAAATAATTGTATGAAATGTGATTGATTGTTTATATATGCCATTGCATATGCATTTTAGGTGGGGAGTAACCCTTGTAAGAAGATTTTCTCTGCCCAGGCTTTGCTACGCTGATCGTGGGACCTTTCGGGTGCGGGGACCTATCCAGAGAATGGATATGATAGAGTATCTTACAGGAAAGCGAAATGTGGCTTTAAGTAAATATTTTGTAAATATGTATAAATCTTTTGTAGAACAAACGCTGAAAACTATGAGAATATAGTTGAGATATTTGTTTTATGAGTATGGATGTATGGGCCCGTGTATTTTACTTTCGTATTGTCTTATAAGTAACACGAGGCAAAATTATCAAATTTCATGGTTGTGAGGTGGTCAGCGGACACCTGGGGTTTGGGGCGTCCTGAGACCACGTGGATCCTCGGTACTAGAATCGGATAGAGTTGCACTTGGATGCAGGGACCGGTGGTGTAGAGCTTCCGGCTATCTGCTTGAAGGCCGGCGTGGGTTGGTTCAACGGACTCCGCCATGTGATCTCATCCTTTAGAGAGTTATCAAATCGCATTCATCTCCATGATTCTGAGCTGGACATATGAAGCGAGATATCACTGCTAAACAATTAAGCGCTGACCGGGCGAAGCGGCTGGGTTTGAGCTTAAGCGCCGAAAAATACGAAATGGCCGGGGCGAGCAGCTTGGTTTCAGAAGCTTAGCGCTCAAAAAACAATAGCCCGAGGAGCCCCAACCTTCAGTTTAAGAGAGCTGCTTGGCTCAGGGAGGCGGGGAATAACCAGGCACAATAGCATGGAGCCACGGCGGCTCAGTTTTAATTGCTTTGCTCGAGCCCGCCGATAGCCAGGAGCCCGATGGCTTAGTTTTGGGAGCTTAGCGCTAAAAAGGCATAATGGCCAGGAGCCCCGACACTTCGGGTTTGAGAGCCTAAGCGGCAGGCGAATAGCCCGAAGGTACAATAGCTGGAACCAGACCGGTTTCGAACTTAGCGCTCAAAGCCTGATAGCCAAGAGCCGGCGAAGCTCGGTTTTGAGCAACGCAGCAAAGGCGCAATAGACTGAGAGCCCCAACAACTTCCGGTTTGAGAGAGCCTAAATAACCGGGAGGGGCGGAATAAACTCCGAAAAGCGCGATAGCCCGAGCGATAAACGGATTTGGAACAGCTGCCGAGCCTGATGGCCGAGGGCCCGGCGGCTGGTTGAAAGGCCAAAGCGGCCGGAACAAGATGGCCAGAAGGCTGCGCGGCCTAGGAGCCCAGCGGCTTAGTTTTCAAAGCAAGCGCTCAAAAAGGCGCAATAGCGAAGCGAAATAGCCCGAAAGCGCGGTACGAGGCGAATAAGCTGATTCAAAGGGAGTATAATGACTCAGGAGGCGAGCCAGCTCCGAGGCATAATAGCCGGAGCTGACAACCCGGTTGACTGAGCGACTGAGAGGCATAATAAGCAAAGGCACAATAGCCGAGGGCCTAGCATTAGGTTTGAGAGAGCTGTGACTGGGGAGGTCAAGATAGCCCAAAGGCACATTAAGCTTCAAAGGCCAAACAGCTCGGTTTTGAACTGCAAGGGCCTGATAGCCTAGGAGCGAAGCAGCTGATTTCAGAGTTTAACTTCTGCCAAAGGCCATGATGTGGGAACTGCAAACCACTTTCGGTTTTGAGCTTGTGCTCAAAAAAGCCTGATAGCCCAGGAAATGAATGGCTCAGTATAATAGCCCAGGCGAATAACTGGAGTTCAAATGACCATAAAGCAGGCTGGGAGGCGAATAACCCGAGGTAGAGGCCCGAGGCTAAATAGCTCGTTCTAAACAACTCCAGGCGTAATAGCTAGAGCGAATACTTTAGAAGCCTGGCGGCCCGGGAGCGTACGGCTCCGGTTTCAAAAGAGTTAAACAACTCAAAGGCGCAATAGCCCGAGGCAGTGTAACTAAAGGCGTGGCAGGCTGAGAGGCCGGAAGGCTCAAGGGCAGGCTAGCTCGGTTCACTTTGGTATCAGCGACTCGGGAGGCAAGGCAGTGAGTAAGCGGAGTTATGAGCGGTCGAGAGGCTTGCTTCCAGCCACGGAGGAGGGTGTAGAACCATGAAGCCGATCTGAGAGGATGTTGCTAAAAGCACAAAAACGGCCAGTGGAATGGATTACAAAAATCGAATGGCCATCATTATCCTGGACATCGGCAAGCCAGCAGCCACTAATCGAGCCATCTGACCAGCCGGTGAAATCCTTTTGATCTAGAAACAAATTGATTTGCCCAAGCTAAGCCCGGCCCAGCGAGGACCAGGGCCAATGGTGGGGTCCCGAAACCACAATCTTGAGGCTCGGGACGTAGCCCCAGCTAAGTTTGAGAGGGGATAAAAGCGAACTTGATCAAAGACATAAAGATCTCGGCCAGGGCCGGGACAGAGTTCACCGATCCGAGGCGGTGGCGTAAACATCCAAGAACTCGTCATTAAAAGGAAAGTACCCAAGCACCACAATTAAATCTCCACCAATTGAGAGTGAGGATATTTTCTAATAATTATTCATCAATTATCTCTTATTAATCGGTTACTTGATAAAGGAAATCGTCTACTCATGACAGGAGAAATATAGTATCATCATCTAACTAGGAAAGATTATCATTCATGCCTTGTGTCATTTAGCGAAAGGAAAGAAAATCCCTCTTAATGGGAGAAATATCCATATCGTCATCAAAGCTAGAAGTCTATCATGTCATCCGTTATAAATACGGACCACCCCATCGATTGAAAGGTCACGCCTGAAAATTCATTCCACTATAGCGGATGATTTTCTCTTCCCTTTGGAAAGAAGCGGCTTAGGCATCGGAGACGCCGAAGGCGAACCCACGATCCTTTTGCTTCTTATTTTGAGAGGGCGGACATCGAGTCAGCGGACGGCCCGGCAGTCCGTGACTCCATCTCAGTTTAGGTTGAAAAGCATCATCCTGAAGCTCGCGATAAATTGTTGGTTGATAGTATTCAATTACATTAACATCCTAAATACACGAAAACATCAAACCAACAATTTTTTTGCAAACACCATATTTACAAACCCTTGACCTTAAACAATACATGTTTAATGTCATTAACATTATAAATACACTAAAACATCAAACCAACAATTTGTTGTAAACATCATATTTCCATATACTTATAATAATGTCATTAACATCTACAATACGGTCAAACACCAAACTAATACAATTCCTGATTATCCATAAATAAAGTTGCTTCTCAAATACAGCCAAACACCAAACCAATGCAGTTCCTGATTGTTCATAAATAAAGGTGTTTCTCGGATAACATAAAAATATACATAAAAGTACCAAATATAACATGATTACATCAAAACATAAACCAAAGAGAGACAAACCCTTTTCATCCTACAACACATCTAAGAAATTGAGTGATGAGTTGTAGAAACTTGATGGGATAATCAAAATTATTGTTGAAGATTGATAAAGAACCCTTGGTCCCCCTGGTTAACTAGACATCTATTTTGAAAAAAGAGATAAAAAAAAATAATAGAAAAACAAAGTGAGACTCAGTGTATATTTACCAATGGAATCATTTTAAAAAACACAAGTTAGAGCACAACTGACTTTAGTCATTGATATTTCATCAATTGTTATGAAAACACCAAACCATGCATGAAAAATTAATAAATCAATCACCAACTATGCAAATATGTCACCAATTTTTTTAGAATAAAAATAGAAGTTCAGTGACCTTACATTTGAACTTGCATTCTTTGTACTACCTTTGCCTCATATGGAACCCCTTCCTCCCCTTATGACCATACCACCTCTTCATGTTCTACTAGGTTGAGTTGCAGCACCAATGTGGTCTAATGAAGGACCACTTGGCTTGAAGAAGGTGGTGCCCCATATTTTCTTGGTCCACCTCTAGGTCTTTTAGGGATAGGTTTCACAACCCTATCTTTATCAGGGCACTTTCTTTTGGTATGCTACTTTGATTTACACACGCTGCATGTCATTTCAATACAATATTTAGTCAATCTCTCAGGTTTCTTTAGGTTTACATGAGGATCCTTTCTCCTATTTTTCCATGGCCTACCTGACTCAATCTTAATAGGGGAGGATCAAGTTGTTGTTCAATCATAAGCCAATGCCTCTCACTTACACAAGGGGGGATGAATCTTGCATAAGCTCTAAGGTATGCCTCCCTTTTATAACAATCATCCATAAAGTCTTCAACATTCTTACGAATGGAGAAAATACATGAGAATGCATGATAACAAGGTATGCCACACAAATCCCATTTCCTACAATTGCAACTTCTAGAATCAAGGTCTACTATAAGATTGTCCATTTTGTGATTCACTTGAAATATTAGGTTAGTAGAAGGAATTGGAAAGTAGTTGGCAACATATTCTTTTTCTATCTCTAACTTTACTTGTATTTTAAGGCATACCATAACAGACCTCTTCTCCATCTCTTGTCTCTTCAGCATCAATCTCTGCATGAGTGTTGTTATGATATCTTCCAACATGTATATCAGATGCTTGGTCCTTGCATTAATTATGTAACCATTGAAGGTTTGAGCAAGGTTGTTCATGATCACATCAGCCTTTGTGTGTGTCTTTATAAATGCCCTACAAAAGACCTTTAGATTGCTCACTTTAAAAGCAGTTGCTGCAACATGATTCGCTTTCTCTAAGTCATCCATTGCTTCATTGTAGTATGTTATGCTATATGCTTTGGCTACCTTATAGAACAATATCTTCATTTCACCCCCTTGAAATATTTGTGCTAATTGGCGAAATTGTGTCTAACACAATGTTTATGTTTAACATGGGGAAGGACATATGCAACAACATTGATAATTGCCTGATGCTCATAAGAGATTAATGCAACCACATTGTCTTCATCCAATCCTAAACACTTCTTTAACTCAATGAAAAACCATTCACATGAATCATTATTCTCACCCTCCTGGCTTGCTCATGATATACGGACTACATCTAATCGTATCATCCCTCCCACAGCAGCTAACAATTGTCCTCAGGAAAATTTAAAAAATGGGCATCAGCACATATCCAACTTCCCGCTTCCTACAACTTCCCCTCAACTTCCTACAACCTTTAACCCCATTTTTAATCCACGAAACAAAGCAAACAACCTGGAAGCGGTGAAAGGTTTTGTTTCATGGATTAGTCACCGATAACACATAAATTTATGGGCTTGAACTCTTAAGGGCTTCCCAATACCTTACAATCTTATTATAATGCTCTTGTATATACCCATTAAGCATTTTATTGCATATTTTTTTACCTTATATGCAAGAGCTTCTTAATAATCACCCTATATGCCCTCATAACAGTCTCAATAATTTCAATTACAAGCCAATGGGATCTTGCCTTAAAAACTTCAAGAAACCGCTCAACAAGTCATGTTGACTTCATTCGCTTGTTGGCATCCTTATTTCCGTTACAATTGTGCTCACCAATCATTGAATTCACATTAAAACATGCCTCCTTGTGTCCTAAGATGTGTACAATCTAAAAGGGCAGCTTGTCATACACTTCACCCAAAGTCTTTGTTGCCTATTCTTGTTGCTTACAACAAAGCTCAAATTTGTACCCTTAGTTATAACAAAATTAGGAATTGCTTTCTTAAATGCATCTCTATTTGGAAATATGAATTATACTTTCCACTAAAATGTTGAGAAGTTTATGTTCTCATTCACAACCAACCCCCTATTCCTCATTCTCATCTCACTTATGTCTTCTTCTCCACTATCACATGAACTGTCAATTTCATTATCACTCTCTTCATAATCACTTGCACAATGATTAAAGTGCTAGTAGTTGTTGTTCCCACCTACTAAAATCTAGAAGTGTTAGGTTTATTCTAAGGCCCCAATCTACACTCAACTGCCTCTTTCTGTAACTGATGTGCTAACTCATTCAATTTAGTATTACACCCCCTCACTCTGTCTCTTGATGTCATATACTCCTCATCACTAGTATCAGCTTCATCAACCCCTAACATGTAGTCAAAACCTGAAGCATAAACATCATTTTCAAGATCTAAAAAAGCTACATCATCTTCTAGCACTAAATCATTCGAATTTGCATCACTCTTAACATTCTCTTCAATTTCAACAAAAGACTGATAAATTGGATCATTATCATCCTCTAAAGAGACCTCATTAACTAGATCACCCCATCTCATAGGATTCTTTGGTATACAGTCATAATAATTCGAAGGTTGGTTGTCATTTTGGCTTTCAGGTTGTTTTGGTTCATTGAGAGTTGTCTGAGATTGGGTTTCAGGTAAGGTGGATTGGTTTTCTTGTGGGATTTGTTGGTTTTCTAATGGGGTTGAATGGGGATATGGTTGCTTTTCTATAAGGTTTCCAATAGGTTCCTCAAGAATAGGGTTCTTTGGGAAGGGTTTTCAAGGGTACCAAGTGGAAAAGGGTTTTTTGTGGAAGTGTTGTTAGGAATACCAATTGGAGAAGGGTTTTATGGTCTTTTAGGGTTGTTAGGTTCCTCTGGGTTAGGGTTTTTTGGTATTTTAGCTAGTGAAGTCTTTCCCATATTTCCCTTTGCTTTGTTGGGTTGTCTTTAGATGGTGGCCTCCTATGTGTCGGTTTCCTCTTAAGAGGTTGTTGGGCCTTCTTTTTTGGACTTTCTTTCCCTGATGCACCAATGAGGGGCACAAATTTAGGTTCATCAACTTTATGCACCACATACAAGTCAATGAACCTATTTGTTGCAACAATATTAGTCATTTCCAAGACCTTCTTGTCATTATAAACCCTCCTTAACCCCTCATCTAAACTTTTACCTGGAATCAAGTAATATATCTCATCAATTTTCATATACTTGGCTCTCTTTTGTAATTATTCAAGCCACCTTAACCTGGATTATTGAGATCAACATGAAAGGTCCTCCTTTGCACTAAAATCTGTGACTTATGTAAATTCTTCTTAAACAATCCAACATGCAAAAATTGTAATGTAACTTCCTCATTTTCTTAAATAATAGCATAATTGAACAAAAAAACCCATTAACATCATCATAACAACTATAAATCTCAACTATTAACAACATATTACTACTTAACTACTGCTCAAGCACAACTATTAACTATAAATCCCAACTATTAACAATACATCACTGTTTAAATTCAAACTTGAGCAACATTCACACACAACATAACTAATGTTAAATCATAATTATTAACAATAAACTACTACTATCAACAATAAATAATTGCTTAAATTCATAAGTGAGCAGCATCCAAACACAACATAACTACTACTTAAGCACAACTATTTACTATTAACAAATACATCGTTACTTAAATTCAAAATAGAGCAACATACAAACACAACCTAACTATTGTTCAAACACAACTATTAACTATAAATCTCAACTATTAACAATACATTACTACGAAAATTCCAAAATAAGCAACATTCACACACAATCTAACTGCTATCCAACCACAACTATTAACAATAAATTACTACTATCAACAATAAATCACTGCCTAAATTCATAAGTGAGCAGCATTCATGCACAATTTAACTACTATAAATTACTAATATTAACCAAAAAACAATGCTTAAATTCATAAATGAGCAACATTCAAACACATCCTAACTACTATAAATCAACAAAAAAGGAAAATTAATACACACTTCTCAAACATTCGGATTATTAACAAATTCACAGCTTAATCAATCCCCAACACAAAATTCGGACGACTGAAATTTTACAGCTTAATGTAAGAAAACCTACAAACAACAACCAAATGAAAGTAAATATTAACTTTTCCAGATTACAACAATTGACCTTGTTTGCAATAATGTTTTCCACTTTGAAATAGTTGTGTAAAATCTTTCATTCCTTAGTGACACCACAATGACATCAAAGAGAGATAAAAAAAACCAATCACCAGTCGATCGGGACCAAAACAAAGACAACCAGTCACTAATCGATCGGGACCAAAACAAACGTTTGATACTAAAGTAGGGGGGTGGAAGAAGAAAATTAAAAGGTGGGATGAGGGAAGCAGATAGACAAGAGACACCAATAAGGTGGAATAAGAAAGAAGATCAGAAGGTGGGTGGCATGAGGGAAGAAGAGATAAGAGAGAAAAAACATCGGGATGATTAGAAGAAGATCATAAGTTAGGTCAGGGAACAAGAGAGACAAACAAGAGCTACATAGGGGGTGGAAGAAGAATATCAATAGGTGAAGTGAGGAAAGAATAAGAGTCATGGGGTGGCTGTTAGGACATTAATGAGTTTTTGGAAGGAAGAGTGTCATGTAGGATTTTTTTACTCTTTTAGCCGATCATGGGTTTGTTGGGGCCAAAATAAGAAGGGACCCCCTAAAGATATGATTATTAATCGCGCACTAATTTATTGGGCTGCTCTTCTTTTCTTGTTGTTTCTCCAAACAAAAGTTTTTAAAAAATGGACCAAACAGGCTTTATAATAACTCAAAGTAATTAACTAATTATGCAACTTTAAATCCTAATCCATGGTATGTTTGACATTTTAAAAATATCCAGCCATCATATGCCCTAAAACGTCACCGTTTTCCCTTTTATTTATTTATATATTATTTATTTTAAACAAATCCCTTGGCACCGTGAACTCAAAATCCTTGCAGTGTCAGAGTGCGAACAGCCGACTCCAAAAATGGTGAAGAAAGCTAAGAAGCGCTCTCAAGCTTCTTCTTCAGTCTCACCTCCTCCTACAAACCCTAATAACATGACCAAAGAGTAATCAACTTCTTTGTTATCGCTTGGTTTTTTCACTTCTTTTGCGCCCTTGTTCATATCATACGCTTTCGTACTATTACTCCGAAACTGATGAAACGAAAAAGAAAAAAAAATGGCTGAGAAGAGTATTACGAGTCATGTACTTTCTTATTGTTATTTATTTTTTATTTTTTGGGATTTCCAAAAGGAAAAAGAAAACGTCGAGCTTGTTCAATTGGGTTTTATTCCTCGTCACCTCAAAATGTTGCTTTTTATCTTGATTTTCTTGCGTTTTCTCGGATACCAAATGGGGAATTTCTTGTAAATATCCAGGAAAATGTCGTTGAGTGTAGCATCAACGGAGAAGATAGTTTTGAGAGTAAGATCAATGGAGAAGACTAAAAGGGTGGTCATGGAGAGCAGAGTTAGAGAGAAAGATAAGGAATCATCCGCAAAGAAGGCCAAAGCGAAGCCGAAGAAGAAATCCCAGCGTATAGACTCTAAGAAACCAAAGAAGCCCCCCACTGCGTTCTTCTACTTCTTGTAAGTTTTCATATGTGGAATCACTTTTAACATCTAAAATTTGGGTACATTTCTTTATTATTTGATTTTTTTTTTTTTTTTTTTTTTGAGCAAGTAAGTTGAATTGACGATGGATGCGCAAACTAGTGGCTTTGTTATTAATTTTTGGAGTTTGTGGAAAGGAATTTGTATTGTGGCTATGGCTGAAACCATTTTTTTTTTTTTTTTTTGATAAGAATGGCTGAAACCATAAAATTAGAAGGCGGATATGGAAGTGCTAATGAGAAGAGACTCATTAAACAGTCGTCAATCCTAAAAGACGAGAGTAATTAATGTAGGGTTAAAACTTGTAAAGCTAGTTTTATATTATAAAATAAGGTTTATGTTAGTACCCAAAATAGGGTTTATTGTGTTAGAAGTATGTTTGGATTGCAAAGTAAATAGATGTAAAAAAAGGAAGTATGTTTGGGGTTATTTTTTTAGTAGATATATCCTTTTCAATTCTTTTTAATAATATGTAAGAGACATTATTATAAAAATGCAAAAACCACCAAAAGTAAGTACATGGGTTGTATTCAATTAGCACCAAAAAAGAAGCAGAAAATAAGGGACTCAAAAATACTTCCTCCCTTCACAAAGACCAAATCAATTTAGGAAGTCCACTAGTGGTATATAACCTCCATGTGTACATTCAATCCACATTGATAAATTGTTAAGAAATAACTTTTTTAGTTTTTAATCTAACAACTCCTCATTTTCAGAATGTCTTTGGTTTCTTCCATTCCAAATTGTCCAAAATATACGTAAAGGGGCAATCCCCTTTCAAGCCTTAACATGTTTTCTATCAATCAAAGAGTCATGCTACCCAAAAAGAGTCTTCTTAATCATTTCAAAGACGACCCATTGAATACTAAAAAATTGAGAACACCAACTACTATTATACTCTTGCCTTGTCCCTATGTAGGAGACCGTGATCAATGAAATGTGTCTCCTCCTTGGACAAGGTGTTGGCCAACGTCCCTCCCCCCTCCCCCATTTTTTTTTTGAAACTGATATAGGGTCAATACCTTATCCTAAGTAAGTCTCCTAAATGAAGAAACTCATTTTTGTAGGAATCCATAGATTCCGTATGCAAAGGGAAAGGGATAGCAAACTTGTCTCCATAAGAGAATAAAACCCTCTCATAGACAAAACCCTTTTTGCTATCACATTTCCAAATCACTCTATTCTTCTGGTCTCCCTCATTAAGTTTACGTAAGTGAACAATTAACTTCATGTGAACCAACTCCCGATCATTCAAAATCCTAAAAAATAGAAATTCCAAGTTCATCCTTCCTTTCTCCACTCCCAAACGTTGGTCATCCATGCCTCTTTCAAATCAAAGAAGGCAAACAAGGAAGAAAAAGTCTCATATAAGTGCTCTTCCATTGCACCAATTATCTTTATAGAACTTCACCTTACTCCCACTACCCACTGCAAAAAACTTTTGTTTTAAACAAAGTCATGTTGCTTCTCAATCTCTTTCCAACCCCTAACCCATGGAAGTCTTTCACTACACTGGACCTACAACCCCCATTTTTCCATCACATGAAGATTAAAGAAGATTCAAATTATTTTTCTCTAGGAATGAGGGGCCTTAAGAAAAAAAAAATTACACTCAGTGAAGTGATCAACTATTTGTAAAGCCAAATAGAAAGTTGACCTAGGTGAAAGAGGGGACTTCATTCTCAAAGGTAGCCTTGTTCCTTTCCCACCAGATAGTTTGGAATAAACAAAGAGGAGTTGCCATTCAAATCTTCTTCCATTTCTTGCCCACTGGGGCTCCTTGCTAAGACAGAAGGGTTTGCCTCACCAAGGAGGGGAAAACACATTTGAAGCCAACCACGGCCAAAAAAATGAGCCAAATCATCCTAGCACTTGGACATCGAACCAACAAATGGTCAATAGTTTCCTCGTTCTCTTCACACAAAACAACACCTGTTGGCTAGATTTCTACCCATTCTTTTAAGCTAGTTAAGCATGAACACCTTACCTCAAGAAGCTTCATAGGCAAAGAAACCCATCTTAGGGGGAACAATATGGTTCCAAATAAAGTGATAAGGGAAGGCCAAAGAGGGAGAATGATCAAGAACCCTATACATTACCTTTACTACTGTGAAGAGAAAAATAACTCTTTAATTTTCATTCATTAACAAAGTGAGGGCACATACATATTTATACTCTAAGCAGCTGTGAGCAAAGAGGCCAAACAAAATTGGGAGTCTAATTAGGAGACTAAAGAGAAAAGGAAAAAAAGAAAGGATTCCTAAATGGATTAGGAAACTAATCCTTAACACTCCCCCTAGATCTGGAGCATATAAGTCAAATGGGTTACATATTTGCTTGATCCTAATGCAACAAACTTGTTAGACATATACTTAATTCGATGGGTAGATTTGGGATCGTTGGAAAAGTCACCGGAATTGTTTACACGGCGAGTTGATGTGACCGAAGTGAGACACGTCCAGAAGATGTGTTTCCGGAATTGACTGCACGACGAGTTGATGTGAACAAAAGAGGGCCTGGAAGCAGGTTGCCGGAAAAGTTGTTGGAAAAAGGTTTGACAGAGAAAGTTCATCGGAGAAGGTCAGCGGGAGAAAGTCCATTAGAGAAGGTCTGTTGGAGAAGGTTCGTCGAAGAAGGTCCTCCTAAGAAAGTCGGCGGGAGAAGAGGGATGTCGTCGGAAAAGTGGGCTGTCGAAAAAAAGGGCCAGTCGGAAAAGTGGCTTTGATACCATGTGAAGAGAAAAATAACTCTGTGATTTTCATTCATTAACAAAGTGAGGGAACTTATATTTTTATACTCTTAATTGTTAGAGCAAAGAAAGGAAACAAAATTAGAGTCTAATTAGGAGACTAAAGAGAAAAGGAAAGAAAGGATTTCTAAATGGATTAGGAAACTAATCCTTAACAACTACGAAACTGTTAGACTAGGCATTTTTCAACAAAAGACTGTCCTCTTTTAGGATTTGAGTTTAATATGATTATTATGCTTCTTAACACTTCTAAATCATCTCATCATAGAGATATCATCAACTCACACAATGAGAACAATTTTTGTCCAATTCTCAAATAATTTAATAAAACAGTGTTGGTCCTGTTTGGTTTGGTTTTGTTTTGTTTTTTAATACATATACATATATATATATATATATATATATATATATATATATATATATATGTGTGTGTGTGTGTGTGTGTGTGTGTGTGTGTGTGTGTGATTCCCAGTACTCACTAAAGGGGAGTGAGAACACCTTCCAAATCAAGCTCTTCTTTAATCAACAAACTTGATTCTAGACCAAGTGGTATCTATGTAAACCTCCTCCTATAAATTCCTAGGGAGGAATGCATTATTTGCATGGAATTGTTGCCATGACCAATTAAAGTTATTAGCAAGGGTTATGAAGGTACAAATATTATTAATTTTACTTGAGGAAATGTTTTTTGGTAACCTATCCTATAGATTTAAATATATTTCTTAGCTACCAATGTTGCCGAACACTTGATATCATTAACTACTTTTCTTCAATACTTATCCTCATATACCTCTTGAATAGTCTGCTAACAGATGCTCTTTAAAATTCAAAAAGGTTTACAGATAAAACAAAGATGACCAAGTGAAAGGCTGAGTATAATGTTTCATACCTTTAGCAAGGATAATAGTAAATGAGTTCATAAAAAAATTTAGTACTAGATGTAAGTTTTAGTACCCTCTTCTAAGTTGATAATTGGAGTAGCACTTAGAGGTTAAAGAGTGAACCTTAGCTGTGTATCATTTCTCTCCATCTCCCTCTCTCTCTCTCTCTCTCTCTCTCTCTCTCTATATATATATATATATATATATATATATATATATATAGATATTGGGAATAACTCTTGGATGACGTAATCGTAATAAATAAATCAAGGAAACATGAGTTCAAAGTCAATGTGCACGCATGAGTCTTAATGATGACTCAGGGAATGACCAAGGGAGCATAGGATAAGAAAGGCACTTGTTCAAAGTCACTTAGGAATTCAGGAGAACTTTTATTGTGTGAGATAGATAAACAAAATACTCCTTATCTTCTACAAATGACTCACCTTAAAGATGAGGTTGAGAAAAAAAATGACTAACTTCCATGAAAGACAACATCTATCGACGTGAAAAATATTCTAGAAGTTGGATTTATGTTCCTTTTGGATGGAGGGTAACCAAAAAATACATGCTTCAGGGCTTTAGGATCACATTTTATTTTTTGTTGTTTACGACTTCAGTTATCAAATTAGTGGTGTAACTAACACAGTTGACTCATTGGTGCTTGGAAGTCAAGAACTTGAGACAGCAATTTGGTAATAAATTGGCAGTTGTTAAGACAACTTCCCCTCTGATAGGTTTAAGAACATTCATATGGAAAACTGATATCCATTAGAAATCTGATGGTTTTAGTTGGGTTGACAATAATTGGTCAAATTTGGATGGGAGAAAGGGTTTCTCACTTGCTTCCTTCCTTGCATACACATACAAAGTAGGTTTGAGCTTATTATGTATTGAGTTTGTTAATTATTTATGTCATTGAGATGTCTATTGCCATTATTTGTTTTGGATAATGATTCAGAATTTCAGAAAGCCCGTTCACACAAGAAAAAGTGCAAACATAATTGCATGACTTCTGGTATTTGAACCTTGGATTAGAAGTGCAAACATAATTGCATGACTTCTAGTATTTGTTCCTTCAGTTTGCTCATTTAGTTTAGCCTTATAAACCCCTGGATGGCTATCAATTTATTTTCTCAAAGGGAAACCTTTTATGTTATATAAATATTTGAAATGGGAAATGGTAGAAGGGTTAAATTTTGAAAGATTGGATGGTCTGTGGATAGGCAATTGTGTAACTCCATTTCTTGTTTGTATGTGTCGGCTTTGTAAAAAGAAGTTTTTGTGGGAGGTCTTAGGAGGAGGGGGACATTAGACCTCGTGCTGCATAGAGTGGGTAGTTGTTGAGACCTTTTCCTCAATGTTGTGAGGAAAGATGTTAGAAGGAATGATAGTGACTAGGCGATTTAGGGAGAAGCAAAAAAGCACTGTATTCAGTCCTAATATTTCTATGTAGCCTGAGGTGAGGAGAGCAGTCCTTTTTCCAACAACATCACCCAGAACCCATGGTCCTGTCTAAGGTGTTTTTTTTTTCATGGGAATCAAGTTGGAGAAAAGATTTGACTTGAGACAATCTTCAAAGGAGAGGGAGATCACTAGTGAATAGATACTATCCATGCAAATTAGGGGATCTAATGATCACATTCTTCTTCACTGCTCGCAAGCAAGGATATTTTGGCACATTGTATTCTCCTTATTCAATGTAGATTTCTTCCTCAATCAAAGAATGCCTTTTTAAGCTGGCATGACTCCTTTGTAGGGAAGAAAAGCTGTCCCTTTTTTACATTTGTTTGGACATTTTGGTAGAGGAGTGGAATCAAAGAGCTTTTAAGATAAGGAACAAAATGATCAGAAGTTAAAGCCTTTGTTCCTATGTTATCCTAATGCTTAGCTTGCCACTTTGATTTTGGAGAGTGGTCGGGTCTTCTTGGGTGTTTTGGATGATTTTTCTTTACTTTTTATGAGGCCTTCCTTTTAGTCTCCTTGTATACTTCTTTTGTACTGCGGTGTACGTTTTTCTATCACCCATTTGCACAGATTTATTTATATACCCATATAAAAAGAAAAAAATAAATATGCTGTGAATTGTCTTTTTCTTAGATTTACAATATCAACAGAATGCTTTTTCTGGACCAGCTAATGTTGTTTCATTGGGAAGTATACTATGTTTTTATACAGAGGCATAGAAATTGAGTTTTTATGCTTTCCTGTTCGGGCCTGTGTGATAGGAAAAGGTTCAATACTACGATATAGCTACTGAAAAGAGAGCAGAGTTTGATAGAGCCATGGCAGATTATATCAAGAGAAAGGTAAAGTTGTTTTAGTGATGTATTCTTTATGGTTGGGGACCTGGTTGCCGGCTGAGTTCCTGCTGAATATTGAGTGGTTGGTATGGGAAATAGTGCTTTATTTCATTTAATAAGAAGTAATATTTTTGTTACAGGAAAGTGGGGAGGATGAAGTAATTGACGATTCGGACGCCTATGAGTAGGACAGTAAATTATCTCATCTGGACACTAGCAATGAAACACAATTGAGCAACAAATTGTACATTATTTCATGGGTAATGGTTAACTTTTTAGTTTAGATTTATAGTTGTATCTGTATTGATAATGCCTAAAAAATCAGCGTATAAGCTCGCACGCAGTTCGAACGAACCATCGGCAAGCTTAAACTGGTTGGCATCTTCCTCGCTGATTAGCGTGTTTGCCTCACATAGAACCGGCCATGATGACGTCCTGATTACTCCTAAGGCGCGAGCCTAGGGCGGAAACTAAAGCCTCACTGGGTCTGGACAAAGACAAAGTATAACCACATTCACCAATGCGACGTAAGAGCGAAAGCACTCTACCTACGATCCGATATCTACCATTACAAGAAGGATCCCCATGATTAACGCTCCCTAATTATCCTTCACTACCAATGATACAAGATGAGATTCCCCATCCAATTGAGAAGATGTTGTATCATTGCTTAACACAAAGTCATCGCTGAATACCCACGATAAATAATCGGACAATTTCAATCAAGAAAAGGTACGTGAATCACAAAAGACCATAATGTGACTGATATTTTTGTTTTCCTAATGAAACCGACTTAACCATCGGAGACAAATTTCGCGACACCCCCCGCCGACTACCCCCGCTGCGTGTCGCACCGACGGATCGACTCGGAGGTTTCAACATGCTCAGACCCATACCGATAGAAAAAACACCATCATATCATTATCATTTCGTGTAAATCACTGCTTGGAAAACTGCCTTTTCTGGGATAAGTAAATTAGCAATGCAGATTTAACAATTTATTCATTTGCATGAACTCTTTATTTATTTTTATTTTTAATTTCGGTTGTACTTCTTACTGGATGTGGCTTTGTGAAAAGTTCTCAGAAGAATCTAGCACAGTGTTTTAGTCCTGAATGCCACTGAAATTGATGATTGATTAGATCGACGGAGTGTGTGGTTGGTTTGGTTTCCCTTCCAGGGGTCCCCATTTTTTTGCAATAATGATACTTCACAAATGGGTAAAAATAAAATAATCTAGAATCCTATCAAACCGACTGGATACATAGTTGAGGTTTTACTTTTACCTTTCCTCAATATTAACTATTTCCTTAGTCTTGTAGGAGGAAGCCATTTAGTTGCTTGCTCAAACATGATTCAGCTCTTTTTCTGATTCAAACCAATAAACTGATTGGCCATTTTTTATTTTGGAAAACAATTTTTAAGAGATATGGTTATAATGTTTTTTGAGAATTGTTGAGAATTAGAGGATATTCATTGGTTTATTCTTTTCATTTTTTGTACAATATTTTTCTTTCTTTTTATACTTTATTTATTTTATTTTTATGTATATAAGTAGGTATGACCTATACTGTTTTTTTAATCAATTCAATTAAGAAAAACACTTTTATCTTCTCTCATTTCACATGGTATCAAAGCCATGGACAACTCGAGTTAGGGTATTTTCAAGGTTCCAAATCCGACAACCCATCTAATGGTTGTATCGCACTTCGGCTACCCTACCTTCATCTCTAAAATCCTTTGCCATCATCAAATCACCTAGGCTCCCAATAATATTTTTCGGCGGCTTTTCTGATGTCACTGTTTTCGATTGGCGACCCTACCTTTGGAATCGTGTCGATCTAATCTACCCATAGGAGGAAAAATCTCCAACATAAGGTAACCCACGAGCCTATACACACGGGTTTCTCTCTCCGCGGTAGCCACAACGAGTTGACGCATGGGTGGCATGTGAGGGTGCATGAGAGACCCCCCGGCCACTGGCTTCTCCCACTTGGGTTGTCTCCTGTCGATAGAGCTTCGTAGCACCATGGTTCTTCCATTTGAAGCCTCCATCTTCGTGTTTTGCCCATTTTTGTCTCTGACAGTCCTCTTCTCTTGACTTTTCTAATATGTCTTACCTTTTTTTGGTAACCTAACATCCTCCACAGGCTTCTCTTACCTTCAGCAATGTGTTTAGTCTTGATACTCTTGTTTTCTTGTTGATTCCGTTGATTTTGTTGGTTTTTCACTTCTATGGCTATCAAAGGGAGCTCATCCACACCTCCAGGAGTTATTCTTACACCCAACAAGTATAAGAAATACATTCACCTTACTTAGGCAACCAAATCTTCATTCATTTCGTCTGTTGCCCAGACTGGATTGGAGTACGAGGAGGACGATTAGCATAGGACGTAAGTTTTAAACCTCTTTCATCTCAGCTCCCCTTCATCTTCCACTGCTTGTACTTTCATGGATACTCCTCTCCTTATTCATAATACCTCGTCATCCGAATATTTCCAGTTTCGACAATGGTTCTCGTTTTTTCTGGGCTTTGTCCTCACTAGCTGCTGGGAAATATAAGGCTAAAACATACTTGTTTCCCATTCCTTAGGCACTTAGATCAATGGACAAAGTCTCATTTCGAGCTTGTCCATATTGATGTTTGGGGTTCTTCCTGGATTGAGTCTACCTTGGGGTTTTGACACTTTGTCACTTTTATAGATGATTATTCTCGCCAGATTGGCTATTTTTGTTCTAAAATCTAATCAGCTTATTCTTTATTTAGAAGTTCCATGTCAAGTTCGAACTCAATTTAATACTTCAATTCGTATCCTACAAAGATAATGCCAAGGAATATCTTTCTGGACCATTCTCCTCCTTTACGCCCTCATACGTGATTTTCATCGCCCTCTGCGGCTTACACTCCTTAACGTAATGAAGTACCGAGCACAAGAACCGTCATTTAATTTGAAACCGCTCAGACTTTCTACTCTATCATAAAAAGTTTCTCAATGTTTTGGGGATATCTTAGCCGCTTGGTTATCCCTGGAAGAGTAAGAGAATGTCCCGCCCTCTATCCTTGTCTTCCTCCGTATCTACAACGGATCAACTGCGCGTTCTCACGCTTGCTGAACATACATGGACAACCACCAATGGCGACTGTCATGTTTATACATATGCATATTCATATTACTTTAATTACTTATCTATCACATATACTTCTTGCTCTATTGCATATCAATCTCTTCCGGTACATATTCTATGTCTTTGGCATATCTTTTATCTACACTTTTACTGTATTCCTGTTTCTATACTTTACATATTCCTATACTTATCATGTTCATTTCCTTTCATGCTTGTATACTGTGCATGTATCATATACATTCTATCTCGTATACTTTCATATAACCTATCTTATACCGTCTTTGTACTTTTATCTACATTCTTATACTTTCATATACGGTAATTTTTGTATAATTTCATCTCGATACTTTCATCTACTCGTATTCTATGTTTTTCCATATACTATACTTTTCATATTCCTTTCTCTTTTATCTACTTTCTATACGCTACTGTTCATATCCTTTCGTACTATACTTTGTACTTTCTATATACTATATCATGTAATCCCTATGTTCTATCTTCATATACCCATATTCATGTACGTGCATTTCCTATACTCTGTCTTCCTCTATTATACTTTTCGTATAATAGTCATATACACTCAGATTTTTCATCTTATACTCATATATACTTATACTTTCATATGATATTCATGATACCTGCTTTTCATAATCAGACTTTCATATGCTTTCATGTAATCACATCTGTACATTACTTTTGCTCTTGTAACTGTTCCATACTTTCTCTATCGCATAGCAAAGTAAGTAGTGCTTCACATATCATGTCATATGTTCGATACATGTTTCTTTAGATTTCATGTCCAAATACCTTAGGAAGTTTCTGATACGGAAACTACGTGTAATTGAAGGTACTATCACCGTATGAGGCAAAGATCTCTGGCCTTAATACCGAAGGTATCACATCAGACGAGATGTGCTGACCTATGCCATATGCCATCTGCGACCAAGGTACTATCAATGCATTTGGTGCAAAATGGATCATCTATCACACACTCAAGTGGGCCACCGATCCCAAACGGATCTATATCATCGACCCAAACGGCCTCAATATCTGCTTCATGAATATGTCGCAAAGATTCAGATCTTCCTATGCATGTCATTCACTCTTCTACCAGTCCTGCGCATAATCGCCTTTATTACATTTTCGTACATATCTCATAAGCATGAATAACTATTGTTATCATAATTGCTTATGCATATATACTATCATTACTTTACTGTATTAGTTCTCATAATCGTAGCTTTACATTTCTCGTTCTCATATATCTATATAATATATATATTCAGTAGGGTATCGATACGCTTATATCATTCATATACTTCCTATACATGCTTCTACTCATCGATGCCTCTTTATACTGTATTTCATGTACTTTCCATATTACTTACTCCGTCATGTCTCGACTATGTCTATCATCTCAGATCGCATTTATTCTTACGCCATTATCTTTACTATCTATATCGCTCTTATCATCATACATTTCTACAAGGTTCCATGACGTTTCATCTTATTCCTTCGTTATGTCTATCATATAGTCATATCATATAATCCCTATATTCATATCATTGTACGATTCCTATCATTTGTGTAATTTTGACTATCATATCTTATGACATATCCTATATTCATATCATATTCATATCATTTGACTTATATCTATCATATTCCATGCTTTATGAAACATATCTATACATATTGCATTTTCTATTTTCTTGTTTCATGGCTATTACATATAGCACTCTCATATACTTATGAAGTATATGCCCATAGATCTCACACCTCATCTATATATTCTCATTCCTTTGGGCGAATCTAGTTTATTTCAAGAAATTGAATCAATCAACCTGATCATCCAACTAAAGTTATGGTGCATTTTCTATGCCAACTAGTCATTTTACCGACTTTTCTAGTGACAAGAAATAGTCACTTCCTGGATCTTAACTCTTTATATTTTCGACCCTACGTCCCAATCATTTAAAGCTATGCATGCCTCATTCTGAACTTAATCATCTGGATCTGAAGATCGAAACTCAAGTTACGTCCGAACAACTTGACTTCTATGTTCAAAGAGAAATGGCCTTCGCACATGTACCACCTCGAAAGAATTTTGGCTATCTGGGGTCATATAATTTGAGATACATATTAAATATGGTTTGTTCTCCTTGAAGTCTATTTTGGCGCCATCAATCACTCAACCTGATAAGAAATGAGGGGTGTTATGGCCAAAATACTAAAACTCGGTCATCAGAAAACCAGAACAAGTTCTACCCCAGTGACTTAACTCCTACCGGTGACTTGGCCAAATCGCACTGGTTAACGGTTCTACCCAAGGGACTTGGGTCTCTACCCCAGAGAAGACACCCGAGAATGCCTGTGAGTTCGGTGTTTTCTCACTTTTTCCATATTGATCCCATTTCAACTCTATACCTCAAACACACATCAAAACCATTTCAAATTCATCTTATGATCACTTTTCTACTCAAATCCTCTTCAATTACATATATTTCTTTCACAAATCTTCCATGAATTTCCCAACACAACTTCTAATATGGGTTGTGACCCATACACAACTAAACATGATGATTAGTTAGCCTGTTCTAAACCCTAACTCATCACTACTATTAACTATGAATTCATCCCTAAAGGAGGATTCTTAAGTACTTTGCTTGTACTCTTTAAGGTTTTATTCACTTTACTTTCTATAATTATTGGGTTATGATGAAACCCTAGCAAAACCCTAGGTTGGAGACAACTAATAATCATACAATTACATGGAAAACTATTCAAAGCTTTAAAACCCATGTAATTCCATACCAAAATCCAAGTTCCATACCTTTGATCTTGGTTCCTCCTTCTTCCTCTTTTCTTCTTCCTCTTCTTCTTCTTCTTTTGCCTCCCTCTCTCTCTCTCTACGGTTTCCTCCTCTCCCAAATGAGACCAATTTGGTCTTAAATCCATCTTAGTTATACATAGTTTGGCTAAGCCAAAAACTCATTTTTGACTTAAGTTTTCATATTTGCCTTTGATCCCCATTTCTCTTTATCTCTATTCCATCTTTCTATTTGCCTTTAATCCCATCTCTTATTGAATTTCTATTTTGGCATCCAATCTTTTGGCTTTATTACCTTTGGGTCCTCAAGGGGTAAATTACAACTTTACCCTTGGCTCTCGAATTAATTCCGGGTCTCTCGTTTTATTTCCGAAAATTTCCATTTAGCTTATAATATACCCTGAAACAAGTCCGAAAACTGATGCAGATATTTTTCGGGATGTTACAATTATTCTCACAGACTTCTCATATTTTTAATGAAAAATCGAACTGAGTTATTCTTTATTTTCTAGAAGTTCCATGCTGAAGTTCGAACTCAATTTAATACTTCAATTCGTATCCTACGAAGTGATAATGCCAATGAATATCTTTCTGGACCATTCTCCTCCTTTATGTCCTCATATGGGATTTTTCATCGCCCCTGCGCTTACACTCCTTACCGTAACGAAACACGAAGACAAGAATCATTATTTGTACTGAAACCGCACTCTTCTACTCTATCATAAAGTTTCTCAATGTTTTTGGGGGATGCTATCTTAGCCGTTTGGTTATCCTGGAAGAGTAAGAAACAAGATGTGGTGGCTAGGTCTAGTGTTGAAACTAGGTATCGAGCTATGGCAACCTGTGAACTCATATGGCTTAAACAGCTTCTTCGGGAGCTAAGATTTAGGAATGATGGACAAATGAAGTTTGTGTGTGATAATCAAGCGGCTCTACATATTGCTTCAAACCCAGTTTTTCATAAGAGTGACCAAATATATCAGTTTCGACCACTCATCTCGGCAGTAAGATCATTCCCGTGACGTACGACTATTAGTTTCATTAACCTGCCGACTAACTAAAGATAAGTATAGATTCGCATCGCTCTTTTCATCAATTCAATAATTAAAAACACTATTTTCCTTTCATTTCACAAGAATGAAAATATGTTAGGGAAATTTCGTGTACTCTCAACCTATTTTGTATTTTCAAGTATTTCCTAGAAATAATTTCATTCTTACTAGAGATATTTAGGGCCTTTGTGGTTATTGTTTTTGAAAATGTGTTTTTTCAATTTGTCTATCGTTCTCTCTGTATTTAGCGGCCATTTTGCATGTTAAAACTGGTTTTTGGTTTCTTTAAAACAAGCGCTTATAACAAACAAATGCGAGACCACGTCTGGTTTTCAATTTAATTTATTTATTTTTTATGAACACAATAAAAGAAAGACAAAAACACTAAATCTAAAAATACTTAACAAGCTAAAAGAATATCTTAAATACGTTGCTTTTACGTTTAAAAACTATTTTAAATAGACCTAAAGGTTTTCTACGCTCGTTTAACAAGCAAATGGAACTAAATGTGTTTTTTTGTGTTCTCCTTGTTTTTTTAGAGCAGAACATGAAACAGTTTTAAAAAATGGTAACCCACCAAATAGGATCATAGTTTTAAGAAAAGAAAAACTACTAGAAAGAGTCTCCGAAGTGGCCTATAATTGTTGTCTATTCATTCAGGTGGAAGGTTGGATCATCTCAAAAGGGGTTCAAAAAGTGTCATCAACTACATATGGATATAAGTATAACCACCATGAAACTCTCCCTACATGTTGTTACAGAGTCTCCTCAATGTCTCCTCTTCATATGGGTTGTGTCTATAAGCCGATGCTCCTCCTAACGAACTGGCAATGCTTCTAACCTCTGCGATCATTGCAACGACATCGTTGAGCCTGTTAACTGCAGATCCCACACCCTGTTTCCAAATTGCACATAAACATGAAAATCATCTATGGTCATTCTCTTCTCCCCAGTTAAAAAGAGTTAGTTACTTACCACACCTGCAGCCCCTGCAGTGATAGCCATTGGAGCTGTAACTGTGCTGAGTCCGGACGAACACATTACAGGGATCTTGACCGCCCCAGAAATAGAATATGCTGCTGCTAGTGTTGGGGTTGCCTATGTTTATTAATTGTGAAACAAAAACATAAGCAATTTGAGTCAAATTCAGCAGGCTCAGACAAAATGGGACTATGCTGTTTCATAGTGTTAAAATTTTCCATCCACTTCACACTCTTTTTAACTGTTATTTCTGAAGTAATTTAGTCAGATAATCATTGTTTGTGCTTAAAAAAGTTATATTTGATTCAACAATAATACTCAGGTAATACAAATTATTTTATGTTACCTTCTCTATCAAACCAAGAACACCAGGCTTGGAAGGGTTAGAACGCTTTCCCCCTTCAGTCTGAATAATGTCCACACCTTCCTTCTCCAACAACTCAGCTAGCTTAACCTGTTCCTTGTTGAAATGCTTACACATTACTCAAATGAATGGCCATGGGTTTTACATTTCTAAAAGTGAAAGTTCCAAATGTAACCTGATCCGGGAGGCTTAGAGTGTGGGGCACGGTGACTGATAGTGTCACCGAAGGGAGAATCCTCTTAGTCTCCTTGGTCAGGTTTAGTACCTGCAAACAATATGGAACTTAATAAGAAGAAAAACAACTGGATGATGGGATGGAGTCACTAATTCTTCCCATTTTTCACTCAAAAGTATAGAATTCACTGAAACCATCACAGCATATTAGAGAAGTTTGGTACCTTCTCCGGAGAGAAAAGCACACCCTTCTCATAAAAGGAGTCATAGTTTCCAATTTCCACCTGCATTAGCCATTCACTTAATCAAGAAGAAACCAAAAATAATCCATCATGATATTCATCTCAATCCATGTAGCATTTCAAGACCAATGCCTTACTATAAAATTATGATCAAAATTTTTTATTTTTTATTTTGTCTAACCATCACTGCTCCTGCTTCAACAGCCGCAAGGAATGCCGGGATCCACCGAAGATACACAAACCTGCAATAGACAAACATGCTAAAGTCATTAAAAATGACTTGAGTTTGAAACAGTGATTTCAAGTTTAGGAATTGATCAAGGGTTAGAATTTACTGGAAGAGATGTTAAGCTTAGGGCAAGCTTCACCAACTCCGGGTCACAAGCTATATCCACATGAGTTGCTCCCCCCTGTAATTAGAATTGGATATGATAAGGGCCATGGCCAATGTCAAGGAAAGTGTAATATCATAGATCACAAGCAAACAACTCTTTAGGATAATTGATTAAAATGATCGGTTTTTATCACGAAATGAGAAAACAATTTCATACAATAACATTTACTCCCCGCAACAGAGAAAGAATCCAACTATTAATATATGCAAAGAGAATGCTTCAAGATGGTCAAATTCTCGACAACCAAACACCAGTATCCTCCACTGTTTGAACTCTATTCTTAAAATAATTTTGGATTTCCACCACCAAACAGTAAGTAAAATGAGACGACTTCATGATGCAGTACATAAAAGGGCAAAATAGAATCACAAAATCATCCATCCCGAGATAGAATCTTCAAATATAGTTAGTACGAATTCCCTTGACTCTTAAATTTTCCTTCTCTGAACTGAGATGGCTACTCTACTTGGTCCTAACAATACAATAGGATTCAATCTACCACATTGTATAAATGCTATGCCAATTAATCTCTTTTCCAAGGGGTTTAAAGAAAAAACGATTATGCTGAACCAAACACCAACGAATTAAGCAATTAACAAACAATTATCACACATTTTCATTCAAAATTTATAGAACAGGTGGAACCCAAAAATGGTACCAACCTTGTCTGCAGCTGTAACAACAGAAGCAACATTGTCTCTATCAAAATTCTGCAGGCCTGAGATTATCTGAAAGGCACCCAATTGTACAAATGATAAGAATTGTGGGAAAAGGAAAAGGAATAAAAGAAAGAAAAATTGAAACCCAGTAAAATTTCTAGTCTTTAGTTTCCATTTTTTTTTCTTTTTAAAAGGTTAGATAAGTTTATATACCTTGAGAGCTCTTTTTTTATGGAACTCTTTCAAGACTGATTCCTTGGCAGTAGAAAGAAGCGCTTTTGGAGAGGAAGAAGACGGGGATTTTTTGACAGAAAATTTGGGTTTTGGGAGAAGACCAAAACCCATTGCAAGATTGTGAGAGGGTTTCAAGAGCAGCTGAGAAGGGGATGAAATAGGGCTGCAGATTGAAGAATGCATCTCTCTCTCTCTTCTGCCTAAGAACAGCTTCAGGTAAGGTTGGCACTTGGAGGGAAGGGATAAGACATAAGACAGCTCCATCTCTTTTAAAACCTCCCCTAAGTTTTCAAAGATATTTTATTAGATTTTTTGTTTGGGTGATTTGATTTAATGACATTTTGATAGCTCAATTTCTGAAATTTGATCTATAATCAAAATTTAGTATGATTATGACAAAAATGTATTTATTTTCTTACAAAAATAACTTCTTTTAAAAGAGAATATAAATATATATATATATAATGCAAAGGGGTATTTATGTCCAAAATGAGTTATCTTTAAAAAAAATGGAAAAAGTTTGGCCTAATTGATTCATCTTTTGAAAACTATTTTATATTCTAAATAACAAAAAGAAAAAGAAAAAGGAAAATAAGGGAAGACGTTTGATTTCTAATTTTTAACTTTTTTTGTTCTAAAAAACCTAAAGAATACAAAAGTATTAAATTCAAAGACTAAGAACAATTTTTAAAAAATATCAAAATGATATTATGTATTTTCAAAAACCATTATCTAGATTTCAATAACAAGAACCAAAGCCCTAGATTTGGAATTATCTAGGTTTATCTCTTGCTCCTACTTATCTTCTCCGTAGCACACATCTCAATACCCAAAAAGATGGAATCCCCTTTCCATAATTCTTTATTTTATTTTAAAAAACCCAATTATTTTTTTAAACTAAAAATGAGGACAATAGTAAAATAATACTATAAAATTTTTGAATTATTTTTTCCATTTCTAAAAATAAAATTATTTTCTAATCATCTATAAAAAAAACTCTTAAAATTATTTTATCAAAATACATAATATTTTGACTTTTTATTTGTGGTTAAAAGTACTTATTAAAATACTAAGGTGGTGTTTATTTTTTTTACTTAATGTTGAATGAAACTTTTTGAGCTTTAATGTCGACAGTGCACTTAATAAAGATTAAGATGTCTGCTTGCTTTTTAACATCGTAAATAGAAGAGTACTTACAATGACACGACTACGGCTTCACCCTACTCACGCTCTACTTAGACGAGTTTGATTTAATTGTAATCGGGTTTTTAGCGGGTTTAGATTTATTTTCTCAAATCCGAGAAGGGTTTGAGGTGGGTTCAGGTATTATTACTGTCGTCCCGCCCAATTATATTTTAAAAATAATTTTTTATTATTTTATTTACCTTAATATAAATAATAATAATAATTAGAATGTTTTTAATAAATAATTTATAAAAATTCATAATATTTTTATTTTTTATGAAATATATTAATTTTAATATAATAAAAATAAAAAATAAAAATAAAAATCAAATATAAACGAGACAAGTTTGAGAATTTTCTCATCTCCACCCCATCCTATTTAATTTTTTAAATGCATGTTAATCGAAAAACAAACGAAACAAATGGAATGTACGTCCCGTCCCAAACCTTCCCAATGGTATCATCCCCAACACATAGACATTAAAGATCTCCTTGTCGGGAACGCTGTGGCTTTTTTGTTTTTATTGAAAATATTTTTTCCTCGAATTAAAAACAAAATATTTTTATTTTTTCTATTCAAAACTTTTTTAAAACTTTTTAGCAATAAGTCATAAAAATTTTAAAAAACAACGCACCTAACTTTCTATTTTTATACTTTTTGTATTAGTACAAAATTTGGTCCCATCGAAACTTGAACAAAGGTTCCCTTTCCTCCTTATGCTCACGATTAACACTTAACCATTGATTCACTGATACTTTATTCTTTAATTTATTTGAGAAGAAAGTTAGAGAATTGTGTAAAGATTAGATAGGATAACAATAAGTAATTCCATATTCAAAGAAACATTAATTAGATTTTTCTTTTTCTTTTGTGATACATAATTTGGAAGTTTAGTTAAATATTAATTAGAAAATACCTTTTTGATTTTGAGTGAGATAAAAGACGAGGGAATTTTAATCATTTTACCCAAAACTTTTGGATCATTCATCATTTGATAGTGCAATACCATTTATATAAAAATATTATTGTTATTTTTTTTAAAAGAAATATATTTATTGATTTAGGTTAATGATATAATCTATATAACATGTATCTAAAACTTTAGCGATAAAAAACAACAAAACATCTACCTGCTTACACATTTTATAACAATATTATTGTTATTATTATTAAGATGATTTGATTAAAAGATTTTTGAAAACCAAAATTTGAAAACCTAATCTTCATCAAATTTTGACATGTTTAGACAAAAATACCCTTATTATTCTTTTGTAAAAATAATCCTATATATACATATATAAAATGATAAAACAAATTTTTGTCCAAAAGAGATTATCCTTGAAGAAAAAAAATGTGGAGAGGTTACAAACGATTTGGGTTGTTCAAGATCATTTAACCAAATATTTTTTTACTATTGATTGATCGATTCTTGTATTATTGGTTTAGGCTAGCCCATATTTGTGTAATCATCTCCCTAACCAAAAACAACCTAGAATGAAGAAGAAGCACCACCACAAAAAGGGAATGCCCCTCCGAAGAAAATGGAGAACCCCACGTATTCACTAGGCCTCCTAATTTGTGTTTATATCCTCTACCTCACTTTCATTCTCCTCTGAAATTACATCATTTCCTTTCCTTTTCTTTCCTTTCCTTTGCTCTGCAGCCAAAGGGGGTGTGGCCGAGGCGGCGGTCGTGGTGGTCGCAGCCTTGGCTACAAGGAGGAGGAAGAGGAGGAGGAGGAGGAGGAGAAAGAGAAAAAAAGTGGTGGTGATGGCGAGTATGGCAGAAGAGATTGGAAATCAAGAGGATCCAACAATGTGTTATGTGATAAACATTGTTAACAGCCAAGGCATATGGAGAGCTGAGAATCCCTTGGTTAAGTCTCTCCCTGTTTTCATTCTCCAGGTGGCTATCACCCTCCTTACCTTTCGCCTTCTCCTCTTGATCCTCAAACCACTCAGACAGCCTCGCTTCATTGTCGAAATTCTTGTCAGTGCTTCCACCCTCGTACTTTTATTTTTGATAATCCTCCCTTCATCACGGGTCAACTTGGGAGCACTATCAAACCCTCGAGTTATTGCCCTCATAAATCCTCCAATGTCTCAAGGGACTTGCATTTGTGACCATTATATATAGAGTTCAACTATAGAAAAATTCGTTTTCATATGATAAGGAGTTTTACACTGTCCGGTGATTTTAATTTTTGAATTTTAGGCTAAGGTAAAATTCTTAATTTTGGGAATTTGGATTTTAAAAGATAAAATCATCATTCATTTAATGAAACTTATTTCATATATCATAGGAGTTTTTTATAACTGAAGCTTATATATATTCATATACTTACACTACTCTATCACACACTTGAATCCGTGATCATTATATATATCCCTGTACTTACACTGCTCTATCATGCACTTGAATAGGTGATCATTATATCTACATAATTACACTACCCATAGCCTAGGAACTTGAATTGATGACCATTATATATGTTATCATTCCCATGTTTCTTCTTGGAAAATAAATCATTTTTAATAAAAATACCCTTTCATTTTACATATTTATATGTATCTTATAAAAAAAAAAGTTATTTTCACAAAAGAACAATTAGAATATTTTTATTAAAATAATATCAAAATTCATGAAATGTTAGATCTTCTACAATTTTTTTGAAGGCCTTTAATCAAATCAATATAATTTGTATTAGTAAATATTGGTTAAAAGACAAATATATATATATATATAGTATATATATATATATATATATATATATATATATATATATATATATATATATATAAAATATTTTTTCATGTTTTTTCTAAAAAAATAACTATTTAGACATAAAAAAATATCATTCCACATTTCATGTATTTATATTATCTTTCAAAAAATAGTTATTTTTGCATGAAAATTTTGTTAAAATCAGGCCAAAAATTAAGGGAGTGTTAAATTTTCAAAAGGTCATTGAATCAACAAATATTTGGTTAAAAAACCTCAAATAAGTCCAAATTTATAAATAAAACGACGGCGCTTTACGTCCATACATTTGAAAAGAAAATATGATGTAAGTATTTACCAGAATAAAAATAGACGGAAAGGTTAGATTTGGCGTACTTAATAAAAGTTATTGGTTGGGAACGTAATAAAACGATTTATATTTCTAAAATTAATGAATGCAACCAACAACCGTAATTTGCAGGTTGGCTTGTCGTTGTATCCGGGTATTATGAGCATCGGCCATGGTGTAGCCACGAAAGTATTTCCGTACGAGAGTCTGGCGGTGCTGGAGACAGCAGCAAGCCTCGGACTGGTATTTCACGTCTTCCTGAACGGACTAGAGATGACCTTAACTCTGTCAACATGGCCGGAAGAAGAGCCTTCTCCATCGCCATAGTTTAAACTAGCCCCACTCGGCCCAGGCATTGCCTCCCCTTTCTGGGTTGAAGTGTGATCAGAATCCGGCCCAGCTGGCAAAGGTCTTGTGGGTCTTTCCTGTCACAGTCACGGGTTCACACGACAGTCACCCGAGTTCTGGCAAGTTCAAGCTCCTCCACTTGACCTCGGAACCGGGCCAAGAACCTCCGCCATCATCACCAGAAGCATTCTTAGCCATTCTTGCAACACCCCATAGCAAACGAGTTCAGAACCTCCTGCTGGGCGGTGCTGGTCACCACCGGCTTTTATCTTAAGCCCAGCATATTCAAGGGTCCGGGCCGGGTGGGATATGGTGGGTGCCAGCAGTCACCCAGAGGGGAGAGTTTACCTGAGCCAAATCTTCCTAATCCTCGCCGAGCTAGATGTCATGGTATGATGACGCCTGTGGCAGCCATCTGATAATCGCGTTTGTGTTCGGACTGGTTTTTCCGACCGGGGATAGGGCGACGGAGATAATGGAGAAGCTGAGATATAAGATGGGATCTTAAAGGCTGTACTTCAGACGTGATAAGAATCATGTGGAGCCCTTATGACAAAGGATATTGTGGTGAAGGTGGTGGTGGCTGTGGCTATCCTTTGTTTAGCCAAGATTATGAGCACTCTTCTGGTTCATGTCTTGTATAACATGTCTCTCCAGGATGGGTTTGGTCTTGGCTTGGTCTTGAATTCCAAAGATATCATGGCCTTGGTCATCCTCAACATTGGCAGAGATACACTAGTACGTATTTCTATTCCTCTCTCTCTCTCTGCTCTGCCTCTACTCTACTCTCACATACAACAACTATAATAATAGGCAACAAAAAATAAAATAAAAACCGAATACAAAAAACACACTAAAACACAAATCACAAGTAAGACAAATAATGCTTGACTAGAGTATTGGAATATACTGCACAATAACTATCTATCATTTAAACCCGACAAAAAAATATATATGTACATGATGTCGCAAAATTTTTTGTTCAAATTGAACAAAATTCCAGTTATACAACTCTAAGCACTACATTCTTGTTATGTATAATTATCTAATATGTGTATGATTATATTATGATTTCCAGGCATAGATTTGCATGGAAATCTTAAATATGGAAGAATTACAAGGAGAGGAGGAGAAATCCTCTATCTAAAATATATATATTAAGAACACCAAACTACAAAACCCTTTATGTTGGTCAAAAGTATTTGGGAAAGAAAAAAAATAAGAAAAATAATTTTCTTATATTTGATCTCATCATGGAAAATATAAGAAAATCAAATATAATAAAAAATTTCATATTTTCAAATTTATCATGTATACATGATATAATAGAAAGAAACAAAAAAAAAGTTTAAATTAACATATATAATTAATTTATCAAATTTAAATTTATTTTTTATTTTTTTCAAAATTTTTTTTATTTAAGTTTACTTTTTTTATTTTTTTCTTTAATACTTTTCGATTTTAAAACCGAACCATAATATTAAACAATGGGCCAATTTTATTCATGTTTTTTAAAACCATTTTTGAGAATAGTTTTTAAAAATACAAAGAACACGACTAAGCTAAAAATTGTTCTTATTATTTAAATTTAATATTTTTTGAGTTAAAAATAAAATAAAAACTGAAAATTCTTTATATTTTACAAAAAAAAAACGGATTTCAAAAACTTTAAACAAATATGGCCACTACCTCCTAAAGTCCTCCTATCCCTATCCCTATCCCTATGAAGGTAGACCTCAAAAGAAAGCTCAAATATTATTTACGGAGATCCCAAAATCTGAACAGGTTCGTAACTGGATAAGATGAAGATCAGTAATAGCCTAATAGGTTGTTGCATCTTTTTAAGAATATATGATATATGTTTGGGTAAGGTTGAGAGTTGAGAGAGAAATGGGGTGACGGCGTGTGATTGTGCAGAAATTCAACGGTGAGATGTACACGGTGATGGTGGCAGCGATGGTGGTGATGACAGGGATAGTGTTTCCGGTAATGAACTTGGTGTACCAGCCAAGAGCACGTTTCTTGCGGCACAGGAACAGGAACAGGAGTCTTGAAAAATCCCAAGCAGATGGAGACCTCAGAATCCTTACTTGCTTGCATCAAATCCGCAATGTTCCCGGCATCATCAGTCTTCTCGAAGCTTCCAACCCTAACCCACGCTCCCCAGTCAACGTCTGCGCCCTCCACCTCGTCGAACTCACCGGCCGCGCCTCCGCCATGCTCATGATCCACAACTCCCAGAATTCCACTACCGCCCAAGCCCCTCAAGCCCCCCCACACCCCAAAAGCATCCAAGCCCAATCCGATCAGATCATCACAGCTTTTGGGGAGCTCCAGCGCCGCCACCACGCCGTCTCAGTCCAGTCGCTCACCGTCATGTCCCCTTACGCCACCATGGACGAGGACATCTGCAACATCGCCGAGGACAAGCACGTTTCCCTCGCTCTACTCCCTTTTCATAGACAGCAGACCGCCGACGGCCAGATGGAGGAGGAGGGGAACAGCGCAGTGCGGCGCTTGAACCAGAACGTCCTGGCGAACGCCTCGTGCTCTGTCGCCGTCTTCGTTGATCGTGGGTTCGGCTCCTTGGGTTACCCACATCGCCGGATTTGCATGTTCTTCTTCTGCGGCCCTGACTACCGGGAGGCCCTTTCTTATTCCTGGAGAATGGCCGGCCACCCAACCGCCATGCTCACTGTAGTTCGCTTCATTCCCAGCAAAAAAGCGGCAGATCAACAGACATTGGAGGACGTCACAGATGATATCGACGGAATTCTAACCGCAATTACCGAGTACGAGAACCAGAAATCACTGGACGATGAGTTTATGGAAAAATTCAGGATCAAAACCTCCGGGGATGAAAACATTTCATACTCAGAAATAGTACTGAATAACGGGGAAGAGACAGTGACAGCCATAAGAGGAATGGAGCACAACTATGATCTGTACGTGGTCGGAAGAGGCCAGAAGGTGTTATCGCCGTTGACCGCGGGCCTAAACGAATGGAGCGAATGTCCGGAGCTGGGCGCAATTGGGGATATTCTGGTGACGTCGGAGTTCGCGTCGACTTCGTCGGTGCTGGTGATTCAACAGTCTGGAGGGGCAACAATGGCGGAACCCGGGTCTCCGGCTGGGTCGGAGGATGATGAGGATATGAATGGTTTTGAGCATCCGAATTGGCGGCCGGAGGGGGAAAATGATGCTTTCACGAGGAATACAGGTCGGGAGAATGGATGGAGTGTTTGAGTCTGTATGTTTGTTGGATTTTGACGAGGTTCTTAGAACTTAGAACACCGCCACCTTTTTTTGGTTCAAATCGAAAGGAAAGAATCACTTTCAATTTTTCTCTCCATAAATTCTTCTATGCCCATATCAAGTTGGAAAAGGGGATAAAAAGAAAGTAAAAGTAACTTCTTTCTTTAAAATCGTACAAAAAATATTTTTTCCAACAAAATATGCCTCTACAGTATAGTTATAACTCGAGGAATGGAACAAAACAACAATAAGAGATTTATGGCTTTTTTGTTTTTGAGAATAGTTTTTGAAAACACATAAAATACAATTAACCAAACATGTTTCATAGGTCCCAGTCAAAGCTCAAATATAATTTTGTTCTCTTTATGGAAAAGAACGTAAACTTGCTTGATGCAAAAATCTCTCCCTTTTCATTATTTGCAATAAGTCTAAATAAACAAAACAATAAATCCTAAGTAAACATGACTCATCTACTAACAAACATGACCCTACTGTTAACACTAATTCTTATTTCTTAGGACCTCATTCCCTATGGGGGTCTCATATTACATCAGTTTCTACCCCGATGACCGCATCAATTTCTCTCGATCCCTCTTTTGCCCACCATCCACAATTAACAGCTGTGGACCTTGCATTTATGTCCCTGGAGTGAATTTCTCTATCGCAATCAAAGTACAATTGAGTTCATCAAGCTTCGTGATTCCTTCCAACCGAGTCACTTCATGGTCGGAGTGACTTTATGATGCTTGAAGTGGTGCTAGACATGGGTACTGATGATGTTTTTTCAACCGAAACCCGGGGCTCGAAAGTACGCCGACTTGTTGGACCTGGTCTCGTCGACTCCTGGACGTTGGACCTCTACAAAAACAAGAAACAAAAAGAATCGGCGGGGGCTCGCCCGTTGCCTCTCCGATGCCTAAGTCAGTTCTTTCCAGTAGAAGAGAAGATCAACTGCCTAGAGAATGAAGTTTTGTGCATAAGTCTGCATACCTTTCACCGATGGGGTGGCCTAGTATTTATAATGGATGATCATGATAACTTTCTGGGGCTTGACGATGACACAGACATATCTTTCCTTGCTGAGGATGATTTGATATTCCTCCCATCGTGGCTGATTTTCTTCCCATCGTGAACCGACACAAGTGATAATCGATGAAGGTTAACGTGAACATCCTACTTTCCCGATCGTGGAGATCGAAAGTGTTTTCCTCTAATACGATTCTTTCGGCCACAAATGACTCATTTGGCCCGTATTTGGGGATACTATCACACCCCGAAACCCACTGTAGGGGATGATCGCCACCACACCTCAAGCCTTCACCAAGGTTTGGTGCGAAACGACACTAACCTTCCTTGTAACCTGATTTTGTCCACTACTAAACACTGCTCAATGTAAATGTGCAATTTTCTAAATTCATCAATTCTCCAAATTCAAAATTTCATACCGACAAAATTACTTAAATATCCAAATCTCAATTAGAATGTCACATAAAAGCCGTTTTTGTATTATAACAATATTTGGAATCTCCCAATCCAACTATGTACTAATATAAAAAGAATGTTATGGTTCATGACTTTCTAATTAATCCTTCCAAAACCTAACATTTGACATAAACATGAACTTATTAGTTCAACATGATCCAACATAAAGTTCTAATCAAACTTAATGATGATTTATCCCTAACGTAGCATCACTCCTCATCAAACTAAAAGACTAAAATACGCTAATTGAACTATCAATAAGTTCTCAATAAGAAATAGTTTCACACATTTTCATGGGATCAAAAAGTTTTCTAATCATATAACAATAAGTAAATGTTTTTCATCAAATTTTAGATCCAAAAATAAGTTGAACATTAACAAAATTTATTTGAACATTTATATCTATCTAAATTATTATATCAATGATCAAATATCGTCAATTACTGTGTTCTATACAATAATCCAAATAATAATATCAAATATATTTTTCTTATTTACATCAAATAGCTAATATGGACTTTTAGTGGTATGCAAAATACTGAGGTATGATTTGACTGAACATTTTACTTAGTACTAATAACCTAACCTAAACCCCTAAGTCGGTTCAAATCAATTATATTTGTCACCAAGGAATGTAAATGTCAACTATTATTCCCGTTGACAAAGGCCGAATAGTGCCAACTATTATTCCCGTTGACATGACCAAACTAACCAAAGTCAAATATTTCATTCAAAAGTTCAAATTACAAAACATCATATCTCCACATTTTCTTTCGTAAACAAAACAAATCTCAAACGTACAATTATACAAAACTACTTTTTGATCCATGGATAATCAAATAAATAAAAAAAAAGTAAACTATAAACCAATATTATATATAATTCAATTAAAATAATTTTCTATCCTCAAATGAAGTAAAATAAAACAATTTTCTTAAGATCTCGCATTAATATCTCTTTACCAAAGAAGTACTCAAAAGCTTTGAAAGAGCTAATGCGAAGAATTTCACCTCAATGAAATATTTCTCCTAAAATAATAAGGAAGAAACTATCATCATTACTTATTTATTCTTAAAACTCTCCTAATTTGATATTCTTAACAATGATATTATTTTTAATTATTTTAATCCATAATAATAGAAGTTAATGGGTTTCTAAATATTTTATAAAATTTGTGATTTATAAAGTTTATTCTATCATGATTTTTTTGTTCACCTTAAACATATTGACAACTGTTCAAATGATAACTATTTGAATTAGGTAGTTTTACAAATTTTATAAAACTCATATTCCTTTTGGATCTTATTTTAATAATTTATTTATTTTTATGCTCTTAATCCGAACTAAATCTTTTACTATAAAGAAATAATATTAATAATATTTTACAAATTATATTATTACACAATACTCATCTAACCTTTTTACCTAACAATTATCATACTTGACAACAAGTATTATTAATCATCTTATTTCCTATAATTATAAATAATTTAATCATATTATTTATCTTTAATAAATTCTCAATTTTAATAAAATATTTACTTGTCAAAATACATATATCTTTAAACACTTATCAAATACATAGGATATACAAAATTCAGTATTTTCAAATTTATCTTATTTGTTTTTACATATTTTCTTTCAAAATATCTTTAAATACTTTTTCATTCTCGTAGTCAAAGTAATTTAGTATGACACCACCAATCCTTATTTTATTTTATTTTTAAAGAACGAAAGTGTAATCTAAATCTCACTTCTTCAAGGTTGATCTAAAGTGAAAGAAAATTAAAGAATCTACATCAAATAAATCTAGAAAAATAAAGGCTAACATCTTACCTAGTAAATTCGTTTCAAACCTCGATCCGAAAGTCGTGACGCCCTCCTAATTCTACCAACTTAAAGAAATTCAAATATGAATAGAAATGATTTTCTTTTCTTATTCCAATTTATACATAGGGTCTATTAGGAAAATTACATTTTTACCCCTCTTCCATTAAATTAATTAATTAATTAGCTAATTAAATTATCATTATTATTTTCCTAACTTATGCCTATAAAAATTCTTGTAATTATTATTTTCCCTAATTTATACCTATTATTTTCCCTAACTTATATCTATACAAATTCCTGTTATTATTATTTTCTCTAACTTATACTTATACAAATTCTTGGGTGTTATATCTCTCCTTTATAAAAAGTTTAGTCCTTCTAAACTGACATACCCGAGTCTTTAAATAATTGAGGATGCTTTTCTCTCATCTCTAACTCCCGGCCTCTCTATACTATGATCGCCTTCCATACAGACTTTTACTAACTTGACAACAAAGATGTCGTAACCTTATCCATCACATCCACAATTTGAACGGGCACCTTTCTCATAGGTCAAGTCCTCGTAAATCTTAATAGGCCTCACTCCACAACATGAGAAGTATTTGGAAAACATATTTCCTTAAGGCCGTAAATATAAACACATTACGAACCTTAGACAGTTCAGCAAGATCACTTTATATATGTTAAGGTACCAACTCTCTAATATTTCAAACAGCCCACAAATCGAGTGTGGACTAGGTTTTCCTTTCTCAATGTATTAACTTCCAAATATTCTGACTTAACTCAATAAGCAAACTTTAAGATAACATAATCACCAAATTCAAATACCGAATATTGCTTGGGATTATCAACATAACACTTGTGTGTACCTTGATTTTCTTCCAAATTATCTTCAATCAGGATTATCCTTTCAATAGCCAATTACACAAGTTCGTGTGTTAATTATTTTTTTTTCCAATATGATCATAACACATAGGGGATCATAAGGCCCTGTTTAGTAGGTAGAAAATTTTCTGTTTTCTCTATTCAAACTTTTCGAAAACAAGGAAAACACGTTTAGTTACGAGAATTAGACAAAAACAAAATTTGAAAACAAAGAAAATGAATTCACTATTTTCAACATTTTATATATGAATCGAAACCTGTTTTTTGAAACAAAGCCCTTGTTTCGAATTAAATCGAAACAAGGGATTTTATTTTCAACATTTTATAACTTCATTTTCAAGAAAATTGTTTTACAAAACTGGATTTTCTATTCCTTTATTTTCAATCAAATTCAAGTACAAACGTATTTTCTAAAAATGAAAATTAAAGATTAGGAATACATTGGAAAATTTCATATTCTCGAATTTTGATAGAGTTGAAAATTTTCGTGAACTAAACAGTGGCCTTCCAAAACTTCTCAACATAAACCTTTTTGAAGATATAATCTCATTGCTAGCTTTAAACTATTCCACAAGAAAATTTAACCAAATGTAAGAACTCATTCTGATTACTTTTCAAGTTTAAAACAATATATCTCAACAAATAGCCTAACTTAAGGGACATTTTCCCTCACTGGGAACATTAGGTTTAAGTGCACAAAGTTTCACTATCAAAACCAACTTAGTACTTCGATTTTTTTTTTTACGAAGTCAAAATTTAAAAGTAAAATAAGAATTCTTATTACATACCATACAATCAAATATTTCTATACATTATCAAATCTCCCACATTTAGAAGCTAGTCCGATAGAAAATTATTAGACTTTATCAATAAACAAACCATCTTATAATGAAACATTGCCATCAACTAAGGTTCTGGTAACCCTATCACAAAATCCATGGTATTAAAAGTTTTCACACTCATTTAGAAATATAAAGTAGTTGCAAATTACTATTAGTCTTTGATGTAAACCTCATATACGATCACACTATACCCAAAGCCTGCCAAATAATATAATATCTTACTTCATATATGACTACTCAAAATTTTGTCTTAAATATTTATACTTTTTGCATCCTTTAGGTAGATCAGAAGTTTAAAGTAATAAACCTCCTTCAAAAGTTGTCTCTTTATGTCTCAATTATTTAAGACATTAAGTCTAATCCTAAATTTCAAGATCTTATTATCTTATTAAACACAATCAATTGTTCTAAAAGTTAAACTAGTTTCAAATAATTCCTTATAATATCTTAATTCTCCAAACAAATTTAGTTGCACTATAATGCTCAACATAAGAACTCTAAAATTCAAAGGTATGACATAGACTTGTAAACATCTCAAATCATACAATAATCGTCTACGACAACCTTAAATGATTTTCAAGGAATCAATTTTTTTATATTTAAGGCATAAATCACAAGATTCTCATTGTTTTATTAGTAATTCGAATAATGTGTCATAACTCTTAAGTAATTGTATCAATATCTTCTATTTCTTGCTTAAAATCATTTTAAGAAGACAAATACTAAACTCTCATAAACTATGAGTAGATCATAATAAAAAAATGTCTCTGCTATCTTAAGTGCAAAAATCATTTTACCTCACTTTAAATCATAATAAGATAGTTTTCTCTATCTTAAAATTTCAAATGTCTATAAGTATATATCAATTTTTCTATGTTGCATAAGAACACACATAAATCAAGACATCATTATGCAAAACAAATCTTTTCGAACCAAATGAAATAATCAAAATAAGAGTTGCTACTAAGTTGCTCTTCGACTCTATGAAGCTATCATCATAGTTATAAGACCAATCAAACTTAACTTCTTTCTATGTTAGCCTAAAAATATAAGATAATCTTAGAGATCTCTTAATAATTTATTTGTAGTAATCAATAAATCCCAAGAAACTCAAGTTTAATAACAATATTAGACTTTCTCTCAAATTTCCAAATTGTTTTCTACCACTCATCAAGCATTGACTTAAAAGATCTTAACAACATTTCTAAACAAATAACTACCTTGCAAGGCTTAGCTTATGAGTAACAATTTATCCACATATTTCCCTTCAACTAAACTCAAGATAACTAAGAATATGGAAAGACGATATTTTCCCAAAACAATTAACAAATAAAAGGTAGTAAACACCTTAATTCATCCTTAAAATCAAACAAAAACCTTAATGTTTAAGGAGTATTAAGTCAATTCAATATTCTTACCAATCGTCATAAAATAACTTCAAACCACCATATTGTCCATAATGACATGTTCCAAAGAAGTGACAAATTAAAATCATAATTCATATTGATAAGAGTATATTCACTAAATCAACAAACAATACAAAGGTAAAAGAGTGTAGTAAACTTTAACTAGTCATCAAGAAATCAATTATCTAACATACATTTGTAAAGAAGGCTAAGAAGGCTAAGAATACACAACGGACATGAACTATCAACTAACACGTCACTCAACTATCCCCATACACAAACTTAAACAAGTTCCCATTAAGATTATAAACCTATAACTCCGATACCACTCTGTCACGCCCCGAAACCCACTCTAGGGGCATGACTATCAATTCACACCCTCAAGCCTTCAAATTCTCAAGTGTTCAAGGAAACGACATTAACCTTTCTTGTAACTGGATTTTTGTCCAATTACCAAACACCTGTTCAATGTAAATCAACTTTCTAAATTCATCAATTCTCCAAATTCAAAATTTCATGTCGACAAAAATTACTTATAAATATCCAAATCTCAGTTATGAATGTCATATAAAGTCGTTTCGTATAACAATATTTGGAATCTCCCAAATCCAACTGTGTACTAATATAAAAAAAGAATGCTATTATCCAAGTGACTTTTCAATTAACTTTCATGTCTAACATTTCACATAAACAAGAATCCTATTGGCTCAACACGATCCAACATAAAGTTCTAATCAAACTTAATGACGACGTATCTCAATCCCAAATGCCATCACTCCTCACGGAAAATAAGAAATATGTCAACGAATGGGAGTGAGCTTAAAGCTCAATAAGAAATACTAATATATTTTAATGGATAAAAAAGTTTTCAATCATATAACAAATAAGAGATGTTTTTCATCAAACTTTAGATTCAAAAATAAGTTGGAACATTAACAAAATTTACTTAAAACATTTTCACATCCATTTAAATCGGGTCATATATCAAAATGTGACCCAATACTTATATCAAATTTTTGATTCAAACACTTTCATATCAAGTCCAAAATCAAAACACATTTCAAATATATTTTTCTCCTGGGCTATCAACATCAGTTTGGTTCTACCATGTGGGACTTTCTCAAAGGGTGGCTAGTCAGAATTGTTCCCTTTTATGGTTGACGAACCAAACACTACTAGTAATATAACCCAACCGAAAACCCCAGAGGTCAGGGTTCAACCAATTACATTTGCCACCGCGAATATAAAGGTCAACTATTATTCCCGCTGACAAAGGCGACAAATACAACTATTATTCTAAGTGACATACTTAATTAACCAAAGTCAAATATTTCATTCAAAAGTTCAAATTACAAAACATCATATCTCCACATTTTATTTTCAGAATAAAACAAATCTCTAAAAGTGGCATCATACAAACTATTTTTTGATTCATGAATAATCAAATAAATAAATAAAGTAAAATTTTTCATAAACCAATATTATATATAATTCAGTTAAAACAATTTTCATCTTCAAATGAAGTAAAAACAAACAATTTTCTTTTTAAAGATCTTGATTAATATCCCTTACCTCAAAGGAGTATTCAAAAGCTTTGAAAGAGCTAATCCGAAGAATTTCACCTCAACGTAAAGAGTTCCTAAAATAATAAGGAAGAAACTATCATTACTATTTATTTTAAAACTCTCATAATTTGATATTTTAACAATGATATTATTTTAATTATTTTAATCCATAATAATAAAAGCATGGTTTCTAAATATTTTATAAAATTTGTAATTTATAAAGTTTATTCTATCAACATGATTTTTGTTCACTCCAACATATTGACAATTGTTCAAATGATAACTATTTGAATTAGGTAGTTTTACAAATTTCATAAAACTCATATTCTTTTGATCTTTATTTAATAATTTTATTTATTTTTATTTAATCCGAACTAAATCTTTTTACTATAAAGAAATAATATTAATAATATTTACAAATATATTATTACACAATACTCATCTAGCCTTTTTACCTAATAATTATCATACTTGACAACAAGTATTATTAACGGATCTGCATTCTATAATTGCTAAATAATTATTCTAATCATATAGTTCTTTATCTAATAAATTCCTCAATCCTTAATAAAATATTTACTTCCGCTAAAATAAGTTATTTTTAAATACTTATCAAATACATATATTTATACAATTCAGCCTTTCAACGATCTTATTTGTTTATTATTATTTTCTTTCAAAAATTATCTTTAAATACTTTTTCATTCTCGTAGTCAAAGTAATTTAGTATGACACCACCAATCCTTATTTTATTTTATTTTTAAAGAACGAAAGTGTAATCTAAATCTGACTTCTTCAGGTTGATGTAAATGTAAAGTTAGTACCAGCACCTACATCAAATAAATCTAAAAATAAAATAAGTGAAGATCTTACCTAGAGAAATTGTTTTTCAAACCTCGATTCGAAATGTGATTTGCCTTAATTCTAAGGTTAGAAAGAAATTCAGCATGCAATAAATGATTTCTTTTCTATTCCAATTGATACTCAGGTCTATTAGAAAATTACATTTTTGCTCCTTCTTCCATTAAATTAATTAATTAATTAGCTAAATCAATTATCACATATTTTCCTAACTTATGCCTATAAAAATTCATGTAATTATTATTTTCCCTAATTTATACCTATACAAATTCCTGTCATTATTATTTTCCCTAACTTATACATATACAAATTCCTGTTATTATTATTTTCCCTAACTTATACCTATACAAATTCCTGAGTGTTACAGATACCATTAAGGGTCTATTGCTAGTACTGGGCCCATTTTGAATCCCGATGGTTAGGCTTGCGTCTTGGGCCTGTGCTGCACGCCTATTATTTCAAACCCTATCAGTTGCCCCCCCAGCCTTTGACTAAGTGCGCGTAGGCAAGGGTTGTATCACTTCTCGGATCAGGCGTGATATCCACGTGGCTACTTATGCGAAAGGCTTGGCAAGGAAGGCCGGCCTTACCGAGGGCTTCGCCAGGCGCGGCCCAAGGCTATAGTTGCTTTCCGACCTCCGCAGAGCTAGTCCCGGGGCCCGATAAGGGAACCGGACGAGGAACCCCGTGGCACAGTCCGACCCGAAGCATGCTTCGCTGAGAGGGCGCGGCCGAGGATAAAGAAAATGAGGCCCTAAGGACGCTGAGGTCGCCGAAGACGAAGGCGGTCGGCTAAAAGGAGTTGCAGCCACTGGCAGATCTCAGGCCAAGATGGCTTTGAGCCACCTACTTAAGAGGCTCTGTGAGGTGGGTAATTTCGTGGAATGCCCTCACGTAGGAGCTCCTAAGAGTTTCAAATGGACTAAGTGAGGCAGAAGCTCTAGCTAGCCGGAGGGGCGAAGTGATAGTGAAGCTTAAAGACTAGGCTTGTACCCAATGGGCTTTCGGTGGCTTCGTCTTTCAACATCAGTTTCTTAAGCTTCCTAGACTGAGTTCAACATCCAAATTTTCTAATGAGGAGGTTGAAGGATCCATGAGGCCGAGGTCGATGCGGGCTGAGGTGTTTCAGTGGGGCCCCGATCAGCCTCCCTTAATTGGCGATTCTCTGTTCCTCCAAGAATTCCTTCGTCTCGCTCGCGTGGCCCGCCGATTTCTACTCGCAAGCTCCGGCAGGGTCCAATGTCAAGCTGCCAGTTCTCTCTATCTTTTTTTTTTTTCTTTTTTTTTTCGTATCCTAAATAAGCCCGGGTTTTGTGATCGCTTTCCGATTTTGACTATTGGGTTGATACCAAGATTCATCGACACTTCTTCGCTTCCTTTTCCCGTTTACCGATTTGAGCCGCTTGGTTCTCAAGCCACGAGTTCCTCCCTGGGAGTAGTTAAGGTTTCGCACCAGCCACTGGGCTCCCGGCGCTAAGACCTTTCCGGAAATGCAAGCCTCGTAGCCGAGTTGGCTGTGGCCTCGGGCGCTGGGCACTTTCCTGAGCCGTTGCTTCCTCGCGCAGCTGCTTCACTGGCTTCCTGAGCGCTACATCCCCTGCGAACAGCCACCGGGCTCTAAGGCGCGAGACCCTCCTCAAGGCGAACTCCGAGCTACTAGGGCCCGGCGCTAAGACCTCCCGAGCCGTTGCTTCGCAGTCAGGCTACTAGTCTCGGGCGCTAAGACCTCCCACGGGCCGGCTAAGCCCCACAGGTCAGCCATCGGGCCCGGTGGCCTAAGACCCTGCACGAACCGAGCCATCTGGGCCCTAGGGCGCTAAGACCCTCCCAGCCGCAAGCCCGCAGCTGAGCCATCGGCCCGGGGCGCGAAGACCCTCCCCCGCGTCGCCGAGCCCCTCGCGCTTGTCGAGCCCCACAGCCGAGCTACTAGGCCCGGCGTTAAGACCCTCCCCCGGCGCGAACCCAGCCACCGCCCCAGGCGTTAAGACCCCCTCCTGCCCGCTAGCGTTCTCATAGCCGGGCCCATTGGGCCCGGGCGCTAAGACCTCCGAGTCAAGGCTTCCTGGCCAGGATGAGCCACGGGCCCGGGTGCTAAGACCCTCCCCGCGCTGTTGAGCTCTGCCGAGCGATCAGCCCGGGCGCTAAGACCCTCCCGCATTGTTGCCCGCACACTGTGGCCCGGGCTCTAAGACCTCCCACGCAACCGAGCCATCGGGCCCCAGTTCCAAGACCCCAGCCTAAGCTCCATGTCGAGCTATCGGGCCCTGGGACGCTAAGACCCTCCCCAGCACCGCTGGAGCCTCGCAGCCGGCCACCGGCCCCGGGCGCCAAGACCCCCGCGATGTTGCTTCTGCAGGCCATTGTCACCTCAGGTCTCAAGACCCTTCTACGTGAACCGAGCTACTCCGGGGCCCTAGGCGCCTAAGACCCTCCCCCGTCTGCAGCCCCGCAGCTCAGCCACCTGGGCCCGGCGCTCAAGACCCTCCCGCGCCATCGAGCCCGCAGCTCGAACCACCGGGCCCAGGGCGCTAAACCCTCCTACGCCGGTCGAGCCTCTGCAGCCTGAGCCACCGCCCGAGGCGCAAGACCCTCCCGCTGTTTAAGCCTCTACGGCTGCCGAGCTACTAGCTCCGTGGCGCTAAGACCTCCCGCGTTGTCAGGAAACTCGCAGCCGAGCTATCGGGTTCCGGCTAAGACCCTCCCCGCACGAATCGAGCCATCGGGCTCCCGAGCGCTAAGACCTTCATCTTCCTTCCCCGGGAAAAGCCGTGGCTTTAATGCGTCATGGAGAACTTAGTACCAGGCACTTTGCGCCCGTTTTCTTGGCAACAACACCCCTCCGTGGATGGTGCTATGCTTCCAACCTTCGTCCTCTTGGCATAGTTCCGAGTCCACGATGAAGCGCCAGGTCAGCCATCACCGCATGGGTCTATCTTGGCGATCGTGGAGCCGACGCTATTGCGTCACGGTCTACCAAGCCAGAAGAGCTGTGTTTTTCCCGTTCCTCCCCTTTGTGGAGTTGTGCTGTTCCCTAGCTATGCCCAATGATGAACTGTGCTAGGAACGAACTAAGGGCGTTGTACTTAAAAAACTTCTTTAGTACCGCTTCTCCGCTTTTTTTCTTTCTCTTCTTTCTTCTCTTTCTCCTTTCTCCTTTTCCTTCTCTTTCCTCTCTCTCCCTCTCCCATTCTCTTTCACACTCTCTTTCTTCTTTCCCCTTTCTTGTGGTTTTGTCTTTGACAGGTGTAGGCCATGTGAAGAACGATTTTCGCTTAACTGTGATTTTTGAGATGCAAAGGGTGATTTTGTACTTTAGTACTCAGAACTCCATGTAATGAAATTTTGTATCAATCAGAAATTTTCTAAATAAAAGAACACCTTTGAATTACGCGCTTCTTCTACCTTTAAGCCCCTTCGAATGCGGTTCTCGGCTTTATCATTATAACTTCTATTGTTTGTCCACCATAACATTAAACAACTTAAAATGGAAATATAGTGTTATTCGAAATCAAGATGGTGGATCTTTATTGCGACTCACGCTCCGAGGTCTTACCGGGTAGAACCGTCAAGTGTTCAATACCTCCATGAATCAAGGTGGTTTTTCCTTCTTCCGTTTAGAGTTCATAGTTTCTAGGCTCTGGATATGTGGGAGATACGATGTGTGGCCCTTCCCAATTAGGGTCCCAACTTCCCATGCTGGGTCCTTCCTTGTCGGGTGTAAGTTTTTAATCCAGTCACCCGTTTGTAATTCCCGGGCTTGACCCTTCGGGTCTAACATTCCTCAATGTATTCCTATGATAGTCCTCCATACGCTTTAGACCTCGTTTCAATGCTTTCTAGGAGATCCAGGTTTAGGCGAAGGACATCCTCTTAGTGTTCGATGTTTGCTGGGCCTAAATTTGAGATTTTAGTCCGACTCAATCTGGATCTCATGCTTCAGCTGTCAAGGCAGAATAATCTGGTTTCGAGTCGTCGACTTGCGCCAGAGTTGTAAGACCCGAGAAAATTCTAATTTTCAAAAGGGAGAAATCAGAATTTCTGCAAAAATCGAAATTTTTCTAGATCTCGAATGACGAACCGATTCGTTGAAATCGCCTCGCAAACGCTAGCTACCACATCGAATTTCAGCTGGATTCCAAGGTGGCCTGATTTCCATGTTTTCATGCAGGCCTGATGACACATGACACAAATAGTGGGATGCCACATGGCACCCCTAAGAGTGTGACACTTGGCATTAAGGGAATGGCCTCACAATTAGCCACATGGTGAATCCTACGGCCTATAATGTTCTACGTAGTAGATGACACATTAAGAGAATTAAGAAAATGTTATCAAGGACGGAAAAATCGAATGCCACAAATTTGGCTTTCTGAGTGAGTGAGAAGGAAATTTCCTTCTCGACCATACGGTCAAAATGGGAGAGAAATGCTAAAAGAGAAGAGAAATTGAAAGGGGAATGAGATGAGAAATGAGAAAAAGAAAAGAAAAGCAAAAATGAAAGAAAAGAAATGAGAAAAGGAATAAAAAGGGAAAAGAATTCGTAGAGAGAAAGGAAGGGAAATGGGAAAACAAGAGAAAAAGGTGCAGTAGGTTCGGTTCCAGATTTTTAGAGTGAGAGAGAGTGGCTTCTCTCTAGGTTTACTACGTTTCATCTGACCGCTCTGATTTCTTCTGACTGCTACAAAGTGGAATTTACACATCGAGACTACACGCGGCATTTAGGTTTCGGAGTTTTTGACAAACTCCGTGAGGTAGAGGTTTTATCCTACTTGAGTTACACTTTGTTTAAGTGTTTTGTTGATGATTGAGTTGATTTGAGGCCTCAATGGCCGCTTGATTGGTCCCAAAACTAGACCGAATTGTTGGAATTCTTGTGAGCTTGCTTCGACGCCCACTGATCGCTTCGACTGCTTGTGCTCGTGGATTTATGCATTAAATCATGTTTTGGTGTGAATGAGGCCGAAATGGCCATTAATATCGGTCTCAAAAGCTTTAACCCAAAGGAGAAAATTCTATTTCGAGCGGTCATAATAGTAACCTGCGGTTTACTGCTCACTAATAATGATGTGAATAGTAAATAAGAATAGTAACATGAATATTTTTGTGGGAATTGAACCAAAAACGTCCATGTATTGTGTGCTTGAAATTGTTTGAAATGAATGGTTGAGTTGTGTGGAATTAATAGGTTAATGCATAAGCTTGATGTGTTAACATGATGTCACAATTATATGGAATATAATTGTGTATATAGGCTATTGGAGATGAAATTGTGTTTAGCCCAAGTAAGCTAGTTTGGGTGATGGTTGATAAACATTGAATTACATGTGGTGTGTGATTGTAAATTGGGAATATATGCATATTTGATATATTGGTATAAAACGAATAAAAGGCATAATGCATTTTCATATGCACCTGCAGAATCCTGTGGTTAGGTGTGAGTGCATGACATGGAATTTTCCGAAACGAACATGGTTGCAAAAGGAATTTCACAGATGATTTTCCTGAGAATGGGTTTGAGATCTGGCCCAAATGCATCATTTCTGATGAGACCATGACTGCTTCTGAAGTTCTCAAACACACTCGCCGGGAGGGTAGTCCCATATTTTTTACCCAACCTCGTAGTGTATTTTCGAGAACAAACAAAGTTTTGTTTCAAAATCAGATTTTCTCTCTGCTACGGCTTGTGTAAGAGTGGAGTCAGAGGACTCGAGACATGGGAATGGACATGTAGACATTCAAGTAGGATCACGATTTACTTGGAGGTGTGTTTAAATTAGATCATTGCATATGCACTTAGGTGGGAAGTAACTCCATTTAGTAATTCCACTTCGGGCGATACGCCCACCCCGTCGAGTGAATACTTTTCGTGTACAGGAGCTGCCGAGAAGATCGCCATTTTAGAGGCCGATTTTGAAGAAAGCCGGGTTGTGGCTTGATGTTTTGGGATAATATGTATTAGAATTGTAAATTTTAATATGTATTTGTATTAAGAATAATGTATAACTCTTGACCATATAATATAATCGTTGGAATGTATGTTGACGAGCATCGTGTACGGGCCCAAGTGGCCATTTTCATCAGGTATGTGTCTCGTGGATACGGACGTATAATTTTTCCATGTGTTGACGAAGGTCAATCTGACACACCGGTTTGGGGCGTCACAAGAGGTTTTGTATGCCCATAATAATTTCTGTGGAGGTACTCTACCCATTTTACTTCTTGGGATCTCTGGGCTTGGTTTCTGTCGCCTTTGTAGTCCCTTATATGACTCCGCTACCCATTAGACCCGGGATGAGCCGACCCAGTAAGAGTTCATGATTCCGAGCTCGCCGTTGTAAATCCTCGAACTTAGGGTTGTCGAATTACTTCCCATTATCAGACACGAGGGACCTCGGGATCCCGAACCCGCACATGTAGCTAGACAAAGTCACAAGGTGACCTTCCGTCTCTCCTTCCGTGATCATGCTAAGGGTTCTGGCTGCACATTTGCAAAATAAATAGTCCACTAATTACAATGATAATCATCGTCTCCCTTCCAATGGAAGGGGTCCCAACATGTCCAAACCCATTGTTGAAAAGGTCGTGGGCCTATGGATCGACGCCGATGCTCGATGGAAAGATGAGAGGATCCCCGTACTCGACAAGCTCTTTGCATTTTCTAAACTGGGCCGATCGCATTCAGCATCAGGGCCGTAGAGCACCCTTGTCTCACGTTCTCCCCGCCAAGGTCCGAGCCCGACGTGGTTACCACATGCCCCTCGTGTACCCCTCGAGTATGTAGTCAAAGATTTTCCTTCCCTACGCACTTAAGAATGGGCTGCCAGAAGCCTCGTTTATTAAAGGGTGCCTGGCTGAATGGTGAATCTTGCCACTGCTCGAGCTCGACGCCTCCTTTCGTCGCTGTACGTTTATCCACTATAATCCTGCATTGGGGTCCATCCAAATTCAGCCTCGACATCACTTGGGAGACTTCTCCGTTGTCGATGCCACTGTGGGTTCTAAGCGCTCGACAAGATCGGGCCCCGCCTGTGTCTTCATGTAAGGTCACGGGCCATTAAGGCATCACCCTGAATTCGCTTCGTACATGCTTTGACCTCGAATCCTCGTGAACTTCTAAGCAACTCTCACCTTTTAGATATAAAATCATCTTCTCCGCCTCTAGCCCTCGTGAGGAATCTTCATCCTGCTTTACTCACCGTGGGAGTCGCTTCACCTCCACTAATCCGTCCATGAAGTGGGTGAGGTTGAGTCCAGTTTATGACACCCCATATTCGGGCCTCGTTATTGGAGGCCAGGTTTAACTGAGGGGCATATTCGGGATCATCCCGTAGATGGAGGTCGATCAGCCCGCACCGCTCCTCATGCAATGCCACACCGATAATCTCCGTGATGGGGACGCTGATGCAAGCCAGCCTCCAGGGACTGTGGTTTGAGTGGAATTCCATGATAAAATCGCTTTCAAGATCTACCATTTTACCATTATCCCTTGCCAGGCTCGATGTCACCCACTCACTTCTATAGCCCACTTTATCGTACCCCTCTCCAGGTTTCTAGTTTATGCAGTATTTGCTTCATCGAATATTCGGTTGGGACTTCGACGATATGAGGTCAGAAGTAATACCGAGTTTTCTCGATGTGGTTACCAAATGCCAGATCACTTCCATCTGGGTACCTTTCCTTTGCTCCCTCGTAGATCTACTGCAATAGTAGACTAGTTGTCGTGACCGTCAATGCTTCTACTGCATGCACTAGTTGCAAGTCCGAAACCCATTGTGCAGAGAGCGCAGAGTTCGAAGGGCTTACTTGTGAAATGGGGGGGAGAGCTCAGTAGGTTTTGAGTGCCGTAACGCCCTCCCGGCAAAGCAGGCGTCCCATTGGTAGCTGGGCCTTTTCGTAACTCCGGAAAGAAAGGCCGACATCTGTCGCTAGCCCTAGATATGAAGCTGGCCACTGTAACTATTCTCCCCGTCAGTGTTGGAATGTCTTTAATGCTCGACGGAGGCATATCAAGCACAACCTTATCTTATCTGAGTTTGCTTCTATTCCTACTTGTTGACTATAAAACCTAAGAACTTCCTAAGACCGAAAGCGCATTCTTCATCGGGTTTAACTCATATTGTAGCTTTCAGACCTAGAATGCTCCTGCAAACGGGTGGAGCTCGACTTTATCGATTTCACCAAAGATGTCGTCTATATACACCTCCATAAATGTTCCAATTTGTTTCCGAATGATCCCTGCTCACTAGCCTGCAGTGGCTCTCAAGGTTTCTTAAATTCATGGCATTACTCGATACGTAGGTTCCCCGACCGCTGATAAAATGAGGTATTCTCACGTCGGGTCCATACTTTCTATCCGCTCAGAGCCCCGAGAAGGCATCCATGAAGCCGAGGAGTTCATGACCTTCCGTGGCGTCTACTATGAGATCAACTGGCAGGGCTATCCTTCGCACCTGTTAATGTATGTGAAATTGATGCAAAGTCGCCACTTTCCGTTTGCTTTAACGAGAACAACGTTAGCCAACCATTCCGAGTACTCTACTTCTCTGATTGTCTTTGCTTGGAAGAGCTTACCGACCTCTTCATTAATCGCCTTCTGTCTTTATAAGGCAAAACTCCTTCTCGTCAATCGCCTAAAGTGAGGGATTGGCCATTCAACCTCGTAGTGATCACCGCCAGTCGACTCCCACTCCATGTCTTCCCCTGCTTCAAGCGAATACCTCCATGTTCGCTCTAGAAAATGGATGATGAGAGGGCTTCCGATGTCTTCCGCTAACTCGACCCTATGCATCGAGGTGTGGCCGGTCACCGAAATAAGACAGACTCCAATTTTCCGAGGGCGCAAGTCGGGTGGCTCCTGTCTCGTATGTCGAAATGATCCATGTAGATGTTGTCGACCGTGTTTTGGCTTCATCGACGCTCGAGTAACATTCCCCCATTTATGCCGATTTCCCTCGACCATTCCTTACTCCATTTGCAATCGAAATTATAACCATGTGATAAGGGAGGGAACGGCCTCTATGTAGACTGAGAGTGGCCTACCTAGTAACATGTTGCAGCTCACGGGGCATCTACTATGAGGAATCTCACCGTTGTTAGCCTCGGTACGGGGGTCTCCTGTGTTGAGTAATTAGCTATACCGACCCTGTGGGCAATATTCTTTCTCCCGAGAACCCACGCAGCAAAAGGCTGGGACCGGGGTTTCTGGGGAACTCCCTTCCAATGCCCATTTGTCGAAAGTCGGCGCGAAGATGATGTCACGAGCTCGTTGTCGATATGACCCCGTGGACCGCTTTATTAGCTACTATGGTTTTTATCACAAGCGGTTGTCGCTGGGCGGCCGTTCCTTCCGTGTCGGTTCCGAAAAGGTTATGGTAGTATCCAATCGAAGAAGTTTCGATATTGTTTGTACTTCTAAGGTTTCCCGAACTGGTCACGCAAGTGGGCCTTCCCGGGCCGAAATGACTCTCCACCTTCTACAAATCCTCTAAAGATTACATGATTCTCCTCCTAAAAGCAACATGCTAAACCTGGTCAATGATAGCGTGGTGGTGGCTGGGCTCGCTCCTGCCCTTCTAAGGTCACGTAATGGTTGAGATGCCCACGTCGGATCAAGTATTCAACTCCTTTAGCCGGATGCGGGTCATTTGTTCCATGTCTATGACCCTCAGGAACCTCACAGATTCGTGCCTGCCCTTCACGGCCCCCGACTTTTATCCGGGATTCACACCTCAAAACCTTCATGTTGCACTTCACAATAGGAACTCTTCGCTATTACACCGAGGTCACGTATGTGGGTGTATCACGAGGTGAACACTACAGCCGCAGCCAGCCGAGGTGGTCCCCCTGTGATCCCCGAATGCTCCTCGTCCCATCTGGGAACGCTCTATCTCTCTCGCTCCTCCTCGGGATCCGTCCTCGTCTCGCCCCGTCTCGGCCTCATCTTTTCGGCGCCCACGCTTCTTTTCCTGGAGTAGAAGAGCTCTTCACTCTGAGCCAAGGAGGGCTTCTTCACCGTTGATATACTTCTATGTTTCGCGAGGACCCTACCATGCTTGCCTTAAGGGTTCTTTCGAGATGTGAGAACACAGGTATCGACCCACCCCAACCCCGTAATGAGCAAGAATAAATGAACTTCTCGTCAGAGAATATCCACCTTAGCGACCATGTTAAACCTCGAACATATGACCGTGCTTTCTCGAGAGCTTGCTTTTATGGTCGAAGGTGATAACTCTGGCTTCCCTGCACGCCCTGTCTCGACAAAGTGAGACGACATGGAAAGTTCTCGCGGAACGATGAGATGGAAGACTCGCGAGAGCTCGTTAAACCAAAGCAATGTCAGCCCTTTAGTGTGATACAATAAGACTCGTGATCGCACGGTCCCGATATTCGTGTAGTTCCATCCGATTTTGTACGTGATTGAGGTGGTCTATGGGGTCTTTGTTTCGTCGAACGCCCGACCGCTGACTCGAATTTTGCGTAAAAGGGAAGTGCAAGACTCGACGCTGGAATGAAGATTCTGGGCTATTGCACTGTGGCGTCCATGGAGACCGGAGCCTCGGTCCTTTACCGTCTTCAGTGGTCGACTACTGATGTCCCTAAGCCTCAGCCTCCCACGACCTCTCCTCGATGCGATCCTCTCCGGGGGGTTGGTAAGGATCATGCGCCCCGGTGTGGCTAGTTTCTCCTTCTATCCTCGTCTCGACGAGGGCCTGTGTCAGCTTCCTTCTGCAATGTGGTTTTGGTCTTTCGGTCTCGCCAGGTCTCGGGGCGTCGATTTTCCTAGTGAGTTGTTCCAACTCTTTCAAGAAGTGTTGGCTGCGACACCTGAGGGTCTCACCTCCTCCGTGTCGGGCTCCGCACAGCCTTCTAACGCCTCCCGGAGGCCCACTGGCCCACGCCGCCCCCGGCTGGTCTTGCATCCTCGTGATCGTGGCTCCGCCAGGTTCTCGGTTGATATCACCGGGCCATCGAGGTCAATTTATTTGTAGCCGAATCGCTGCTCCCACGCACGGCGCCAAACCGATGACGCTTTTCAACTAGAACCAGCTCGAGCGCGGCCGGATTCATTTTCGACCAAATCACGACTCGACGCTGACTCTCTGCAAAAACAAGAAACAAAGGATCAATGGGCTCGCCTGCTCCGATGCCTAAGCCGCTTCTTTCCGCGGGAAGAGAAGATCAACCGCCAGTAACGTAAGCCATGCATGTGCTCACGACCTTCAATCGACGTATGGTTCGGCATTTTATAACGGATGATCATGATAACTTTCCTAGTTCACGACGACACAAAATAATATATTTCCTTATCGAGGACGATACGATATTCCATCGGGTGGAAGATTTTCTTCCTTATCGTAAACCGGGACACGCGATAATCGACGGACACAATCGGGAATATCCCCATTTCGACGGCAAGACAGTGATTTTCTAATACGGACATTCCTGCATACCACATTTTAGCGCGCACTTGGCCTTCGTTTCGGGGCCCGTATTCTCGTGGATACCATTGGGCATTTATCACACACCGCGCCCGCTTAATCCCCCAATGTCTGGGCTTCAGATCTGGCCTCGCGCGCCATTATTCAAACCCCATCGTACACCTTCTTGCCGAATCAAATGATCACCCTTCATCCTAGCCAAACTAATGGCCTCCTTTCCAGCACTTTTTGGCTTAAACGATCCGTATCCCTTCTACAATCTCTGTTCCAATCCCCATAATGTATCCACTAGCTGGGTCCATCCACTAACCTTATTGCCCAACATCTCAAACTCTTTTTGATAATCTCGTAGGGAGCCTTTTTGCTTAATTTTTTATAATGCTTCATCAAAGTCCTCACAATCAGTTGGACCAAAACAAGACCATAATTCTTCGACAAAAATACCCCAAGCGACAACCTCATGATATGCCCGACGAACTATCACAAGATCGTTCGTCATCTAAACGAAAAGCCGATGCCAAAGATACTTTATGTGTTTATGTGGTATTTTGGTATTCGAAAAAATGATCTACCAGTAACCACTATGTTGATCATCTTAATATCTTTGAACTCGTTTCTGCTTCGCTTTAGAAGTGAACATCTGGCCGCCTTCCTTGGTTAATTTGCCCATTTCACGATTACAGGCTTGCGCTTCAGTTGCTCTAGGAAGCCCAAGCCTCAGAATCAGACGCTTGCATCCGACTAATAGTGTTTCTTCAATTTGCTCGGAGTTTATCACCGACTCCTACTTCCATTCGATCGAATTTGGTTTTGAGGCTCCCAAAGCCTAAATTTCAGATTTTCAATTCTTTCCTTGCTTGGCGGGACATACATCGTGTTCTTCATACTAAATGATAAAATATGTTAAAGCTCTAATAGAATTTTGTTCTCTTTAGGGAAAAGAACAGAAAACCGTAAACTTGCTTAATGCAAAAATCTCATCCCATTTTCATTACTTGCAATACATTTAAATAAACAAAATAATAAGTCCCAAGTAAACATGACTCATCTACTAACAAACGTGACCCCACTACTAACAAACGTGATCCCCTACTAACACTAATTCCTATTTCTGTGAATTTCATTTCAGTGTTGGATGTCCCATACGCAAGCACGCTTTTATTGACTTCTTCAATTAACAACTAACTCATAAAACAAACACTATCAATGTTCTTCATATTTTATATGTTCTTCTTATTTTTTAGAATATAAAAAGGTTTTAAAAAATAATAGCCAATCATATCTTTAGTTATCATATGGGTATTTAACTTTTTTTTTGCATGTGAAAAAAAAATGACATTTTCAATTATTTTATACAAAGCTAATTTTGTAAATAACTTTTGTATTTATCCATTTAAAACTAATTTCTTTGACAATCTAGATGTAATAACTTGACAACCGGATGACCTTCAACTCAAGTACTTGAATAACTGAGGTATTCAGTGTTTACACTACACAGAGTACTAGAATTAGCTTATCTCATTATACCGCTAATATAAAACAATATCTTTAGTTCTCCAGGCATCCCCCTCCAAACTCCAATATCACACCCTTTCTTCTAAAACACTACAAATGGTTGTTGGAGTTCATTTGCCTACCTTATCGTAAAACTCCACTGGAAAGATAAGAAATGGGCTTCATTTCAAAATTAACCCATCACCTTTCACATCTGAAAAGGAATTTCAAAATTTGTAATATTCTTTATTCAGATTTTTTCCTATGAACATCAATGTTTTAAAACATATTTTAAAAATCAGGATAGGTTGATATATCTTTAGATTTTTTCGATCGCCAATGTTTTAAAAACTTGTTAATAAATTGAAAAATGTTTTAAAAACCGGTTAATAAATTTTTATTAATATTTATATTAGTTATATTAATATTTACATTTTTTTAAATAGAATATATATATATATATATATATATATAGATACAAAATGTATAATACAAATATTTTACTGTGTCAAATTTAAACAAACAAATATTTGGAGTGATAGTTAATTGTTTGAGTAATAACCTTTAGGCCTAGGGTTTGAACCCTAATTTTTGTGGAATGAGATTACATTAGAAATGAAAAGAGAGATGCATCACATGCATGCCTTAGCCTGGTGTTATCAATAAGGGAGGGGCTTGATTGATGTCATTTTGATAAAAATTTAAACCGGCTGATTTGCCGGTTCAACACCGGTTCGGATGGAAAACGGTTCAAAGAGTGTAGCCGACTGCCTTCCGCAATTAAGCAAAATAGCGTAGATAAGATGAAGTAGCTAACCAATCAATTAAATTCAAATACATTCCAGCCCTAGACATTTTCCTTCATTTTTACACCCATAACATAACAGAAACGAAACCAGAAAAAAAAAAAAAGTAGAAGGAAACTTAACAGAAGTTAGCACTGTACGGGTTTTTTTCATAAAGACCTGTCCCGAACAACAACCAATTAGAGACGAAGAAAAACTGGCCGCCGCCACCTTCCCCTGTTTTTCACTCTCTACAATCCATGGTTTTTATGCGGAACTGACGACGACGAAGAAGAAGAAGAAGAAGAAGAAAGATGGATTCAGATATGACAGCCGCAGCAGAGATAGAAGAAACAGAGGGTGGCGACCAGAACAATGGCCTCAAAAACGTACATGATCCTGAAAACGATGTCGTCTATGAAGGATAGCTGAAACCTGAGGCGCTTCCACCGAAACCCAGAACTTAAAAACTTCCATCTCCATTTATAACCCTACTGATCTTCCTGGAAGAACCCTCTCTTTTTCCCTACCAATTCCACCACACTTTCTCTGGACTTGATTCTACACAAACGGAGATCTCCATAGCCAGTTTCTTTATATACAGAGGGAGGGTATATATAGCTTGCCCGGTTGCTCTGCATCGAATTCAAAGTCACATACGTCAAACCCAAAAGAAGTAGTGTATGGGTATGATAAAAATTTAATATTTATAACTGCCTCTGTTCCGTTTACGTGTGTTGCAAAGGCGAGACGGGAAAGTGCACCTCCCTCACATTCATACCTCTCTATCTAAATATACTCCTTATCAATATTCTAAAAATATTTATCAAATTAAAAAAAAAAAAAAAAATCTTAAACCCACTTCGAGAATTGAGAATATCAGATTTTAAGACACATTTTGTTTAAAACTGTTTTTTTCCCAAAAGAAATAAATAAAAAGAGAATAAGAATTCACTTTTTGTGTTTTAAAAACATAAAAAATATTAAATTTAAATAAAAAATATTTTTTAAAGAATATCAAAATAATTGTATTATATATTTATAATTTAAAAACTATTTACAATAATAATTTTTAAAAACAGAAAGGCGTGGGGGATAAAGTGCACGGGACCAAACTCTTTCGTGCGCTTCCCTATCCCCTATCCCCGGATTCCATGTTTAGTTGGCAAAAGTGAAAGCTTTAACAATATTTTTCCTGGATGCCAAACACTCAGATTCCCAGCGAATTTTCCTTTCGGAAAGATCCTCGCGCGCTAGCTAATAAACAACTTCTGCTGAAGGAGAAATGAAAGCAAATTCGCCAAACATGACCAATTTACGGACAACAAGAAATCGATTCTTCAACACTTCATCTAATTCGATTCATACTTGATCCCCATACGCATACGATGGCTTGGAAATTTCTCCTCCTCTTTCCAGACTTGGGTTTTGACATTTGACCAAAGTCTAATATTTTGAAAGAAAAAAAAAAAAAGAGAAGTGGATTAGCCACCCATCCGTACACTTGAAGCCATGAAAACGAAAACAAGCATATTGTGAGGTGTATATCCTTTCCGAAAGAAACCCATGAGTGACTTGGAATGCTTTGTTTTCTCTTAATGGCCGTGGAATAATTTTCTTTTCTCATAGTTTATTAAAAGGTTATTTGATTAAAAGAATCTTTGAAAATCAAAATTTTCTAACCATTCGACAATCTTTAACATTATTTTGACAAAAATGCCAATAACCTTTTTTTTTTTTAAACATTTACTCATTTTGTATAATATCCCCTCCTTACAAGGATTGAAACCTTGATGTCATATAGCATTTTGGCCCTTATTCCCACTCATTTATTATTTGAATTAGGTTTGAAAGATAGTAAATGAAACCCCGATGTACCTAATTTTTCTGGCATGATAAAACGATAATTTTTGGCCAAACCGAATTTTTCTAGACATCTGATAAATTTAAACTGACTTCATAATGGAATCGTTCGCAAATCTAAAGATCACGCCGACTCACACCTCGGCACATTAATATTACCACTTTACTTTTTTCGAAAGACTTATAGTTACGGACACTGACACTTTACGAAATGCGGGATCGCTATGCCACGTGTTCGCGCGTGAACTGTCAAACATGAGCCTGCCGCCTTACGAAATGCATGTAAATTATGACTCTGTAGCGATGAAAATTCTGGGGTTAAATGGATAGTTCATATGCATCCCAAGAGTTCCAAACGGAAAGCTTCTACGTCAAGATAGACAGATTTGATTTTTCTCGACCTCAATCTGCACTAAACCTAGCTTCGGTATGAGCCATATATATAAAGCACCAAACGAAAAGAGAGAAAATAGAGGATTTTGCAGAGACAGTTCTACCTTCTCTCTGTAATCTTTACATGACGGACCGTCTGGCTTCCTACGGAGTAGTTAAGTTGTTACTCCCCACGACAAGTGCCACGCGCAAAGATCGGCTTTGAGCTCGACAAACCCTAAAGAGGCTTTCTCCTTACTCAGATTATCTCTTCGGAAGAAGGGTCATTTTGACGGAGACTGTTGCCCCGAACGATCGTTCGACTCCAAAAGATTCGACCGGAGCAAGAATTCCTGTGTTGCTTGACAAATTCACTGATTGTTTGTTTCATATTAGATGATACAGAGCATTACATGAGTAAAACGACATGTTGATTGTGATTGCGGCAATACGACGGGCCGTTTGGCTTTGCTGATTAACCTAAATGAATCTAATTTCAAGTATTTACATGAATGAATAACATGAATAAGTTTTGTTAATATATGCATGCTAGTATACAATGGACTGTATTAACGCTAATCGAACGCTTTATGCCATATCAGACGGGATGCGAAATGAGAGTAAACTGGCAGTGAAATTCAATCATCAAGTATCACCACCCTATCGGCGGGAAACAACTATTTGCGATCGAAGACGCACCGGCGACGACGCATCCGGGCGCCTTCGAGCAAAGAAATGGCCATATGTGGCCTTATTACGATTTTTAAAAATCTCAGTAAAACCCAGCTTTGATAATTTATAATCAAAACAAATCAGAATTAAATTCCTTTGTGATAAAATATACATTTTCACGAGCATTTAATTTACGAAACCGATATACCATTTTATTCACGTGATGAATTTCACGACGCGAGATACGATTATATTGACAATGTCAATGAGACATCCCGATTTTCGGGCCAATACAAGAAATGCATTTATTTTTAAAGTAAAAACATAATGTAAATATATAAATAATAAAAGATATTGCCTAAAATATGTTATTTAAAAAAAAATGAAATGGTTAGATTATAAAAGATTATTATTAAAAGAATAACCGAAAGTGGGAAACGCTATTTGTCAATTATGCAAACCATAAACATCGATAGTTGTATTAGGTGAACAACTCTTCAAACATCATTTGTTTTTGTCTCTTAACTTCTTGACGGAAGAAGAAAGGCAGCAGGACAAGATCTGGAGACAACCATGAAGATATAATAATAATATGAGGAATGAGACATTTGTATTTACAATTTTACACTTTAAAGGGTATTTTTTAAAGTTACTTTTGCAAGAGCTCAAACTCTCAAATATCGATTTCTCTTTATTAAAGAGTGAGTCAAATGAATTTTTCAAAAAAAAAAAAAAAAAGAGTGTGTCAAATGACAGGTGGCTAAATTAGAATAGGGGAATAAGTTGGTGTTACGGTATTATGCAGTTGAGGACAGCTGTAAACAGATTGTAAACACAGTTGGGGTAACGGTATGATGAATAATTTGTTTTAAAAAAAAAGATGATGAATAATTAAATTTTAATTACCCAAATAATGAAAATTATCCACTCTAATGTCCTTGTTAAATCGAAGTTAAAGGTGTGGTCTTCTCAACCTGTAATTTTACTTCATGGCAAACAAAATAAAATGATTTATATTTGACTGAAATTAAAAATATAACATGTTTTTGTCAAGCTTTAGACAAATTATGAATAAAACATGGTTCTTCTCTCATATCTCTATCTTCAATAGCATTTTTTTTGTTATTATTTTAATATATTTATAATTCGTGGTTATTAGAGAAACTGTTAATAAAACATTACCCTTAGAGTATCGCCGATATCTTGATTTTGATTTTACTAATAATTTTAAACTTAATATTAAATCAAGCTATTTGTTTCATTTTAACTCTAAATCTAGTTTGGAATGTGGGTTAGATCATACTTAGACATGAAATGGCAACTTTTTTTAATTACCTTTTAATTATGTCTACCATCTAAAATTCCATTATATAAAATTTTCCTTAACTAATGACATATATCTTTAAGCTAATAAATTGAATATCAAATTTATCTGAGTTTAGTTAATAGAGATTAATATGTGCTTTGATTCTATCAAATTTATCTTAAAATTCCATCGATATTTTTTTTCTTTTAAATCACATTTGGTTCTTAATGATGCCTTTTTTTAACCTGAATCATCGAGCTGCGCGGTGGGGGTCGGGCCGGACCTCGACAGTTTGGCCGATGCAGCGTCTGATCGTCTCGGGCCGAGGCAGATCGCAGACGCCGATCCGCAGCTCCTGACGCGCACTCGCCGCGAAAAACGCGAAGAAGTTGGGGCCACGAGGGTTTGCTCGCACATTCGACGCCAGCCGCTTTCCAGAAAAGACTCCGCTTAGAGGGCGAATGTGTCACAGATGAAGATGCTAGCCTTTAACGCTGCACTTTACCGCCGTGGCCAAGTGTATTTATAGCACATTCAACTACTGTGATCAGAATTAGGACTTGCTCCCATTGGATGGGCTTTTCTTATCAAGATCGGATTTCTCAGAAATTGATTTAGAAAAGAAATGCTTTATTTGTGATAATCTTCCTTCCTTATCGTGGTGAGATCCAACTAGCGATTTGATCCGTCATTATTTTCCTTTCCTTATCGATAAGATTCGTTTGATTTCAAGGGTGGATGATATCTTGTTAGGGGTTATTCTATTTTCTGTATTGACGAAATACAATCCGATTTTCGTGATACGACCTTCTAATCTATCCAAGACCATCCTTCGGCCTGGGCTGGCCGGCCTTCGCTTGCTGGGTCGGGCACCGAGGGGCCGAGGGGCCTGGCATCATGTCAAGCGCGCCTCCTGGCTTGGTGAGAGTGGGTCCGCGAGCCCATTTTTCAAACCCTATCAAGCCACTTCACCTCGGGTACCGTACGCAAGGTCAGTGATCGCTTCTCGCAGACGGATGCAATTTCCACGTGTCCGCTCGAGGCCTGGGTTAGTTGTTAGCTTAACGCCGCCATATATCTGGCGATAATGATTTAATTTCGTTTTCGCTCGCTTCCTAATCTCTTCTAGTTTCTTCAGCTACGCACTTCCTCACTCAAGGCCTCCCTGGCCCTCCAACCTCCTTTAAAAGGTCCCGGTGAGCCCAGGTTGCGCCGAGTGATCCGGGATCAGACCCGGACGGGCTGTACCTCCCGCACGAGCCTGCACCTGCCAGTGATGGTGCCTCGTTACATCCTGCATGAGCCGCGGAGTCTCAAGAGGAACCGCGTGCACCCAATGGCTAATCGTGATAGCAGCCGCTAGCCAGCCGGCTCGTGGGCGAGGCCTCCGAGGCCAGGGCGCTGCTAGACGCGGCGCGTCGTGAGGCCTTGTAATGTGAAATTAGGCTAGGCGGCCGAACAGGAGTGTCGCGGATCGCGCGGATCTTCACCAAGAAATATCCTCGGGGTTGCCTCGTGAGAGGGATGATGCAGCACAGCGTGACCGAGGGACCGCCACGCCTGGCCTCCTCGTGGCTCGCTTCGCCAGAAGTCAAGAACGCTTCACCCGCACTGACTTCAACTTCGATCTCCCAAGTGAAGAGGAGGCGAGGAGTTTTTCTCTTGCAACCATTCTCGAGAACCTGATACTCCCATTGAGCCCATTCCCTCTTCATCGCCCTGTTCCTCCTACCGATTCCTAGGTTTCAGATCTATTTCGCCTCGCCCGATATCGACTTTATATCTTTCTTTTTATGTACAACAGTTTTCTTTTGTTTCCGCCCGGGGCCCGAGATATATGTAGCTCTCCTTTAATAAATATTCATTTTTTATCGCTCAAGGCTTCCTATCAGAGTATTTTCGCTTTTCTTCATGAATCGTATGGCCCGACCTCAAGGGTCCGAAGCCGGGCAATTAAGCTCGCCAGCCGAGTCGAGGCTTCGCTAATTTGTATGAATCGACCGACTCTGGGACCGTAAGGCCTCGTGATAGGCGAGCTCGCCAAATCGAGCCGGTTCGCCACCGTCTGCATGTGCTAAACTCCGATTTTTTAGCCGCAAGGGCAGAGTTCAGCCTGTCACGCCCTCGACCCTATCATGGATCCGAACCGAAGTCCGGGGCGTGATGCTATCTATACTATATCTATACTTTATCGTACTCGACCTTATTGACCTATTCTTCGGGAAACAGATTCAGACCAGAGTATACAAATACTGTGAATAACAAAATCATTTTACATATACAAGTTAACTATCACCTGAGCCAAGGCCCATCACAATTTATAAGCACATATACAAAGTCCCATTTACTCCTGCATTCATTACAATTTTATTTCATTACAAAACTTCAGATCAAGTAAGGCAGCCGCCGTGAGCACCTATCTCCGAGTCGGCCCGCTTTGCCGATGGAATGTCCTCGCTCCCTTCTATCCTCGTTCTTCGTCTCGTACCTACACTGATTGAATGACCGCATAAGCTTTACGCTTAGTTGGGAACATAAGCATGGACAACCACCAATTCTTATGCACCGTCATGTTTACATATGCATATCATCTATCCTGCATATTTGCTAACTCTAATTACTTCTATCTATCACATATACTTCTTTGCCTATTGCATGTCAATCTCTTTCTGCATACGTTCTATGTTTGGTATATCTTTTATTTATACTTTATCCAGATTCCCGTTATGCTTTACATATCCTATACTTATCATGTTCATTTTTCATGTTCATTTCCTTTCTTCATGTTCAGATACTGCATGTATCTTATACATTCTTATCTCGTATAATTTCATATAACCTGGTATCTTATAATCATTCCGTATTTATCTACATTCTTATACTCTTTCATATACTCTGCACTTTGCATACTCTTCATCCGATACTTTTCATCTACATCAGATTTTCCTATGTTTTCCATATACTATACTTTTCATATTCTTTCTCTTTATCTACTTTCTATATCGCAAGCATTTGTTCATATCCTTTTCGTGTACTATACTTTGTACTTTCTATATACTATATTCATGTACTATTTTCATATACCTATATTCATGTACTGTGCATTTCCTATACTGTTTTCCTATTATACTTATCGTATAATAGTTATGGCATCGATTTTCATCTTATACGTTATATACTATAATTTTTATATTATATTCATATACTAAGTTTTCATATAATTGTGATTTTTATACGCTTTTCAAGTGTAATTGCCATCTGTACATTACTTCGTTTGTAATCGTCTTACTTTCATCGTAGTGCTATATAAGTTTCACATATCATGTCATATATATTCTATACATGTCATTTCTTTTGTGTTTCATGTCCGCAAATACCTTTAGAAGCTGTGGATACGGGAAATCCAGGTAAATTAAGGTACTATCACCGTACAAGGCAAAGGATCTCCGTCTATTACCATCTTTATGTACGCCACCGCATTTGTGACAAAGGACTCTATGCCATATGCCATCTGGCATTCACAGCCTACACCGGCACGAGGCGCAAGTGGATCTCTGCCTCTATCAAGGTGACCCCATGTGGGCCACCCGATCCAAACGGATCTATATCATCGACCCAAACGCGGGCCCACATTCTGTCTATGAATATGCCGCAAAGAATCGTAGATTCCTATAGGTACTCTATCTATCCCTCTACCAGTCCTGCTGCATAATCAACTTATTACATTTTCAGACATATCTCATAAGCATGAATAACTATCAAGTATCATAATTGCTTATGCATATATACTATCACATTTTACTCAGATTGTTCTCATATCTCGTAGTTTTATATTACTTAGTCTCATATATCTCTATATTACATATAGTCATATCTTTTTCTATCATTTAGTTTTGTCTATCATATTTCATGAATGCATCTATGCACTCTTTGTATTCATATATTCATATATAGCTTCTTCTATATTCATATTCCCTTTGTTATCATTTATACATTTCTATCATGTTTAGCTATTCTTGTAATTTAGAGGTTCCTATCATGTAGGCTTTTACTCATTCACATTTTCTATATATGTACCTGATTATTCATGCAAAATGTTCTCATTCCTATGCTTTGTCATCTGCTTATCTCTATCATTCTTATCATTTATAAGCCTTTCTTATCATGTGTTCCTTGTGTATGTTCCATCTTTATTCCTTTCGGTATGTCTATCATATATTCATATCATGATGACATTCCTATCATGTCTCTTTATCTATTCATACTTTCTATATTTCTATCATGTCTCTGTCTATTCGTTTATGTATGACAATCATAAGTTCACAAATATATAATCTTATATTCATATGTGCCTATCAATTGTGTACTTTTAGACTATCGTATCTTATGACATACTTATCATATCTATCATATCTTATGACTTATACCTATCATATCTTATGACATATCCTATATTAATATCATATTCATGTTTTATGTGAACATATCTATACATATTGCATTTTCTATATTTCCTTGTTTCAAGTGCTATTATTACATATAGCACTTCATATATTTCATGAAGTATGATGTATGAAATCACACCTCATTCATATATTCTATTCTCTATAAATCTATTTTACTTAGAATTGGAATCAATCCAATGGATCATCCAAAATAAAGTTATGCATTTTTATGCCAACTAGTCATTTCACCCGATTTTTTCTAGTGATAGTTTGTATTACTAATTTTTCCAGTCTTAACTTCATTTTGACACTATGTCCTTATAATCATTTAAAGCTATGTGCTGGCGGTCTCATTCCAACTGAATCACCCACCTGGAGCACCGGAACTCAGTTACGCTCGAAACAACCTGACTTCTATGTTCAACATCAAAACTGAGTTTGGTTTGCACATGGTCCCACTTCGAGTGTATTTTTGGGCCACTTAGGATCAGAATTTAAGGATGCCTTCTCTTAAGTTTCAGAGCCCTTGAAGTCTATTTTATGTGGCCACTTGAATCACTCAAATCGGATAAGAAATGAGTAAGTTATGGCTAAAATACTAAACTGGTCGAACAGAAAATTAGACAAGTTCTACTGGTAGAATTTAACTTCTAATCGTAGAACTTGGCCAAAATTGGACTGTAACTGATTCTACCTGGTACAAGTTCAACTTCTACCGGTAGAGTCCCGAAAGTGCCCAGATTGTGTGTTTTTCCTCCTTTTCCATGTTTTGAATACCCAAGCAACTCTACACTTCAAACACACATCAAAACCATTTCTAATTCACTTTAAATTCTATACACCTAATTTCTTTCTTCATTTCTTATCTTCTTTCAAAATCTTTCCATGAATTTCTCCCAAAATCATTCTAATATACTATCACTATATACACACTAAGTACTGAGATTTGTTAGTGGCTCGATCAAAACCCTAACTCACCCCTTTCATTTAATAAGTGATCTAACCCAAAAGTATATTCTATAATCTGCCTCTAATCTATATATGGTTTTACTCAACCCTAATTTCAAGAGACCAAGGGTTAAATGAATTTCAAGAAAATCTTACTTTTGAGATGTTTATTAACTAAACCAAGCCTGAGAATTCCATAACCATACTTGAATTCGGGGCTCATACAAAAACTAAAGTTCCATACCTTTGATCTGATTTCCTCTTCTTTCCTCTTTCTCTTCTCTCCTCTTCCTCTTCCCTCTTCTTCTTTTCCTCCTTCTCTCACGGTTCTCTCTCAAAATGAGACTCAATTTTGGTCTAAACCCATGTTTTGTTAAGGCCATGCTCAGCCAACAATAAAACCCATTTTTTTTCTTTTAAGTTTCTTAATTGCATCTTTGGTCCCCAAATTCCTTCCCTTTTTTGAAACTCAACTTATGCTAATTTCTCATTTGACCCCAATCTTTCCTCTTTATGACTTTCATACTTTTAATAAATTACAAGATTGCCCTATATCTCTAAACTTTCTCCTCGGTCCCTCATTTATTTTCCAAAATTCATATTTAACTTTTAATATACCCTAAACAAGTCCGAAACTCCGCTTAGGTATATTTCTGATGTTACACTGCCACTTTGAGCGCTGACTCACCGCCGATTTGCATGTGAAATGAACAGATTCCTTAGTCATGACCTTATTTTCCGCGTGAGCTCACACTCAGAGTCGTGGTCGGCGCACGAGTCGTGAGCCGAAGTTGACTTCCTAGGTTGCATGGCCTATGCTGAGTCGTTGAGCTCGTCAACGTGGACTGTTGGGCTCGGGTTTGCAATAGCCGATAGTGGCTCGGCCCATATGAGACCTGAAGCTCAATTGGCGAACCGCCGAGTGTAGGCCTGCCTATGGGATTTTAGGAAGAGCTCGCTAATACGAACAAGAAGTGCAGCTCGCCCCGTGAACCGGGCCGGGAAGAGTTTTGTCAATATGAATCGTGGGCAGAGTTCGCCCACGCGGAATTATTTGTCTCGCTGGCCGAGTCATTCGAACCGAGATGGCTCCTTAGTAAATATGACTGGGCCTGCAGGTATCAACTCGCTAAAAGGGAGCCGCCGCCTCGGCGCTGCGGGCCTTGGTGGCTTTCAAATTTTGTTCCTGCCGATCCGACTCGAGGCGCGCTGGCTCGCGGCAGAGTGTATGAGCTCGCCAGCTGAGCCGCCTTCTTCGTCCCCCGGCGCCGTGGGCCTGCATGCCCCACCCGGGTCAAGACAGAATTTGAGTTTCAAGAATGTAGCCCGAGTCATCCGACTCGAGGCGCCTGGCCTCGTGGCAGAAAGGTAGACAGCTCACAAGCGAGCCGCTTGCCTTGCCACGTGGCCTGTGGCGCCTGTGCCGAGTGGCGATAGCCGAGCAAGATATACTCGAAATGGTCCGACTCCCGAAAGGTGACTGTGGTGGGCAGATGAGCCTGCCAGCGAGCCATTGCCTCCCGCGGCCGGCCTCGTGGCCCCCAAATGAGTGGCGATGTACTGAATGGGTCTCGACTCCCGAGGCGCCGGGCCTGCAGAGTAGATGAGCTCGCCAAAGTGAGTCATTGCCCTACACGCACACTGCCAGATCAACCGCCAAGGCCCATTCCTGGGCTTCCGATTTTCGAAAGGTGCCAACGCTCTTTAATATTGATTTATGGAGAATTGCGCTGTCAAGGCTGTTTCCAAGGGCCTTGATCTTCTTATAAATGGTGGCTTCATCGCTAAAGAGTTTACATTTCGAATACTTTGGTTTTTGTGGTACGTGACTGAGTCTCAGGCGAGACGGCATCAAGTCCTGGCTGCCTTTACCGTGGGGATCCAATTCGAGATTCTTGAGCTGGCCTGGGCTTCGCTTTCTCGTCAGGATCAGGTTTTTCCCTAGTCTCCCTTTATGGGAGTTTGGTGTTATTCCCTAGCCAGGCTAGGAATGCGCCTCCCGAGAGGGCTATGGTACCCTCACGTCTCTCTCGTTTTCCTGCTCTTTTTCTTCTTCCTTCCTTCTTTTCTCCTCTTTCTTTCTCCTTTCCTTTTCGCTTCTTCACAAACTCCTTCCATCCCTTTTCTTCTTCTCCTTCCAATTTCTTTCCTTTCCTTCTCCTTCTTCTTTTCATTCTCTCTTTCTCCTTTGCCTTCTTTTTTTTTTTTTTTTTTTTTTTTGCGGAACCGATCAGAATTTGACGATATCACCGACAAATCGAATGTAATCCGATTGGAATAAAGAGGGCTTTTATGTCTATGAACTTTCATTATGTATTTCTCTATGTCTTATATATCCGAACTGTTTCAGATATTTCCAACCAAATAACCAATAACGCTCAACTCGCTACATAAGAATCCCGATAAGGCTCTATTTAATATTACAAACCGATGCCTACTCGGTAAAAACGCTTTAAGATGCTCCGTATTCCATGTATGTCAAGATTTTCATTCCTCCGTTCGAGCTCATAATTTGCCCGCCTCGACGATCGAGATATGACGAAGGTCCTTCAAATGGGCCCGCCTACGCCGGCCCTTCCTCACGGGCAGGAGTTTTAAGATCAAATCATTCCAAGATATAGCTCTTGGCTCTGACTTTTTATTATAGCACTTCGCTTGTCTCTCCCTTTCGATAATCCTCTCAGACGCCTTAGAACTTGCTCGCTTTCATCCAAGAGTTCTAAGTTTGCACGGCGGGCCTCACATATATCAGGTTCCATTAATGCTAACTCAGATCCCGAGACTTTATTCGACCAATCTGGCCATCGTCAAGGTCGGTTGTGGAGAAATCTGGGGTTTCGTTGTCGACTTTCAGGTCATTCCAGTAGGCCCATAGTACTTCTGGGAGGTATTCTACCCAATTTCCTTAAGTGTCTTCCAATTTGGTCTTCGCGCGCTTTAAGGGTTCTAATGCTGACTTCATCATTCATTGATCATGTGAAGATGAATAATAATTTTTAATTAGGCTGTGAAATCTGGGATTGGCGTTAATGATGTTTTGGTTATGCGATGCAAGGCTCTTGAATACCAAACACGCATATGATGGCTATACATTGCGTATCTTACCTTTCTGTGTGTGGTAGGGCTAAACCGCGCCAGCAGTGAAATAATCCCTTGGGACGATTATGAATTTGCATTGACCCTTACCCGGTGACCGGGGTCGGTATGTCCAAACCTGCTTGTTGGGCGGCCGGGGGCTTGTATTCGATGTTAAGGGCTGGTGGGAGGCGTGAGATCTTGGCATGCTTGCGGTCTGCGTTATTGACTAGATTTGGGCCAGCGTCTTTAAGTATTGTGAGCGGTGGTATCCACGCCTCGAGACTTGCTCTGCTAATATGAGACTCAGATGTAGTTAAGTCATATGCCTGGGTGTACTTCTCGTATGCGTGCTGATGTGTTCCTCCATTCATGCATTTAAGGGAAAGGTGAAAAATCCTCGCTTGTAGAGGCTTCCCTTGTGATTGAGTAAACTGCGGACCTCGCCCTTATCTTGAAGCTGCTTCTTCCGGTCGTCGGGTAGGCTTAGTCATAATATAATCCCATATGGGCTCCATCGGTCGGCAGGACGTCAGGGCAACTTCCTCGCCATAGGGTCGATTGGGGTTAGCGGTGTCGGCCAGTGTTGACTGCGGGAGTCTTCTGTGAAATTTGTGGCTAGCTTTGCGAGGCGTCGGCTCGGGAGTTCTGCTGCGAGGACATGCTTGACGCTGAACCCAAACACGATTTTCTTAATATGTCACGAACCTTTCGGGTATAGAGATCATCCTTTCACTTTTGGCCTCGTAGGTATCTTCTATTTGTCGACCACCGGTGGGAGTCCTTTATTGGACCTCTGTTTGAGTGGGCTTCTGTGAATGGGCGAGGTTGAGACTCTTTATGTGACCTCGTACTCGGCCCAGTTGATGAAGTATGGAATCGAATGCGAGTGCATTTCGATGTCTATTCCTTTGCACAGAAGTTAGGATAGACAGCTCCACTCCACTTGCGTTCGGAAGAGCTCCATGCCAAGGAGTTTCCAAGTGGAAGGTCGATCGTTCTTAGGCGTCCTTATGGGTTCTGTGATGTAAACCGAGCCAATCGGCAGGCTGTTTGTTGGAGTTTGCTTTGTCGCCGATGTCGAACCATTTCCATTTCACATGGCCCACTTCATCTGACCTTAGGAGGTCTGCAGTTTAACTAACACTTGTTTCATCGAATTATTCAGTTGGAACCACATGTAGTATGTGGCTCCTAGAGAAATGGCGAAGCTTCGCGGCTGCGATTGCAGACAAAATTAACTTTTCCATTCTTGGGTACCTCTCCTGCTCCCTCTTAGAGCTCTGTTTGTAATAGTAAGCCCCAGGTGTGAACTCGCTCTTTATCTCTGTGAATGTTATTTGGTTAAAAAAAGTCAGAAACTTGGTAAGTATGAAGTAAGGAGCTCCGCAAACCAGGACTTACTAGAATGGGAGGGAACTTCCGGGTATGTTTTTCAAATTTGAGAATGCTTCACACTTTGTATCCATTAGAAGGCTTTCTTGAACTTGGAAGAAAGGTGAGGCATTTATAAACACTTACTGAATCTGGCTTGGCTCAGTATGATCCTCATGTGTTGTGTACTTCTTTATACCCCGGTAGCATGTAGAAACACCTTTATCTTGTCTGGATTTGCCTGATTGGTTGTTCACTGAAACCCGGGGAATTTTAAAGGTACAACAGCAGAAGGCACCATAATTTGGATTTAGCTTCATGTTGTAACTTCTTGGGATTTGGGCGGCGGAGAGATGGTGATGTGAGAATTCGGCTGTGGTGGATTTTACCGGCGTAATAGATGTAATACCTCCATGGTTGGCGCTGTCTACCTTACGGATATCAGGTTCACCAACACCTGTGGTGGCTCTGCGTTAACGAGTCGAAAACGGCATCACCCGGAATGCAATGGTTCCTGTCTTTGTGTGAGCGAGGTCTTTTCTTGAGTCGTGCGGGTCCGCGTCTTGATCTGGTTGTAGTGGAAGGCATCCATCACGTGAGAAGTTCATGGCCGGTGATCCGATGGGGTCGGTCGCCGTGTAGGGAAGTTGTCCTTTGGGCATGCTTTGTTTATGTCGATTGAAGTGGTCTGAGTCGCCACTTGCCATTTGCTTTCTTGACGAGCGACGTTTACCCGACCTTTCGGGATACTCCACCCTCACCGTTAGCTCGCGGAGCTTGCGAGCCTCTCGTTGATGGCTTTGCGGCTGATCTGAATCGCCGGCTTTATGCAGGTTTGAAGGATGGTGGTGTTGATCCCATGGGTGATTCGCAGTGGTCAAGTTCCTCCCGTGTCGGCACCAGCTTCCATGCGAAGGCGATCTGTTGTCTCAGCGAGTAAGAGGCTTTCAGGTCTTCGGATCAACTTGGATCAATATTGGCGAGATACTCGAATTGGTCATCCCGATGTCTGGGTTCAGTTCTTGATGGCTCAGATGCGGTGATCACCTCGTCGTAGTAACCAGGCTCATCCGGTATATGTTGTCGGCCCAGCCTTTTTGTTTCATGGAGGTACATGTGGCACTCACGGCCACCAGTTGATCTCCTCGAACCATCCTACTCGAGTGTATGGTTAGGAACTTGATTATCATGTGGTGCAGCGGAGGATGACTATTGCGTTGAGAAGGTCTACTAACAACATATTATAAGTTGATGGCGTCTACAATGAGAATCTTCTTAACTGTTGTCGTCGCTGGCAGGGACTCTCCTAGGGTGAGCTGGAGTTGAGATCCGAGCAAGGTAGCACCTTTTCCACAGAAAATCCTCACGGATGTGTTGGCGGGCTCGAGTTTTCTCTCCCGGCATACGTCTTATCGGTAGTAGCGAATGATATCGGTAGAACTCCAGTTGTCGATTAGGACCCAGATGGTATCTTTGTTGGCCCTTCTTGCACGAACTACGGTAGTGCGTTGTGAGAGGTGTTGGCATCCCTCGGTCTGAGTCGAGGAGAATGTGATGGATGTCAGCTGCGGCGATTTGGATAAGCTTGTATTTCCCATATTAAAGTATCACGATGTTTCAACGCAGATGGGCATAAGGCTGAACTAGACTCTCCTCCTCCTGCCCAGTCTCCGAGATCACATGGATTTCTCGAGGGTTGTTGGTCTGTGAGTGTCGTCTGTGAGCGGCGGTTGTTGAGTTGAAGGAACTTTGATTACGGGTTTTGATTCTAGGCACGACCCTCTAAAGATATGAAGCCTTGGGAGAATATCAGCGTCGTATTAAGTACTCTGTTCTCTCTTTAGATGTATATAGTTGTCGATGCGTGTCCATAGATCCACAGCATCAGGTCGCAATGCAATGTTGTCTCTTGTGGCGGGATCAGAGCTTCATTTGAGTTAGCCACCTCGGGAAGCACTCGATACGCACTTCATGCGGGACACGTGACAGAGGTTGTCGGGGGGTGGGCGATGGGGCGAATAGCGTCGGCGTCTCTCGGATGATGGTGGACCTGACGATCTCGAGGTTATACGCCTTTTTGGGGATCGTTCTTCATTTTCTTTGAAGATCCCTCTCTTGGTGGCTTGTCTTTTGGGGGCCGTCCTCGTCGTTTATCTATTTCACTCTTCTCTTTATGGGTGGAGGAGCTCTCCTTCTTGGATATGAGGCTTCTTAGCGATTTATATCTTCTCTGCTTTTGCAAGCACCTCGGCCATGCTTGCTTGAGGGTTCTTTGAGATGGAAAACATCAGATCCTTTGATTGCACTCCTAACCCAGCAATGAATGCAGTGATTGCGAATTTTTCATCGGGTATGTCTATCTTCAGGGACTCGGCGTTGAATCTTTGCACATAAGACTTCAGACTTTCCTGCGAGCCACAGCCAGTGGTGATAGATGGTAGCTTCCGGTTTTAAATGCGTTAAGCCGATGAAGTGGGGCGAGCGCAATGGATAGTTCTACGGCGAAGAGATTGATGAAGGTGGGAATTACATTAAGCCGGCGGCGGGCGCTAGTGTGGTAGTAGAGCGCATCGCGCGGGGGTCCGATACCCATGTAACTCCATTTGATTTTTGTAAGTATTGAGGTGGTCGGCGGGATCTTTTATTCCATGAATACTTCCCGCTTCCGTAACGTTAATTTGTTTGGGAAGGGGGTAGTGTAGCACCTCGGGCGCGAAGAGGTGATTCGAGTTTGTTGTGCAAGGTGTCCATGGTGTGCAGGCGCGTCCTTTAACCACCTCCTTCAGGTGAGTTGTTGAAGGCTCTAACCTCTGCTCCGCGTTGTTCTCTTGCTCTGGTGAGGGGTAGGTGGTTCTTCGTTTGAACATGTCCTCAGAGCATTGCTCGGAGTTCCCTCTTCATGAGGAGCGATTGTGGCCGTGCCCCATTTCAGCCGGACTCTGTGTTTCGTCACCTCGAAGGAATGTGGTGACCGCTTTTTGCTCCTCACGGGGGGAGCGTTATGACCTTCTGGGTGCATGCGTCTCACGTGGAGGTTGCATGCAGCCACATTAAATTGTTTCTAACTCTTCTATCGGACGTTGATTGGCGAAACGAGTGCCGCCGTTCGTATTGGCTTGCATTGCTTCTACTGTCCGAGGAGGCCCATTATTCACGTCGTGGCGAGATGCGCATCCTTGGCGGATTAATATGCACTCTTGCTTGTGTTCTGGTCAATACCATGATGTGAGAGTGATTATATTTATAAAGTATCCTGGGTTCCAGTGGTATATTGATGATGCCTTTTAGCAGGCGAAGATTTGGGCGTGTAAGGGGTGTTGGTACGGACCGGATGTTGTGTCTTTGGGATCACGGCGATACGGATCGTTTGGGCTGAGGCAGGATAGCTATACTGTTGATCTGCAGGCTCTGGACGTGGCACTCTGCTGCAAAAACAAGGAAGAAGGGGTCGAGCGAGGGTACGTGCGTGGCCAGCTCGATGCCTAAGTTAGTTTCTTCACAGAGAAAGGCGCAGAGGGCGGTGTGTTCGCGTATGAGTATGCGTCTCGGGTGCGTGCAACTCATATTTGAGAGTGACCATGTATTTATAAGTATATGTCGACGGAGTTATCTTTGTAACTAGGACTTACTCCCATTGGATGGGTTTTCTTATCAGTATCGGATTTGGTAATGGATTTAGAAAAATTTGTTGTTTGGGATAATCTTCCTTCATATTAGAGGAGAGATCCATTATTGATAATCTATTAAATTTTCCTTTCCTTATTGATAAGATTTGGTTGGATTACGGGATGATATATTGTTGGGGTTATTCTATTTTAATATTGTGAAATACAATCGATTTGCGAGGATATGGACGCCAATTCATCTGAGATAGTCCTTCGGGCTGGCCGGGTCGGGCCTTCCTTTGGGGCAGCGCAGGGGGGCAGGGGCACAGGCATTGTGTTAGGCGCCTCTCCTTTGAGTAGTGGTGGGCTGCGAGCCCATTTCAAACTCTATCGGTTCTCAAAATTTTGAGAGAAAGAAATCTGAGAAAAGAGGAAAGTAGATGAAAAAAACCTTAGCTTTTTAAAATGTTCTTATTATTTGAGTTTAATATTTTATATGTTTTTCATAACAAAAAAAAAAATCAAACTTGTTTTTTTATTTTTGATAACAAAAAATAATTTTAAAAAATATGAATCAAATAGACAAAAAAATTACATTTTTTTGGTAGAATCTAAGTGTAGAGTTTACAACAACTGCAGCAATAGATTTGCTACTTTTTACTGTACATATCCTGGATGACAACATCATATATACATATCCACCAAGAGAGTTATTGAAGCAAGTTAAGATAAAACAAATATAGCCAATGATTGATCTTTATATATTATAATCACTAACATAATAAATGTGTTAGATCATTTACAAGAGTTGAGAGAAAGTAAGGAATTGAGAAAGACCATTACAAGAACAAAACCGGGAAACCAGTGTCTGAAAATCACGGGGTCTCGTGAGGCGTGATCTCGCCATGGATTAGTATTCTCCTGGTGCTCGGAGGAGTCACTTCGTCTGGGCCCCAAGATACAACGACGGACAAGCGAGTCACCTTAACACCTAGACCTTTGCTCCGGCGGCTGAAACTACATCAGAGGCTATCACCCCCGAACACCACACTCTTTGATAAACTCAAAACCAAAAAAATAAATAAAAACTATTTGGCGACATTTTGAATAAGGAAGTCTCATATTTTATAGCTAAGGTGAGACCATAACCTGTCGAAACCAACGTTCTGGCAGGCCATCGTTTGGACTCACCGCCCTTTGGACTCATAAGTGGTAAATGACAATGAATCATTTATTTAACGATCTGCCTTTTGAACGCGAGGTAAATGACAATGAATGTCATTTATTCCAACAAAATGTTATAGTAATCAGTAACCATATATAGCTCTTGTTCTTCTTGTATAAAGACGAAAATCCCGATATAGCCTTTTCATAACAATGTCAAAGCACAATTGATGCTCCAAAGGCATATCCTAATGTAGCATATTATCCTAATGTAGTATAATATGTCATGGTGAAAACAGCTAAATGGCAGCTCTAGTAAGGCAATGTTTGAATAACTATTAAGGAGTGCATCACTTTAAGAGATAGTGTTTTAGTAATAAAAAACATTAATTGTTTTCGAGACTATAAGTTTTAAAGGGACTTCAAAGTAGTTATAAACTGTTATAATAAAAAAAAGTAATTTACTTAGTTTAATTATTTTGAATAGACAGTATTTGGATACTTACTATATATCTTAGAATCAAATATTTGCAAATATTAACATTTGTTAGTAAAGCAAATTGAATAATAAGTTTGTTAGTTAAAATAAATATTTGCAATAATGATATGATAGATTAATTTTATTATATGTTATAAATTTATTTTAGACTATTATTGTGGTTTACTGTCCAATATAATGCTTAGAATTTCAGGTCTGTAAGTAGTCTCCTTTCACCCAAATAAAAAAAAACCAGTTCAAAGTTGCCATAGAAACCATAATATCGATATTATTTCAAGCACAAAATTCAAAAGTTTAGCACAAGTTTATCCACTTTATTCTTTGCCAAAAACATCAACACAAAATCCAAAACCCTTGTTACTTATTTCTAAGGATCAAAATATCGGTAATCACGGATATATTATTACTTGAATTTTATGGATATATCAGAAATATCGGTGGATATTTTGACAAAAATATCAGCAAAGTGAAAATTAACAAAATACACTTTGTTGAACTATAAAAAATACATAAATAAGCAAAAATACTTTGTTGAACTATAAAAAATACATAAATAAGCAAATATACATTTGTTGAAGACGATATTTATTATAATTTATTGAAAAATTATATTATAATAGTCTTTTGAAATTAAAATGAAGGCGGAGTGTGAACTAATCACGGTATTTGATGCGATGATCGCGTTTTGTTGAAGGGCAAATATTTATACCAATACATGGTGTTAAAGTGTCATAGTTATGCTTGAACATATCATGCATAAATGTGGTGACTCCTACCACAGCCTCGATGGATGAAGCGGCTGGGTTTCACCTACGTGTTCTTTCAAAATTTTGATGAAATATGTTTATGAAACTCATTATTTTAATTGTGATTCCCAAGTTGAGTGGTAGTTCAGTCTGAAGTGTAATACATTAATTGAAGCCATAAATCCACTGTGATGGGTAAGGTGCTCCATTCGTGTTAGAATCTCAAATTACTATTATTGAACTCATAAATGACAAATTTTATCAAAACTTATAGGAATAGGTCAGTACTAGTTCATGCAGAGTTAATGACAACCCCAGATAAATGTAGGAAATACCTGAAAATGTAGAAAATCAATTTATGCGTTTCTATAGGGATTGGGAGCAGTACATCAAAGTAGAAATGCCAAACAAAACATCAAAGAAACGTACAAAGTAGGAAGCTTTGCAATTTAAAAGAGTATAAATTACAGAAATCTCTGAGAATACTCATTGATAGGTCCCGGACATAAAAGCTGACTTAGGACTACTAGATCTAGAGACACAAACGATTACAAAAGAGAAAAATTCAAAATCTTCTTATCATGACGAAATCTGAGGTAGCAAACAAACCCTTAGCGGACTAAAGTTGAACAAACTATTTGTATATATAACGTGATCTGAACTATAATCAGACAAGACTCCCTTTTAGGGTTAATCTGACAAATACATCCTTTGGGTAGTGTATTTTACTTGTTATCCCAGGCACTGAGTTAGGCGCCTTGTGGGCTGACCAAAGCATTCATAAAGCCAAACTCAAAATTATACTAATGGATCCTAGGATCCAGTGAATATCCTTATGGGAAGTAAGGTATAGAGCATACTATGGTTGCATTATACTCCAGAGTCAACCCAAACTGCCTTGTCCCTCCCCTTCTAAAGATCAAACATTAATTTGAAAAAGCAAATGAAAAAGAACTCACAACATATATCACTTTTAAAACTATATTCCTGGAATGTTAATACAATCAAGTGAACACCCCCCAAATAACTTTTTAGCCCCAAAACCTATTGAACAACCAAAACTCATGTCCATAAATTTGAAGATGAAGGAATGCAGCCACCAACTTTGAACCTGTGGAAAGAACATCCTAGAAGGTCATACTCCCAAGTTCTCTTCACCCCTTTAGAAACACTTAACCCTTTTACAAGATCAAATGCTCAATGAAACTTAAATTTGTAGCTGAAGTAGTACTTATTCACTCCATAAATTCCGCATTTAAAAATATTCTAGAACATAACAAATATACAAAATTCTAGATAGTCTCCAACATATTCTCAAATGATGTCACTAAATGATTAAGAGCCATCTCAAATTTCACATGATGACAAATAAATGTGTTTGAAATAGATAAAGAATTTCTAAGGAATGAAGCAAAATTCATAAAACACGCCTTAAAAGCAAATCTGGCTTTTCAACATTAAATAAATGAATGAAAAAGGAAAATTTTTAAAAGCAACAGATCAAATAATGGAGACGATGGAAATGAATATTCCAATGTTACCTATTTTGATATTACGCTTACAAATAATCAAATTATCCTTTTCAGAATAAATATGTTTCAAAGGAATGGGATTCCAAATACTACTCGAAAGAAAGTAGTATCCGTACATCCTCCTAGAAGAAATAAAATAATAGCACAAGGAGTATAAATTATAGTTTTGAATCTTTCAAAAACAAGAATACAAAAGAAGACATGAAACAAGATCAATAAGACATTAAAGATATAAAAGGAATCCAACAACAAAATAATTTTTATAAATCAAATTTAGGAACACCCCTCCTCACGTGATGAATCAGAAAAATACTTCCTAAAATAAAAGAAATTGAAAAGTATAACCTTTGCCTAAACCATCATATTGTAAAAATCCCTAAGATTATGGAGGAAATAAAATAATGATGATTTAGTAAAAATTTTAATCTAAAAATTAGACTTTATGAATATAAAAGACCCCTTCATCTCCTAAAGTATCAAATTAATTACTTATGGTCGTAATCGATCTTCCGTTTCATGTAACCGCATAAGTAATGATTTAACAAGAAACTAAAAAATAAATAAGATAAACATGGCATCAAAGGACAAATTTTAATTCAAGACCAACCCTCCGCATTTACAATTTGGAAGAAAGAAAACTCAAAGAAATATGCGTGTATAACAATGATTTCATCTATGATTGGAATATAGATGGACTCCTCCAAACACAAATTTCTGGGACGTTCTACGTCAAATGACAATGGCATCTACTGCCTATTTGACAGATGGAGATGATCATAATGTTGTACAATAAATTTTGGTAGGATTTTCCGGAACACTAAAATATTGGTGGGAAAATTGCCTCAATGACAAAGAAAGATTTTATGTTCAAACAAGTGTCAATTACAGCGAGAACAAGATGCAGCCAGACTTATGTGGTACTATAACCAAATATTTCATAGGTGATCCCAGAGCTTTGAAGAGAAATTCATAAATTCTCCAAACTTAAGACAGAAACATTTAGTGATTTTAAATGGTATCGCGATGTGCTCTAGCAAAAGGTAATGACTAGAGGTAGTGAGATGCAAGAGCTTCTCCCCTATTTGCTGAAAAATTCCTTTATGGACTCCCAAGGGCTCTTACTGAAAAAGTTCAAGAAACCCTTAAGGAGAAACATAATGGAACAATCCCTTATGAAGATCTCACTTATGGAGATCTGATAGGAGAAGTGAAAAAAGAAGGCTTAAAGTTGTGCTCAAATTTAGACTCCAACACTGGTTAAAAGAGATTTAAAAGCTTCAAAGAAAGATGTCAGGATCTTCTCAAGTGCTCTAATATGGTCATTAAAAATGTCGTATTTACCATCAAAAACATAAAAAAACAAAAACATTATAAAAGAAACTTATAAGAAATATAAAAATTCTAAATCTCATGTAAACAAGTGATCAAAAACAAATACTTATAAAACATAAAGCCAGTTAGATGTTGTAAAGTGTGTGGTCAAAGGGGCCATATAGCTCCAAATTGTAGAAAACAAAATTTAAATGCTTTATCAGATGAAGAAGAAGAATATTATTCTTAAAATAATACTTTATCTTCTTAAAATCGATAAATCCTAAACTAGTGGCTACAGGATAGAGTAAAAAACTGGGACAAAATAGAAAACTTTTTATGTCAAATAAATATGTTAACAGAGGATCAGGAATTATTCATAGAAATGATAGATCAAATTGAGGACAAAGAAGCCAAAGCAAAATATATAAGAAAAGTTTTAGAACAACAAAACACCAAACCTAAATCTAATTATAATTTAGCAAATTTTAGTAAAATGAAAGAGGCTATATACTACTTTAAAAAACAATAACCATCAACAATTCAAGATCTCTCTAAATAGAAATAAAACAAATAAAACTCGTATAGAAGAAAATAAAATCTTATACTCAAAAATATGGGATGCTATAATAAAATTAGGAGGGATCAAAAAGAAACCTCTCACAAATCAAACTTCTACAATTAGAAACTTGTCAATGGGGTAATACACTATTGTACAAAAACAAAGTGATGGTATACAAATAATATTGAAAATCAACCCCGATTTCCAATCAACTTTATAACTTTGAATACTGATTCAGAGTCGATTTAAATTATATACATGGAAGGATTAATTCCTACCGTATGTTTCATGAGAAAAACTCACAAAGACTTTCACTACTAGTAATGATCCATTGAAAGTTCACATAAAGAGCACTCATACAAGTATACATTTACAAAATGGTATTTGTATTAAAAACTCTCATTTCTTTACTAGTAAAAAATATAAGTCATCAAATTGTTCTAAGAACCCTTTTCCTAACACAATTATATCCCTTTAGTATAGATAGTCAAGGACTAAAAACAAAATACAATAACCAAGAAATTTTATTCGAATTTATAAAAGAAGTAAAAGCAGAAATGGACCGCGCACAAGATTTTATAAATCTCATTTCTGCGAAAATAATAGAATCGGAAATTCTTCTTTGTAAAAGAAACTAATATAAAAAGATCTAAGAGAATTTAAAATCCAAACAAATACAAGAAAGGATTAAACAAATTCAACAACAAATATAAAATAATATTTGTTCTTCTATACCAAACGCTTTTTGGAATAGAAAACAACATATGGTTTCATTACCATATAAAAATATTTTAATGTAAAACAAATTCATACAAAGGCAGACTAATTCAAATAAGTCCATAACTCTAGAATAATAAAAAGAAATTAAATGATCTTTTAAGTAAAAATTGATAAGACCAAGTCATTCCCTTTTTATATCGCTGCGTCTTTTACAGCTCAAAAAGCTCGTAAATGTAGTGCAGTGAACTCCAAGATTACGACACCATAAACCATTGAATAAAGTCTTACAATATTAGTACCCAAAATACCCAATAAAAAGACTTAATTCAAAGGATTTATATTGCTACAATATTTCAAATTTGATATGAAATCGATTTTGGCACCTATGAAACTGTAAGATAGCAGATAAAACATTTACAACAATTTGATACTACAAATGAATGTAACGCCTTTTTTCGCATTTAAAATGTTCCTTATGAATTTCAAATATGATGGAATGATATTTTCAATGATTATACTAAGTTTTCTATAGTATATAACATTGATGATGTTCTTATTTTTTGAATTCATAGAAGGAGCATTTCTAAAAACATTTGGGAAAAGTAAATTTCAAAACTAAAATATTAAAAATGGATTAATATCTCCACAACAAAAAAATTAGTTTCAAATGGGTTATTAGATTTTAGGGATATGATATTTATCAAAGTCAAATAAAACTAATACATATAGAGTAAATTGAGTTTACTAATAAAATTCACTGATGAAATTAAAGACAAAACACAGCTGCAAATATTTTTAGGAAGTTTAAATTATGTAGTTGATTTTTACCCAAATCTTAGGATTTTAATTAAACCTTTATTTCAAAGATTAAAGAAAAATCCTGCTCCATGGTCCAATGAGCATACTCAAGTTGTCAAACAAGTTAAGTCCCAAGTAAAGGAACTTCTCTGCTTAGGAATCTTACACCTAGAATCCTTTCCTATAATAGAGACTAATGTCTCAAACATAGAATATGGTGGGATATTAAAACAAAATTTTGAAAACAAATTAATTGTCGATTTCACTGTTGTCTGAAGGTCCCTAAATAAATTATTCAACAGCTAAAAGATATTTTAGCTATCATGGTTTTATTCAAAAAATTCAAAGCAATGTTTTTAATAAAAAATTCATTTTAAGAGTTGATTGCAAAAGTGCAAAAGAAATTTTACAAAATGATGTTCAAAATTTGGTTTCAAAACATATTTTTGTTATATGGCAAACAATTTTATTTGTTTTTGACTTTGAAATTGAATTTATCAAAGGATTTTCAAATGTTTTACTCCGATTTCCTTCTACTCTGAAATTTTTACGTGTGGAAAATGAGCAATGCGTAATTCTATCAAACCTATAACCAAAGAGTCATATACAGTGCCAAAAGCCCAAACTTCAAATCGTTTTGAGGTATTGGGAAAAATCCCCAAACCAAACACCTCAAGTTCTTCAAATCCTCGCTGAGATTCTTATAAGCAAAAGAACCTAAACTTTTGATTCGTGCTCTGTGTAGTTTTGGTCACACCGTCTGTGCTCTTTCTTTGAAAGCTCCAAATTTTTTGAAAAAGACAAATACTTTATAACAAATGAAATTTCAAAAACCCTTAGATTTATCTTGCCAATTTATACTGTAGATACATGTAATCATTCAAGTTTCATGTCAAAACCCAGGGTATTTAATGAAGCTTATTCAAAATGTAAAATTTTGAAAGTTATTTATGAAAAAGAATGGGAACAAAGTCTATTTACTCATAAGATTTCTTTCCAAAATTTTGTTCCCTCAAATCTTACTTGTAATGACTGCAAATGTCTGTATAAATACTTTTAATTCATCTTCCCATTCATGGTTTTCAATCAAAACTTCAAAAAGCTTTTCCGCAATTGGTTTCAAGAATGGGTGGCTATTTCTTTCGGGTGCCACTCAAAATATTTTTGTCCCGAATCCAAATCCTTCATTATCAAGCCACTGTAAAACTTTTCCTTCAGAAATGCTTATTCACTTTCTTTCTGCTCTCAATTTAGAATCCCTTGATTCTTTTGTTGGAATTAATCTCCCACTCATCATTCTTGCTAAGACCTTTCCCCAAAGATCACGCTAGTGGAATCTAAAATTAAATGGTGGGCCGCTTTCAAAATTTCCCAAGCCTAAACCTTCAGCCAATGCAGTTGGTCGACCTCAAAAAGCTCAAAATCGTGGCCCACAAAGCCCAAGGCGTACCAACTCGACCTCAACCTTTACTGTGCCCACTTACGCGCCTCAAACCTCATAAAAATCTTGCCTCTTCAAATTCAAATTCCATGCGCTTTATCTCAGTATATACATATATAAGAAATAAAGTACCTGAAACACTATCTCAACTCTTGCGATTCTCACTCATAAAGAAGACATCAGATCCACTCACTTCCAAAGAAAACGTAAGACACAGGATCTTGATACACTTCGAGTAATGGAACTTTAACATTTTCAAAGCTTCCACGCTCCAGAAATCATGCCTGGTCCGTTAACAAATTTTCAAACTCACTCATCGATTGTTTCAAGAAGGTTCATGGAAACGAGATCATTCAAATTTCCAAAATTCGTTGGATCTCAATTAAGCAAAGAAGAAATGACATGATGTGATATACAACTTCCATCATTCCCATGTGCAACAAAAAGTAATAGTGTCGAAATGACAAAAATAACCGGCTGAAAGTAGATTCTTCATCATCAAGTACATAAATGCCTTAATTAAAAGGTGACATCTTTTCAAAAGCTAGTGATAAGATCAAGCACAAAAGAGATTCCCTCTGTAAAGTTCATATGTAGTTACATCATGACAAGCCAAAATTTTATTTCGCCCACATTTAAACTCATCCTTCGCTCCTCACTCACAAAATCCCGTATAAGTAGAGGGATGTCTCCTTAGAAGGTTAGCGCTGAGCTTCAGAGCTTCAGAGAAAACCGTATATAATTTCTGAGAGCTATCCACTTAACTGCTCGCATCGCGCTGCAAATATCCTCGCATAATCTTCAAATATCATAGTTTCTTGTCCTTCAAATAAAAATTTTATTTTGATTGAAATCTTGTCTACTATTTATATGTTTTTTTACTGTTTCACCTTTCACGTTTTAAACCTTTAAAAGTTCTTCAAAAGTATGTTAGCTTCAAACTGGGCACCTCCTCTCTCGATTCCAAATCCCGAAAGAGGAAACCTCTAGTTGTAACAACGCCGCCATATCATTGAAGACTTTCAAAATTTTCTTGTCGCTTAAAGATCTTTGCATTAATCGTATCGTATTTACTGCTCTTTCAAATTCATTTAAATACGTTATTAAACTCATTATTTTATTCATGATTCCCATGCCATGCCGTCACCTGCTGTCCGTCTGCCACCATATAAATCCCTCAGAAGGATGGGTAGGTGGTCCTCGGGCAAGGCCCCATTAAGTGTTAGAATCCCCAATTACCGAGGTAGAAATCCCATTACGTGTGTCTCACAACCTCTCAATGGATAGGCATCTCTGCCTCACCCACGCGCTCGTTTCAAACTTTCATACTGGCTTTAATTTAAATGACATTTGTAGATCATGCGATAGCTAATCATTCCATATTCTTCACTAATGTAATCAAGGATTTTGAAGAAAGCCGACCATAACTTATCAGATAAGCGAGGAAATATGTTGTTTCATCTGGTTTAATCACTCGACTGTATGATTTTATTGTACGAGAGCAATTTCTTGGAGCCAAAATAGTTATCGATCGCAAACTGCCATGATGACCTGAATCAAGTGATTTGATTTTAGTTCAAATATGACTGTTGGATCATTATATATATGTTGGAAATTAATTTGAGCCGTTAGATCAAGTTTCAGATTTAAAATCAACCGTTGGATCCAAAATATAGTCATTGGATGCTTTTAAAAGTAACGAAAATCTTGAATTCATTGAATCAAAAAGCGCTAGAAACGAATTTGGACCGTTAGATCAATGTGGTAAAAAGTCGTGCCGTGCCAAACTCGATATTTTGGCGCACGGCATAAATTGGTGATATGTCGTTGATATCGTCATTTTAAAAATGATTTTCCTAAATATAGCCCACGCGCCCGTACGGTGAGATTAAATGCTCCCTGGCCGATTTTATTTAAATATCGATATTCCTTTCCCTGATACTCTTCACGAAATATCCACTCGATTTTCCTCTGATTTTATCAACTCATAATTTCGATTTCCAAGTGTAAATATCGTATCTGTATTGAATTGATATATATTTAATTTTCTAAGAAACCGATTGATAATGGAAGTAACGGAGGGACTGCTAAAAGAGTAAACTGGAATTTCCTTGAGGAGAAAAGAGCAGTATGGCAATATTTTTATACCTACATAGTGCTAAGAAAGTCTAAATGCTTCCTTAACATTTCGATAACGCTTTGCTGGTAGCATCATTCTCGTTGCTCCAACTTCTTCACTACAGCCTTCATTTTCTCTTCTCTCTCTTTGGGGTTCAAGCTTCTTCCCATTGAAGACATCTGAGAAAATGTGTAAGATATAGTATTTTAGCTGAGTTTCATTATAAATAAAATATGCACACTAGAATGTAAATACTATTTTCAGACCACATTAAACGATAACATAAGAAACCACAGTCAGGAAGGATATGATCAAATGGTACACTGGTTCCTATGAATTACATCACTGTGATTAGAACTCCTAAGAAGTCTTAAACATAAAAAGTCTTGTTATAGAGTATTTGCTCCTTAATTAGTAAAACAAATCTAGAGAAATAAATTTAAATTGAAAAGCAGATATCTGAATGATTTAAGGATCCTAAACCCACTAAATTGTATAACCAAATTCCTTTCATTCCTGAATCTAATATATATGACAAGTAAGAATTAAACAAATTGCATCAGAAAGTAGCAACATAACTTTTGAATGAAAGTGTGAAGATAACTTAATTAATCAAAATAACATATCAGTAATTTAGGGGGACTAAAATTTAGAAAATTAAAGCAACGAATCTCATTAATTAAAAGCGGAGTTAAAATCTCCGTAATAATTAATGAGATAGCTCCTTTACCTTGAGCCATAGTCTTAATTAAAACTAAATATACAGGTCAAAACAAATACAGTTCACACTTCTGGAACAGGGCTTCTATAAATCGTGATCAATCGCTCACCAAAACAAATAAATAAACAAACCCATTTCAAACGTGATTTGGTATGAAATAAAATAAAATAAAACGACCGGAGATTGGAACAACAATTTAAGCGTGAACGTCATTTTTCACTTCACGCCGCTCAAGAGCTTTATTGCTCGTCTTCCGCTTTTAAAAATCAACACTCACTTATTGGGCAAAATTCTTTTTGTTATGAATAAAAGTCGAAATATTTTAAATTTTTTCATTCGTAAAGTCACGCCTTCCATAAAAATGTTAAAACTAATAATCGTCAACAAGAATAAGAGCCTGTAGAATATATAATACTATAAACGATAACTAGTGGTTCAGACTAAGTGTCCTCCCATCCCGACCGTCTGTTTGATTTTTTTTTTTTTAATTCTTCAAAACTGTCTTATCAGTAATTAAATACATGAGCTTAAAATTTTAAAATCTTAAACTCTCACTTCATGAGCATTTTTATTTTGTTTTTATTTTTTTATTTTTATTTTTTTATATTTTCTTTTTTTTATTCTTTATTATATTAAAATTCCTCTCAATGATACTTTCATAAAAATAAAATATTATGAATCTTTTATAAATTATTTATTAAAAAAATATTATAATAATAATAGAATTATTTATATTAGTATACAACAAAAACAATAAAAATTATTTTTAAAATATAATCTAGTCTGTTGATATATTAGTCATTTTGGATATATTCAGTTTCATATTACTTTTATTCTCCATTTCCTAAACAATTACTTTCAGCTTTACGTTTAAATGCATCTAGCCCAAGTTGGCTTCGATTTTCGAGATTTAAAAATATCGTCCCTGCTCATTTGCAGAATTTATCACCCAAAAATCAAAAATTTCAATATTCCCATAAGCACTTGAGACGAAACTTTTTCTCTTGTCACTAGATTTCATACGACTTAATTAAGGTGCAGAAATTGCCAGCTAACCGAGTATCTAGAGAGACTTTCTAAGCTTCGAACCATATTACGGTTAATTTATTATTTTCATTAACATTTTGCTATTTTTGAAAATTCTTAATATGTAATTTCTCCAGCAGATACAGTATCACATACCGAATTACTGATTTAGAGAGAAACAAGAAACTCAAATCTGAAATATCCATTTGTAATAATTTTAAATACATTTTGCACAGAATGAGAAATGCACAGAGAATCTGAATAATCCGCCTTCCCGCCATCCCCACTCACTACCTAAACGCAAAAACAACAACTTAATACTTAATTTATGTTAGAAATATAAAGATAAAAACGATACAAAAAGTCATAAGTCTCAAATAGTGGTTTTTAGTAAGAAAAGTGACTTTTAAAACCAAAAGTGAAATACATAATTGAGATGAGTAGCTTGGAAGAGTATCCATAAAAACTAAAAATAAAATAATAAAAGAAATAAAATATATAAATGTACTTGATCGAATATTGTTTGAAAGATAGACACATTTACACGACCTCTGAATTTCTTACTGTTAAGGCCTTTAGGGTTATATAAGAAAGCGATAAGACAAAAGGAATTTGATATACAAATCCAAATTACGATGTTGGATAGACTTAATTAAAATGAAAGATTAATTCATATTACTATACTACAAGAATAAGATGGAATCTCATCATATTGATTTATAAATTTTATAATGGTAAATTTTGCATTTAATCATCATTTCAAAATTTATTATACTCTCTTATATTAAAAGATATATGATTTCATTGAAGGTACCACTTCAATTATTTTGCCAGCTAAAGGTAGCTGGACTATTTATCTATTTTAAAGAACTATAGAGAAAGTCAAATGAATAGCTTTTCTACTTTCCTTTTTCTCCATCCCTCACATTTTCTAAACAATGTCACTTTATAAGTCAAGCCACTTGGGGATTAATTAAAGCAAAGATTTGACGAATAAGAGTTGTTAATCTTAAAAGTTACCTTCTCTCCCAACACCAGTCTGGAACACAATAAACATGCATATGTTCAATGTTTTCGTAGATGAAATAAATGAAGAATTGTGTTTTACCGATGATTGGACCTCAAAATCTAATAAAATGATATAGAACTCTCAAATTTTGGTTCAACGTTTATCAAAGTCTTGAAAATTAATACCGAAGATATTGATATTTAAAATATTCAACATATATATATATATAGAGTAGAGAAATGTTTCAAAGATGTCACTTAATATTTTATTTGCACAAGCTTAATTTGTATTGATATGTAAACACAATCTTTCATTAACTTGATATTTATAATTTGAATTGATAAGCAATCTTGAATCAATTAATAAAGTCTATATATATAAAAACACATACGCCATATGAAATCACGATAACGATTCCTATAATGTCTAATTATGTTAAGATCTAAATTATCCTTAGTCATAGGATAGACTAATACATGTTATACTTATTGATTGAATCAAGCAGTAGATCTCATAAACTATAATTATGGTGATGATTAAAGTTAACAATGTGGATGTTTGCTAAGAATAACTAAGTTCATTGAATGACCTGCTATGAGAATCATATGGATTACCTAATCACACGGGCCGCGATACTTTATCATATCAGAATGATGAAGTGTTTTTATACTGAGCCAAGAATGACATCTTTGATACGTATCATGTACTTGACATCATTTCTATCGCCCAAGAGGCCATCATACGAGATTTAATGACAAGACAACTGGAATATTCGAAGAATTTGGGTATGCCACAAGAAACGACGACACTCATGATAGGAGCATACCATGGCCTCCTCAGATATCATCATTACCGAAAGATTCTTTAAATTACAGCGAATGTCATGAATAGAGTCTCAGCTACATAACTTACAGAGTAACAGAGTTTCGACTCAAGATCAATATCATTCGGGGATAGTGACGTGAATCTCAAGATAAATGAAATGACACATACCTTACTTTTGAACTATGGATATTACATGGTGAAAGCGAAAACTATAATATAATTGTCTATGAGCGCTATAGACAAACTCCTTCATTATTCTAATCGGGGGTTATAATGCGTCGCTGTGATACCCTTTTAATACTGCTAAAGATCAACTACGATCGAAATGACCAACACAACTGTAAACCTAATAAGTCACACACTTCATATTTAAAAAAGAACCGACTGGATCGGATCAAAGCTGGTAGTAGTGCTGATTTATGTTTAATATACACAACCCAACCCAACAAAACGCTATATCAGGACCATATCAGGATTGACTTAATCTCCAAGACCACTTGACGGTACAGGAGGCTTGGGCTTCATAGGCCCAAAAGTCTGCGGGTATTAAAGTGCCAAGGCATGGGCTTTAGCCCCAGCGCCCCTAAATTAATGAGGGCATTTGGTATTTTTCCACTTGCAGTGGTATCAGAGCCACCTTGGATTCGTCAAAATCAGATCTTGCTAGTATAGATGTTTGATTTTCGGCAATCTAGGGTTTTCATGTTCAAGAATTGTTTTAAATCCATAAAAATTTGATGTTGATAGTTTTTCTTCATATAATATGAACATGTGATGTTGGTTGATGTTTATAATGACTGAGAATTGATTTGAATGAGATTCAAATGATTAATATCAATTTTTGGACGTTATTAAAAAAGCAGTAGATTCGATTTCTAGGGTTTATGAAACCCTCTTTGTGCGATTTTATGTTCTTGATGATCTGACCTATAAGCTGTGGTTTTTCTCATGATTTTTTGATCATGAGATTATAAACTAGATTCATAAATTAAAAGTTTCCATGCTCTGGGATGATGATATCATGCACGAAAAAATTTAGAAAAGTCTTCAAACCCAGATCTGCATTTTCTGGGTGTTCTGGGAAGCAATCCACAAATTTGAATTTTTTAAAATACTAGTCCATGCTTTTTGGAGTCTTTTAAAATTTTAACATTATCTAGACTCCTTAAATTTAATTTTAGGTGCTGAAATTATCCAAAACAGATTTAATTTAATTTTAAAAAAAAAAAATAGAACAAGTGGCTACAAACACTGGGCTGGCTTGTTGAGTGAGCCCAACCAGCCCGATTTGAAATTATGTTTTGGGCTAGAAAATATCGATTCTCAGCCTTTGTAGTTTCTAACTAACTTTATGAAAATTGAGCGTGTTAATCCAGATGATAGTTTCTTGCGGAATGTGATTCCGAATTAAAATGTATTTTTTATAAATTTTTTAATTTAATGATGCATTCTGGTATATCAAGAATAGTAATTAGCATGCTACAAAAATTTGAAATGTTCAAAAGCATCAATTAACATGTTTTCTACTCATAGCAAAGTTGAAGTGAATAGCTGCCACAAGCTTGATTCATGTATGAGTTGGAAGATTTGGTCTTAAGGCAATGTTAAGCTAAAATCAGGGCAAAATAAAATTGGGGATGTTTAGGACAAAATTATGGGTAAGATTAGGTATTGGAGATTTTTAATACAAAATCATGGCATAATGGAATTAGAGATTTTTTAGGGCAAAATTAGGTATTAGGGATTTACTATACAAAATTATAGCATAATTAAATTGGGGATTTTAAGGGAAAAATCATGGTAAAATCCATAGCAAAATGATATTGTGGATTTTAGGGCAAAATTATGGGTAAAATTAGGGACCGAGTATTTTTAAGGCATAATTAGGGCAAATTTAAATTGGGTAAATTTAAATACAACTATTATAGACAAATTTATCAATTTCTGCTCTGATTTTGTTTCTCTTTGTTGTAAAGAATGCATATTGCAATTTTAGATGGTAAGGATAAGAAACCAATGCCTTTAACACATTTGGAAGAAATTCAATAAAAGTTACTGCCCTGAAATGGTAAAAATTATCGGTTATAAAGTAGCTGTGGTGCAAGTGAAAAATGCAGGAAAAGTTGAGAAGTTGAAATGGGGTGAAACAATATAATAAACATGAAATGAGCTAAGTGGAAGATATATGAAAAATTGAATAAAAGCAATTACATAGTGCACTGTGCAAAGTATGCAATATGGGAGAAGTATGCTCAACTTGTGAATATATGTCATGGATTATGTTTATAATTGTTGTAATGTTTGAGAATTAGGTTGCAAGGTTAGAGTAAATTGGTGGTTTTTGGTTGTAAGATAGCTGACAAGTGGATGGGGTACTCATAACCTAGTGCTGGCTCCTGGGATTAGTGTACATATGAAATCCTAATTGAATGCAAAGTAAGATCCCATTTTTTAAATCAATTGGTCCATCTCATGTTTTAATGCCTTATAATGCTAAAGTAATGTTCATTTTAGCTTCAGAAGTGCTGGATGATGGTTCCATCCACTATTAATATACAAACCAACAACAATAAATTGTTGGTTCAATAACTGTTCAATTACTCTTAACATCCTCAAATTACATCAAAACATTGCACCAATAAAAAGTTTCTCAAAACACTATATTTTGTTTTCTTGGTTTTTAAGCCCTTCAAAATGAAAAGCCAAAAAATGGACTAAACAGGCTTTATAATAACTCAAAAGTAATTAACTCAAATATGCAACTTTAAAATCTGAACCATGGTATTTGATATTTAAAAATCCAGCCACTCTTCATAAGGTTCTAAAATGTCACTGTCTTCTTCCTTTATTTATTTATATATTATTTATTTTAAATAAACCTCGCTCCGTGAACTCAAAATCCTTGCCAGTGTCAGGAGGCAAACAGCCAGATACTCCAAAATGGTGAAGGTTTTTTCATAGCAATTCCTAAGCTCTTCTTCACCCCCACTCTCCTCCTACAAACCCTAATACCATGACCAAAGAGTAATCAATTTCTCTGTTTTCGCTTGGTTTTTTCACTTCCTTTTCGCCCTTGTTCATCTCATACGCTTTCGTACTGTTACTCTGAAACTGATGAAACAAAAAAGAAAAAAAAAAGGCTGAGAAGAGTATTACGTGAGTCATGTAATTTTCTTATTAAGTTATTTATTTTTTATTTTGGGACTTAAAGGAAAAGGAAAACGTCGAGCTTGTCTTAATTTGTTTTATTCTCGTCGCCTCAAATGTTGCTTTTATCTTTGGTTTTCTTGCGTTTTCTTGGAAACCAATTGGGGAGTTTCTTGTAAATATCCAGGAAAATGGCGTTGAGAGTAGCATCAACGGAGAAGATGGTTTTGAGAGTAAGATCAATGGAGAAGACTAAAGGTGTAACATGGAGAGCAGTGTTAGAGAGAAAGAGAAGGAATCATCCGCAAAGAAGGCCAAAGCGAAGCTGAAGAAGAAACTTAAAGTTTGTATAGACTCTCCTATGAAACCAAAAGAGTCACCCCCACTGCCTCCTTCAAATTTTCCTTGTAAGCTCTCATATAACTACTTTTAATATCTAAATTTGGGTACATTTCTTTATTATTGGATTTTATATATATTTTATTTAGTGAGTTGATGACACAAACTAAAGGGCTTTGTTATTAATTTTGAGTTTGTGAAAAGGAATTTGTATTGTGGCTTTGGCTGAAACCATAAATTTTTTTTTTTTTTTGTTTTTGATAAATGGCTTAAAAGAAAAATGATAAATTAGAGAGTGGATATGGAAGTGCTAATGAGAAGAGAGACTCATTAAAGAGTCGTCAACTTTTAAAAAGACGAGAGTACTACCGAGTTAAACTTGTAAAGCTAGTTTTATATTATAAAATAAGGCTTATGTTGTACTCCAAAATAGGTTATTGTGTTGTGAAGTATGCTTGATTGCAAAGTGAATGGATGTCAAAAAGGAAGTATGTTTGGGGTTATTTTTAGTGTGTATATATCCTTTTCAATTCTTTTAATAATATGTAAGAGACATTATTATAAAATGCAAACCACCCAAAGTGGGTACATGGCTGTATTCATTTAGCACCAAAAGTAGCAAAGAAGGGACTCAAAATACTTCCTCCCTTCATGCACCCAATCAATTTACAATCTCCACTAGTGAAGAGTACAACCTCCATGACATTCAATCCACATTGATAAATTGTTAAGAAATAACTTTTTAGTTTTTAATCTAATAACTCTCATTTAGAACGCCTTGGTTTCTTCCCCATTCCAAATTGTCCAAAATATACATAAAGGCAACCTCCTTGCCTTAAACATGTTTTCTATCAATCAGTGAGCCAAGCACTGCAAAAGAGTCTCCTTAATCATCTCAAAAGATCACTCATTGACACAAAAATTGGAGAACACTAACTCATGATAGATACTCTCTTGCCTTTGGGTCCCCATGAAGACTCCATGATCAATGAAATAAAGCCTCCTCTTGACAAGGTGTTAGCCAACGTCCCTCCCTCTCCTCATATTTTTGAAAACTGACCCAGGGTCAATACCTTATCCTAAGTAAAGTCTCCTAAATGAAGAAACTCATTTTTGTAAGAATCCAACCACAGATTCACAGATGCAAAGGAAGGGATAGCAAACTTGTCTTTAAGAGAATGAAAAACCCTCTTCATGATACACTTTTGCTACTTACATTTCCAAATCACTCTATTCTCCTGGTCTCTCATTGTTTATCGTGTTGGTCAAACAACCCTCATGTGAACTAACCCCCGATCATTGAAAAATCCTAAAAAATAGAAATTCCAAGTTCATCCTTCCTTCTCTCTCCACTCCCAAAGCTGGTCATCCATGCCCATCTCAAATCAAAGAAGGCAACAAGGAAGAAAAGTCCCGCAGAAGCCTCTCTTCCACGCACTAATTATCTTTATAGAACTTCACCTTACTCCTCTACTCACCACTAAAAAAGATAAAACTTCTTTGCTTTAGTGTCAAAAGTCATGTTGCTTCTCAACTTCTTTCCAACCCCACAACCATAAAGCCTTCGCCTCACCTGACCACAACTCCCTTTTCCACTACACCTTCTCCCTAATGGGAGAACATGATCTTCAATGATCAGGTGGCCTAAATTTTCTCTATTCGCTTCATAAATAGCTGATCACTAATCGAGTGTATACCTTTTCATGAAGTCTCATCATTCCAGAAGAAAAATAATTCTTTGAATCTTCTCTTTGATCTTTGTTAAAGAGTATGATATCATATTAAACCCAAATCTTTATAAGCTCGAGCGTAAGAGCTCGATCGCTTAATTCGTATCAAAGTTCGCTTCAGGGGTCTGGCCACTCTGTTTGTTTATTTGGAAGCCCATAAAGGACTCTCTTTGGTTTTTGTTTGTTTGACTCATGTAGACTGTATGGGGTCGTGACGCGAGGAGGCTAAGAAAGAAAGACGATATTCATATTAAACTCAAACTCTACAAGCTTGAGATTTTGTGAGAGTCAAGCCGTTGAATTATTTTTTTTGATGCAAAAAGAGCACATGTATTAGAAAGAGGTTGAAAAAGTTTCAAGGAAAACAAGAGAGAAAGCCACTCCCTTTACAAAAGCCAACCAAAGAGGAGGATCACCCAAAAAAAAAAAAAAAACACTTTAAGAGGTCGCATCCAATCAAAAAAAAAAAAAAAATGTAAATGGAAGGCTCAAAGTGGCCATCAACAAAATAAACCTTGGTCTCTGACCAAAAAAGATGTACAAACGAAGACTTTAATCTTTTTATAGACAAAACCGCATCCCTAAAAACAATGCCGTTCCTAGCCTTCCAAACTGACCAGAAGGTGCACAAGGGACCCGCCTTCCAAACTTTTCGCCTATCTTTAGCAAGGAGAGAACCCTTCTAACCCAATAGGGAATCCCTAATTGAAGCAGGCAAAACCTAAGAGACACCAAATAAAGAGAAAGGCAAATCCCATAGGACCCTTGTTATTGTACAGTGAAGGAGGAGGTGTCCACTTCGCCACTCTTCTTTTCACTAAAGGGACAGAGGTCAAAGGGCAGAGAGTCGCCCTTTTTAATAATCTCAATCATTTTGATTGCTAAATCTTCTTTAATCTTTAATCTACAATTCTCGGGAAGGTAAATCTTCATCGACATATCCATCTAGGACCATTTATTGTTGCCCATTTTGTTATAATTTAGGGAATTATCTCTACACTTCCTTGTTTGTTAAAGATCTCCTAATTGCAAGATTCTTTTAAATCATCCCAAAAAATCCCATTTCTGTACGTCGAGATACTCCAACCACCGCATTGCTACATATTGCAGGTGTGGATACCTTAAAGGGTGCCAATATCCTCTTAGGCAACCTTTTTGCTTCCTAGTTAGCCTATATTGCCGCCCAAATGGAAGAGGCATCCTCTCAAGATGTCTATATAGGTCTTTCCTTCCAGTCGCTTGTTTCCATAATGCAAAATAATCACCTCTACTAAGCCCAAAGGGATAATGATTAATTTTTTTTTAATATGCAAATGAACAATGATCGATAATTTATGATCTCTAATACCTCATGTCTTAATAAATATCCATCGTAGTAATAATTTCAAATGGAGAAGATTATCAACCCTCATGAGTACTTCTCTTAAGCCCTCTTTAGTGCGAAATTCATAGCTTCGTGGAAGTTGCACCCTCATGCGCCTAAAAACCCAGTGCACCACCACTCCCGAGTCCCCGCCTAGTGCCTCGCCCTCGTGGAGTGCAATGTGACTTCACAGTCACTACAGTCCTACAAGAAAGCCCACGCCTCAAGAGTGCCTCGCATTACTTAAAATTCTTATTTAAAAAATTATATATACGAGATATATAATTTTCCTTATTTATCAAAAGAAGGTGCACCTTCTACTCTAAAAGTCCTCACAAGAGGCTTTTACGCCCTGTCCTCGTGCCTCAAATAACTATGTGAAATTCTCAGCCAATCACTGTAGTCCATTTTGTGGCCACTTATAGACATTTAGTCCATATGTCTAAGTATTCCCTTTTGCAACTAGCCTTGCCTTGTACCCCGCTCTAAGTGGAGCCATCGCCTTAAATTCTTACCCGCAAACACCCATTTGGTGCCCCATTGGCTTCCCCCTTACTAATTTCAGGTAGATTAATCTAATCTCTTCTAAGTTCCCATTCTGTATTGCAAACCACTTCAAATTACATGGCAAAGCCCCATTCTCTCTTTCGTGATAATGCTTCAAACAATGCAGTTGAGAATAAATATGCTTTAGTTAAAAGAATGCTTTATGATTTAAGGAAAAAATCTTTAAAGAGACAAAGTGAGATACCTTGATGTAGTGGCCTTTGTGCATCTCATGCTCCCTCTCCTCAAAGCCATATGGTGTGGTCATGATCAAGAATAGGAGCTGGAGCTATGTTCAAGAATTGTTACTCATTTTCCCCTGCACCCGCCTGTGCCAGGACGCCTTCCTCTGGGTCCTTCTCCTTGCATACACTGATCGAATTCACAAAAGATTTGACTATCTTTCCTTTTCCTCACCGATTCTCTTGATTGTGAGATTGATATTTAAGTTCCAAAGAAATTCTGGGTTACACCGTAGTGGTTTTCTAATTGTAGTACCTACTCTGTATTTAGGGATTATTTCTAGTGGTGAAAGGGATACCCCTCATCTTCAAGTATAGATAACTCCTCGAAGATATGATGTATAAAGTGAAGGTTTATCTTCAACAAAGTAATATTAGTCGGTAAACATAAAGTTTCCTAGTGGGTGGATGATAACATTTATATCCCTCGAGTGCATGAGTATCCTACAAAGACACTTCTAAGATCTTTAGGATCCAATTTTCTCCCATCTATGATTGTGGAATATGAGCCAAAGAATGTGTGCACCTAAAAAACTCGAGAGCAAGGTTGAAGGAGGATCGAATGTTCGGATTCAATTGAGATCAAGTTTCTACTGAACTTTTGAACCCCAAAACTGTAGAAGGAATCCTATTTATGACATGCTGATGTGAGTACAACCTCTCCACAGTAGGATTTTGGTACATTTTGTTTAAACAATAAGGCCCGAGTACAATCAAGAAGATGACGGTTTTTCCTTTCCACCACCCCATTTTTTTGGGGAGTGGTGATACAAGATGATTCATGTATGATTCCTTCTATTTGAAACCACTGAGAGAAAGTTTGATTGAAAATCATGAGCATTGTCTGAGCGGATTTTCTGATTTTGTACAAATTCGATATCAACCATTGTACAAAAATAGTGGAAATATGACTCACATCGATTTATTTTTGACCAAATAGATCCAAGAAACTCTTGCATAATCATCAATAAAATGTCACAAACCACCTAGATCCTAAGATATTTGGAATGGTGGATGGTTCCCAACTGTCGCTGTGAATTAGAAAGAAAGGTGAAGATCTTTTATTACTAATTGGGAAGGATACATGATTATGTTTTGCGTACTCACAAATCTTGCAATGAAAAGGTTGAATATTCAGTCCCTTGAACAAGGTAGGAAACATTAATTTTAATTTGGAAAAAGACATATGTCCTAGAAGCCTTTGATGTAACCAAATGACATCTTTATTTGATGAAGAGAAAAAAGAAGTAGACAATGTAATTTTAATCACAGCAGTAATGATTCATTAGATGTACTCTGTAAGAAGTAGAGTCCCGTATGCCTCCTTGGCAAGTCCAATCTTCCTCCCCTTTCAACCTTATCCCGAAATTCACAAAGGAGGCATCGAATATACAATTTTACAACTTAGATCTTGACAAGTTTGTATTGAAACAAGATTAGTGGATGGTTGAGGGACATGAAGAACATTTTTAAGAACTAGATTTGAGGCACCTGGACATTCTTACTAGCTATCACTGTTTGGGTAGTTCCATCAGTAAATAACAATTTTCCCTTTGACAAGGTGAATAGGTTTTAAATTGATTTGGATTGTGGGTTATATGGTCAATAACACCAGAATCAAGGATCCAAGCATTCCTAAACTCTTTACTCGAAGCATTTAATTCCAAGAGAAATTAGAGTTTCACCTGAAAGAGTCAATGAACACATACCTAGAGTTGATGCTTGAGAACTGGAAGGTGGCTGAATATTCTGAAGTAAAGTTTGGCTGCATACAAACTGTTCTCCTTCAACAATTGGAGTGATGGAGGCCATAGAAAAAATCAGCAATGAAGGCTGAGGATTACACCGACAATGAAGGCTGGAATCAAATGTTGGTTTGGCATTGAAGGCTGGAAAAGGAAGCGAAAAGGCTGGCATGAAGAAGCCTGAAGAGTGGCTGAAAAATTCAGCAACAAACATAATGCCCAGAAAATTCCCTAAAACTGGCAGACTAAGCAATGGAGGGTAGCGTGGTAGAGAGGAATCCCTAGAAACTACGTGGGCCTGATACCATGAAGAAACCAGACTCTCAGTGGCTAGAAATTCTTCAATTTTGACTGTTTTATATAAATCAAGTATAATGTAAAACAATATATTCTGCTATTTTGTATACGAAAAGGAAGTTCTATAGACTATTCCCTAAATTTTGGGATTTGATTATTCAGCCCTATAGCTTAATTCTATAATAAGATCAGCTTGACCTTGGATTCTTTTCCTTAAAAATATGATTTATATAATTTTCCACAATTATATTGCAACTATATGCTTTTTAGTAGGCTTTGATATCGATTCTCATTGGTTAAACCTTTCTATAAAGTAACACTTAGTTGACTCCGATTAATATTTTAAATGGATGTAAAATGAGAATGACCAAGAAGAAAAGAAGAGGTGGTAATTGTTAATTATCTTGTGGCTGCGCTCCTGGGTGATACCTGTCATCATTTATTTTTTGATCAGACCTATAGAATCATTATTTTCTATCGAGAGATAGTAAAAATACACAATAATACTTCATGTCCTTTTCACTGGGCCACTCCGATCCTTTCGTGGTCACAATGGCTACTCATGTCCTTTTCGCCTCTCCAGCTAGTTAAACGAGGTTAGAATAGATTCAAAGAGACTTTTTGTGGGGAGGAGCTAATATAGATAAAAAGCCTCACCTTGTCAAGTGGTCGATGGTTTGCACATACAAAAGTGGATGGAGGTTCGTGTTAGAAATCATTCCCAATAGGGCCCTCTCGTAAATGGATTTTCCGCTCGCAAGTGAGAGGAAACGCCAGCGCGGAGGAATGTTATATGCCAAAGTCTGGGGAGGTTCGAGGAGGTCAACTCATGTGCTTCTGGGGAGGTGCCGGGACAAGCGTCTGGAAAGAGATTAGGAAGGAATGGGATACAGTTTTCCCCCATGTCGTTTTCTCTTTGGGGAATGGTCAAAGGCTACGCTTTTGGAAGGATGCTTGGTGTGGTGAGGAGGCTCTCAGGGTTCTTTCCTTCTCTTTGTTCATTTCTGGCCGCCAACAAAAGGAGGCGTTGGTGGCCGACTCCGTGAGACTCTTCAGTGGAGGAAGGTGGTGGATTCTCGCTTGTTGGGATCTTCAATGATCGAATCGAGGAAACCATTGTCTTCCCAATACCATTCATGAAAGAGAATTTTATAGTTGGCAGATGACTTGATGTTTTCGAAGGAGACAAGAGATGGTAGAGTTTTTCAAAGTGTAAGCTTCTCTTCAAGGTCTCGCTCAAAGATGGAAATGTTGTTTTCCCCTCATAAGGTCATTTGGGAATTCTTGGTTTCCACTAAAGTGGTTTTTGCTCGAAGCCTCGGGACAAAGCCTTTAACCTTGACTATTTAAAGTAAGGAAACAACTTTAGCCAATATGTTTTCTTGTGGGGAGGAGGAGGAGACTCATTGAACAGCCAGTTGTCCATAGCCTAAAGGCTAGAGTGCTGTGGGATCTCCTCTTAGCTATTGTTAAAGGAAATGGGTGTTCCTCAGGAGTTAGAGAGACCTTCTTCCTCTCGTGGAGCGTGGGGTCTTAGCATTCTCGTTCATATGGTGTGAAAGGAACTACCATTTGAAAACAAAGATTTCTTTTAGCTTGTGCATGAAAGCCTCTTTATTTGTTATCCATGGTCTTAGTCAAATGTGTACATTGTTGCGATCTAGATCTCACGATTTTTCGACTTGGTCGGGTCGCAGATGAAAGTAGCGGGCTTTGTCTCTCTACTTCAGACTTTTGTCCCCAGGACCTCAGACCCCCATCAGAGGCACCCCGTGACACTTTTGGCAGGTTTCCTTTCTTCGATGAATATGTTATTGCTTTTACTCATCCCAAAAAAAAAACCCTGAGGGGTAGTAAGCCCTTGGAGTTTAACTCAATAGTTACTAGTTTGAGTCCCCTAAGGGCCACCTAAGTTTCATCTCGACCGCTGGGCCCCTGTGGATCTCGTAGGATTGGCCAAAGTATGTAGTTCTACCGAACATCCACTACATATTATCAAAAAACTCCAATTTTTGACATAAAGAAGAATAGATTGATATTAACACCTGCAAGGAGGATGATATGGCAATTGTATTTGATTATATCCTTGGAGGACTTCTACTAGTAATAATGAAAGTTATGTTGAAAAGTATAAGACGAGACCATAGGGAAGAGCTAAATTTTAGAGGAGAGAAAATGAACCAAATTAGAAACTATTTTTTTTTTGATCGGTAAAAACAAAGCAAATATTATTAACAAAAAGAGGATAGAAACTAGGTTTCCCATGGTATACAAGAAGTATTCGGGGAGAAACCCAGCCTATACAAAAAAAGAGGACCGCCAAAAAAAACCTACCAGCCCAACAAACAATCTTAGAGAATGCACAAAAAAATCCTTACAAAAGAATCCTCCCCCAAATCTAAAAGACTAGCCCAATAAGAAAACGAGCTAATGAAGGAATGCTTTAGTCTTGGATAGGAGAAGGGCATATCTTCAAAGACTATACGATTTCTCCTTCCAAATTGCCCATACGAGACAGAGGGACACTGTCATCCACTGTTTTTTTTTTATCTTTTTCCTTATGGGGAAACTAGGCCACTCCAAAAGAAGGTCCTTAATCGCGAAGGGGTAGACCCAAAACAAGCCTGGGACATATATTACTTTTATAATGACAAATGATTATTTTACTCACTATGTTTATACTTTTTTTATTATTTAAATTAATTTCAACCCTCATGAAGAGTTTTCTTGATTCTTTGATAATTCTTTTATTACATATTTGTTTAAGTTGAGACTTCATGTTCCTTACTTCATTTGCACAAAACCTCTCAAGACTAGGCCTTAGCCTCTCAAAAACACATAGTATTATTTTATTTATTTTGTATTTTTATTTTTCTTCTGTGTAAATTGCACCTCCACCTACCCAATGGATATTTGGGGAATTCCTAGAATACTTTTTGTCACAATATCCAAAGAGAAGTGGAAAGATGCAAATCTTGAGCTTAGCTTCAAGAGTCCTTATTAACGAGCCTCTATTTAGACACCTCTTGAAGAGCCGTTTTCCCAGGCAATGATCTTCTAAAACAAATGCCGCAAGCATCCGATAGGTTCTGGTACCTTATAATATTCATTTCTCACTTACTTAATTGCCTTTGATTCCCTTAAACTTCTTTCAACAAAAAGACATCTTCTCTTTCAGCACAGGTCATGCTTTTGTGGTTATTGAACTCCATTTGGTTTAAAATACATCCTATAGAATCCTCAGCCTCTGGTCGTACACCATTTGGGCCTGGGACGGTAAGGTTGACAAGGCTTACTAAGGTGGAGTCAGGCCTTACTTTCTCGGTGTTTTCTATCGGAACATTATCCTCTCTTGAAAGAAAATCAGAATGTCAGTGACATTCCCTGCAAGGAAAAAGGATTCAGGAAGAACTAGGCTACTTTCCTAGGAAATTGGTAAAACTTTTGGTCAGAAGAATGCTCAGTGAACAAGATGAAGTGATGGAAAAGGGAAAGAGTTTCCATTATTTGTCCTCTTGTCCACAGAAGCATTCACCAACCAAAATTTTGATCTATTGATTAAAAGCCTCATTCTCCAAGGGAAGGAGAAGGTGGAGGTGGGGAGGGGAGAGATAACAGTCTATCTTCTCCTGTAGAGAGTGACTATTTCTGAAGAAATAGAATTGTATGGCTGTGAGCCGTGAATCTGGATGTAGCCTTTAGTACATGTATCCTTTGTTGCAGGTGGTTCTGGTAATTTCCACTATAAAATCTGATAGTCTTTCTTGCACAGGGCCATTATTTATTATATATTTATTTAGTTTTTATGTGCTGGATGTCCATGCTTTTACTAAAGGAAGTAAAGGCAAGGAGTTTCTCGGTTAAGGTCATGTATAAAGGGTATGACTTATCCCCCGCTTGTGATTTTCCCACCGCTTGATCCGAATCTCGTAGTGCCGCCAAAATTGAATCTTATCTCGTTCGCATGCAAGAAAATACTCACTTTGGATAATCTTAAACGCAGAGGTATGGCTTTCGCTAACAGATGCTTTCTGTGTGAGGAGGACGAGGAGATCGTAGATCACTTACTGATCCATTGCAAAAGTGCAAAAATGTTGTGGGACTTGTTTCGCCAATGCGGGGATTAGTCAGGGCGTTTCCATGTAAATGTCCTTCATACCCTCTTTTAGTCAAAAGGTGCCAGCCGTGAAAGAAGCGGAAAAATATGCATTAGCTCCCGTGTCCGCTTGGACTCCCTCCGCATGCTAGAAATGTGGATGGCGTTCGAAACAGGTAGGCTACCACAAATTCAGGATTAAAATTAGTTTTATCTCTAATTTATGGACTTGGGCTAATCCTATATAACAACGCTTAATTCAAAAGTCTGTTTCATTTCCTCACTTGGTTAGTGTAGGTAGGTTTTTGTTTGCCTTTGTTTAGCTTTTTCTGGTTGTCTGGTCGTCCCGTACTCCTAAGATTTTCCTTTTATAATACTTCTTGATTTTTACTCATCAAAAAAAAAAAATGTGCTGGATGTCCATGTGTTTGAATCTCGACTCTTTCTGTTGGTGGGTACTTTCTATGTTCTTCCTTCATGTTTCGCCTTTGTAGTGTTAAGTGGGTTCCTTCCAGATGCTGTTATCCAACTTCTCCTTATTTGTTCTCTCTCTTTCATAACTTTTAGATAATTATCAACATTGTTTCTATTGAAGCATTGTATTGAAAGGTTTGATTAAGTGTTCTCATTTGGGTAAAATGTAAATTCCCTAGAATTTAGAGACTTACTCCACCCTTATTTTGATTCAAGTGATATTTTCAAGGAGTTTCAGGCAGGAACAGAACTAGATATCAAATCAACATAGATGTAAGGGGTAGGCGACAATTTTTTCAAAGAGACTTCCTATTCCATATCTTTTCTTTCCCCTCTTTTCTGCACATAGGGCAATTCCTTGTATCGCCTGCACATGCTCTGTAGGATTGGCGTATGTGGGAGAGAAGTGGAAGAGTAATGACATATGAGGTTTGTACACTAATCAGGCTTAGCATGAATGTGGTATTGTTCATATAAATGTATTTTTCTATTAGTCTATTTGTATATATTTAATCATGATTTCACTGCAGGGAGCATATTTAGTTCTTCTCCTTAGTTAAATTAAATTAGCACTGTTGGGGAATAGGGAGCATTTATACGTCATTGAGCTTCCGTTGGTCACAAAATTGATTGAAAACTAGGGCCCATCAATTGAGAGAGGATTACTAATGCTTTATCAAGATTTATTTATTTTAATGAGTAAAAGCAAAATATCTTCATCAAAAAGAAACATCCAGGGGAAAACTGCCAGGTATACGGAACTCTTATCAAGATTTATCTATCATATATTAGACCTAGCACAATATATATTATGAGTGTAGTGATCCAATTATGCAAAATACCAAGGAGGTTCATGTGGTTTCTGCTGTGAAAATCATGATTCCTTTCTTCGTTTGAGCAACCTTAATCCCCAGAAATTATTTAACTCGTCTTGGCTTTTATTTTCAAACTCTTTTTTCATCTTCTCTATTGATATCCCAATGTCTTCTTTTTAAACAACAAATTCTTTTAAAAGCTCAAGCTTGTAGGATTTGGGTTTAATATATTTTTTTGATAAGAGGATTTGAGTTTATTATGAATATCGTGCTTCTTAACACCCTTCCTCATGTGCATGCGACCCCATACTCCGCTGCAGATGGTGGAGTTAACAAAACCACAAAGTCCACAGCCGACTTTAAATGCTGGCCAAATGGGATCAAATATTCAAATTGCAAAAAGGTAGCGTGCGAACTCCAGACCTTCACAAACTGCTCACAAACCCAGACTTTGATTTTGTTTCTTCTTCTCAAAGAGATTTAATTTATTATCTGTGCTAATACATTCTAAGAAACACAAAATCAAAAGTGCTAAAACCATTAGAGGATGATGCAACATCCAGGTTAATAAAACAAAGAAACGGCTCAAGGCCTACATATTTGGTAATCTAAATGTCTGTAATACCCAAAGCATTCCGTGATCCGTAACATACCGCTCAAGAAGATTTGATATGATGACTCGTTTGACTAAAATTGCCATTTGAAACTGAACGCAAAGTCAGCACCATAGAACCATGCCGCTACAAGCCTGACTAAACACTCGCAGGCTCATAAATAACAACATGAAACGTATGAAAACCTGTGATCGATGTGGAAGAAACCCACTTTATAGAGAAAGGAAAACCCCGTATATTGGGTGCAAACCCATGAAGGCTAATTCTGTGCCAAGAATGACAAAAAAATATCCCTCATTTCTAACGAAAAGAGGTTGAAAGGGAGAATAGAGGGAGAGGCGGCTAGGGTTTCCAGATAGAAGAGAGAAGGTAATGTTTTTGATCGGTAAAAAGCAATATGTTGATTAAAAAAAGGACCGAAAGCAACCACAAAGTATACTATAGGTATACGAAAGGGAAGCCAAAGGAAAACAAAGAGGGAACAAAAACTTACTAAACCCCCCACACACAAAAAATCCTCAAAACTCATACTCCTGCAACCAAGACAAAAATATATCAAAGAATTCCTTGCGGTTATCAACACTATACAAATTAACCCAAGACCTTAAATTGGTCAAAAAAATAAAACTTTCATCATTTGAATAGGTGACTCTTACTTTCAAAGGCAGCGCTGTTCCTTTCCCATCGATAGTTTAGAATAAAATGTAGAGGAGTTGCCATTCAAATCTTCTCTTAAGCTACTATCGGGCTCCTTTGTTAAGACATGCAAGGGCTTGCCTCAATTAAGGAGGGGAAAACCCAAATCGGCCAAACTACTACCAAAATGTTTTCAAATCATCCTAGCACTTGGACAATGAACCAACAAATGGTCAATAGTTTCGCTCTATTCAGATAATAAAAACACCACAGTTAGATTTCACCCATTCTTTAAGCTAAATAAGTGCATCACCTTTAACCTAAGAAGCTTCCTGTGCAAGAAACACCATACAGACTGGTGGAACACATGTAAAATGTCCAAAGTAGAAATGATATGGAAATAAACAGAGGTGGAACACTCAAGAACTCTATAAAGAAGTCAGGTCTTCATACGTGAAATAACACAGTGCCAATCTCGTGATTCTCATCCATTAATAAAGTGAGGGTAATGATGGTATATTTATTCTCTTAAGTGTTAGAGCAAAGAAAAGGAAACAAAAATTGTAGTCATTAATGGAGGAGTAATTGGGGAGAAAAGGAAAAGAGAAAGGATTCCTAAATGGATTAGGAAACTAATCCTTTAACACTCTAGCCAGACATATAAGTCGGTAACAATACATATGTACTTGATCCAATGCAAATGTTTGACATATACTAACCCATGGGGTCTAAAGAATCAAAGGGCAAGTCACTGAATTGTTTACACTACGAAGCCATAAATTCCAAGAGATTTGACCATAAGATGTGTTTTTAATTTATTGCACGGCCGAGTTAATGTGACTGGAAAGAGGGCCTCGGAAGTAGTCGTTTTAAAAAGGTTCTGAAGTAGAGAAAGTCTTACCCGAGACAGCTCTGGAGAAAAGTCCATTAGAGAAGGTCTGTTGGATAAGGGTCGTCGAAGAAGGTCCGCGGGAGAAGGCTTAGAGAAGGTCCGCGGGAGAAGAGGGATGTCGTCAAAAAAGTGGGCTACCGGAAAAGAGGGCCAGTCGAAAAAGCGGCTCTGATATCATATGAAGAGAAAAATGACTCTTATGATTTTCATTCATTAACAACGTGAGGGAACATATATTTTTATACTTTTAATTGTTAGAGCAAAGAAAGGAAGCAAAATTATATAATTAGAGACTAAAGTGAGAAAGAAAAGAAAGAAAGGATTCTTATATATATATATCCTGTGTGTGAGAACACCTTCCAAAGTACTCGACCAAAGGAGTGAGTGTCAATCTCCCAAATCAATCTCTTCTTTAATCAACAAACTTGATTCTAGACCAAGTGGTATCTATGTAAACCTCCTATAAATTCCTAGGAGGAATGCATTATTTGCATGGAATTGCTTGACTCAATTAAATATTAGCATGGTTAGCAAAGGTACAAATATTATTAATCTTTAGCCTTTAGAGAAATGTTTTCAGCAAATCTCATCCTTAGATTTAAATATATTTAGCTACCAATGCTACCTAACACTCATATCGTCAATTACTTTCTTCAATACTATCCTCAAATTCCTCTGAATAGTCCATCGTATGCCTTTTTAAATTCAAAAAGGCTTATGTATAAAAACAAAGATGGTTCGCGAGTGTTGAGTATAATGTTTCATGTACTTAGCAAGGATAATAGCAAAATGAGTTCAAAACAATCTTGAAATTAGATGTAAAGTTTGGTTTGTACTTTCTAAGTTGAATGATGTGCTAATCGAGTAGCACTTGTAGTGCCGGAAGAGTGAACCCTGAATGTGTACTTCATTCTCTCCATCTCCCCTCTCTCTCTCTCTCTCTCTCTCTCTCTCTCTCTCTCTCTCTCTATATATATATATATATATGACATGATAAGATATGTATGTACCAGGAATAAACCTTTCGATGACAAAATCAGTGCAGTCAATCAAATCGAGGAAACATGAGTTCAGTCACACGCATGAGTCTTAATGATGACTCAAGGAATGCACCATGGAGCCCAGACCAGGGCGCTCTCAAAGGCATGCTTCAGGCTGTTGATGCGCGCACCGCGGCGAGCGCAGTGAAAAACCTCCCGAGGCGTCCGAAAAACCAAACACACGGCAGAAGAGATGCTTTTTTCAATGCTACCAGGGCGCGCGCATCGCGCCTTCACGTTCAAGAGGGAGCGTGACAGCCGAGGCCTTCAAAAGGAAATAAAACCTAATTGCTCACACTTTCCATCGCGAAAAAGAAAAAGTTAAATCGTTTTTCGGGAGATTCCCGAGAAATCTGAACTCCTACTCCTTGCAAGAAGGGATCGCTCTATCAATCTCCGTTTCTCTATCTGTGTATGTCACGTTTTCCTCTTCTTCATCTCTTCATCCATCTCCTCTCTCTCAATCTCTCCCTCTCTTCATCTCTCCATCTCTCCCGAGCCCTTTCTTTCCCTTTCCCATCTCTCTTCATCTCTCACCCGAAAACAAATCCCGGCTCCCTCCTCTTTGTCTGCACTTTTTTTCTCATCTCAAATTAAAGCAAACCCCGCTTCCTCCTCTTCAAATTCTAAGCAACCCCTCAAGCCTCCTCTCACCGGTAAAAACAAACTCTGCTCTCCCTCTTAGCTTTAATCTTTTCTCTCATCCCCCACCCAACACTTTAAAACAAATCCCCGCCCCTCCTCTTTGCTTTTTAATTTTTTTTTATTTAAGTCAAAGGGGAGAATCCCCTATCTCTTCATCTCTCCACCCAAGAACCAACCCCTCTCCTCTTTGATTTTTTATTTTTTATTTTTTTATTTAAGTGAAAGGGGAGAAGTTGTTCTACTCTATTTTCTGCATCATTTTTTTTTTTTTAAATCAAACGGCCACTTCTAAAAAAATATTGCTTTTAAAATTTAAATCAATTCACCGAATTTCATTCCTTAATTTCTTCTTAAAAAATTGGCTTTTTTAAATTTAAACTAATTAAATTTGAATTCATTTTTAAATTCCTTTTCTATTTATGTCATGTTATTATTTTTGTAAGTCAATTATATTGTTATATGTATAAATGTGAATGATATTATTATTGGTGTTTTTTTAGAATGTTCCTCCCATTCTAAAAATTCAAGAAACGATTTTGCAGTGGAAATATGTTATTGAAGCTCTAGGAGCAATAATTGAGATGTACCTTGCAACTCAAAGATGCAATTTCGAGGGGTGAATAGGACTCAAACATCAGTTCTATTTAACTCATCGCTGCATGAAACCATGTCTCAAAGTTAGTGAAGATGTTAGATTGAATGCAAAGATACCGCAATTTTAAGGATCAAAAACGAAAAGAAATGAATTGCTCCAAGAAATTGGTATGGGTCCAAACTTCAATGCATGAGAGTGCCTCATTCAAAATAATTGGAGGTGCCTTAGGAGCGGGAGTGGGGAACCTATCTCTAGGGGGACTCATGGATAAATTTTACCACTTCATAACCTCTCATCAAAGTACTTTGAATTCAAGGTGGAAGCAAGAAGAAAGAAAGGAAGTGAAAAATTGATAGGTTTATGTATTCAAAAGGTCTCCCATTCAACATCAAAGTGGAATGATCCTTATCGATTCTCTATACGGATGTCAAGGTAAATTTTGGGGTCTTGTGGTTTAAGCCATCTATGCAGCTCCAATTGAGGACATGGATTCTTAAAGAAGAGTGTGAATGACCTAAGGACACATTATGGAAGATCACAAAAGAGCTGGTAATATGGATGTTCAATTATGTCGAGATGGTTGGACAGATAAAGAGAGTGTCTTATCGTAATTTTAAGGAATAGTCCTCGTCGGCACTCGGGATTATGAAATCAATTGATGCTTCGATACAATAAAAAATTGGAATTGATGCTCAAATATCTTGATGACGAGTTGAAGAAATTAGTGGAGGAGAATGTTGTGCAAAGTCGATAATGCGTTCTGAATTATGAATGCCGGAATGAGGCTATGAAAAGGAGAAGATTGTGGTGGACTCCTCAGGCCGCATACTGTATTTATTTGATGTCGAGGATATTGAAAGCGTAAATGTTCAGCATACTTATAATTTGCTCGACTAGTAAAAGCAGTGAAGTTCATATATGCGTACTGGGTTCTTAGCTTGATGAGAACATTTGCTGAAAATCATGAAACTCCTTCTGCCCAAAGAATTACACGGTCGCTACTTCCATTTCTTACCTCCAAAGCCTTCATAAGCAAAAGCAAGCTCTTATAGTGACTGTTCTCCTCGTAAAATGGTATTCAAGCAAATGGGGCTAAAAAAAGGTAGAAGATGGAAAGCCTTCAAGTACGTTGTTGTTTGATCCAAATTTCGCCCTCATGTTGCTTTTTGCATAAAGAATGTATTGTTCCATTAGTTAGTGCGTCTTGAGAGAGGTTGATTCAGTAGGAAAGACCACCACGGGTTAGTATTTATGAGCCGATGGATTCTTGAGAAGATTTACTTAATTGTGGGGCGGAGAGAAAATATTACGGTACTGGATTTGGAGAAAAATTACGTAAGCATTTGACTCTCAAATTTCATCGACCTTTACGCAAAGCATGTTACTATCTTAACTCTCAATCACAGACACGACAAGCTCTCTAACGTCACGCTTGCGCTATAATGGGATTATTTGAATGCATGGATAGATGTTGGATTATCAAAGAACGCTTAAAAGCCGACATTCAGCTTGACTCATTCAATTAAGCAATGGGTGACCTGAGTCAGATTGCCATTGATTCTAACACGCGAAGTCCTGCTGTTGGTGTGGACGCTAGCTTTCTGGGGGTTCAACACCGCAGCTGCAAAAAGTCTCGCTATTCGAGTCCTTAGCCTTACTTGTAAAGTATTTCGACTTGAAAAAGAATGAGCACACCAACTCCAGAATATTTCTATTTTTTGTAAATTTTTATACATATATTTCTATTTCAATGTTAGAGAACTTTATTTCATTTAACACAAATTCCTTATTTTATTATTTGTAGATACATACAAAAAAAAAGAAATAGACTCAACATCAGCTATTGAATGCTTCTGTTGTATGTAAGTACAACACTGATTGAGAGAACGGTCTACATAGGAAACAAAATGTAGATCCGATTTTGGTAGAGGAGATTGATTCGATGATGAGTGGATTGCAGAGAGAAGATCCCCTCCTCCCCTTGATCTTTGGTCGGGCTTCAGGATGATGTGAGCATTAATGTTGATGCTATTAGAGCTAGTCATCCGACCTAAATGCACTCAAGGCATCATCTGGATCACATGATTTCTTCAAGACTCCTACAAAAAGGAAACATAATGAAGTCTTAAGTAAGTCTTTAAAAAAATTGAATCTAATCATTTGATTAAATTTAATAAAAAAAGCTTATAATATTTATCACAATTAATAATTTATAATAGGTACAAGTGGACATAAAAGAGGCAAAAGAGGAAGGAGTTCAATTTGGCCTTGATTGATGAATGAAGATTTACATGAAATGGGGATACATGATAGTGGACATTTTCCTACTTTTGATACATTGGATGAGGATGATGATGCCCTTGGAAGGGAGAATTTAGAAATTTGACAATTTACTCTAGTTCTTATTTCATGACTTGGTTATGACTTTTTTGTTAAAGTTTGAAACTATTAGTATAGTTGAATCTATTTTCTATTTTATGACTTTGTTATGGTTTGTATTAGTGAACTAATGCGGCTTTTTTTTTTTTTAATAATTCTAATGAATTGTTTTCATGTTTTTTATTTATGCTATTTTATTTTATATATTTTAAAATATTAATTAATTACTATGTTAATGAGGCTAAAAGCACGCTTCAAGACGCCTCGAGGCTTCTGCTCTCGCCTCCACGAACACAAAAAACGTCTCGCCTTACGCTTTCGCCTTTTAAAACTTTGCTTAGGATAAGAAAGGCACTTGTTCAAAGGCACTTAGGAATTCAGGAGAACTTTTATTGTGTGAGATAGATAAACAAAATACTACTTATCTTCTACAAATGACTCACCTTAAAGATGAGGTTGAGAAAAAAAATGACCAACTTCCATGAAAGACAACATCTATCGACGCAAAAAATATTCTAGATGTTGGATTTATGTTCCTTTTGGATGGAGGGTAACCAAAAAATACATGCTTCAGGGCTCTAGGATCACATTTTATTTTTTGGTGTTTACGACTTCAGTTATCAAATTAGTGGTGTAACTAACACAGTTGACTCATTGGTGCTTGGAAGTCAAGAACTTGAGAGAGCAATTTGGTAATAAAATGGGCAGTTGTTAAGACAACTTCCCCTCTGATAGGTTTAAGAACATTCATGTGGAAAGCAGTATCCATTGAGAGAATACCCAGTGGTTTTAGTTGGGTTGACAATAGTGGTAAATTTGGATGCGAGAAGGTTTCTCACTTGCTTCCTTCCATGCATACACATACAAAGTAGGTTTTTTTTTTTTTTTTTTGACCATTACCTTATTGGGTTTTGTTAATTATTTATGTCATTGAGATGTCTATTGCCATTATTTGTTTTGGATAATGATTCAGAATTTCAGAAAGCCCTTTCACACAAGAAAAAGGAGGTTATATTTATTTATTTATTGAACCTTGGATTAGAAGTGCAAACATAATTGCATGACTTCTGGTATTTGTTCCTTCAGTTTGCTCATTTAGTTTAGCCTTATAAACCCCTGGATGGCTATCAATTTATTTTCTCAAAGGAAACTATGTTATATAAATATTTGAAATGGAAATGGTAGAAGGGTTAAATTTTGAAAGATTGGATGGTCTGTGGATAGGCAATTGTGTAACTCCATTCTTGTTTCTATGTGTCGGCATGAAAGAGTTTTGTGGGAGGAGTCTTGGGAGGAGGGGACGTGGACCTCGTGCTGCATAGAGTGGGTAGTTATTTGAGACCTTTTCCTCAATGTTGCTTGAGGGAAAGATGTTAGAAGGAATGATAGTGACTAGGCGATTTTAGGGAGAAGCAAAAGCACTGCTGTTCAGTCCTAATATTTCCTGCTGTAACCTTGAAGGTAGGAGGCAGTTCCTTTTTCAAACCGATCACCCAGAACCCATGGTCCTGTCTAAGGTGTTTTTCATGGGAATCAAGTTGGAGAAAGTTTTGACTTGAGACAATCTTCAAAGGAGGAGATCACTGATGAATAGATACTATCTGTGCCAGTTGGGATCTAATGATCACATTCTTCTTCACTGCTCCCAAGCAAGGATATTTTGGCACATTGTATTCTCCTTATTCAATGTAGATTTCTTCCTCAATCAAAGATGCCTTTTTAAGCTGGCATGACTCCTTTGTAGGGAAGAAAAGCTGTCCCTTTTTTACATTTCTTTGGACGTTTTTGCAGAGGAGTGGAATGAAATAGCTTTGAAGATAAGGAACAAAATGATCAGAAGTTAAAGCCTGTGTTCCCATGTAATCCTAATGCTTAGGTTGTCACTTTGATTTTAGAAAGTGGTCGGGTCCTTCTTGGGTGTCTTGGATGATTTTTCTTTACTTTTTATGAGGCCTTCCTTTTAGTCTCCTTGTATACTTCTTTTGTACTGCGGTGTACGTTTTTCTATCACCCATTTGCACAGATTTATTTATACCCATATAAAAAGAAATAAATAAATATGCTGTGAATTGTCTTTTTCTTAGATTTACAATATCAACAGCTTGCTTTTTCTGGACCAGCTAATGTTGTTTCATTGGGAAGTATACTACTTATGTTTTTATACAGGGGCATAGAAATTGAGTTTTTATGCTTTCCTGTTCTGTCCTGTGTGATAGGAAAAGGTTCAATACTACGATATAGCTACTGAAAGAAGCAGGTTTGATAGGTATGGCAGATTATATCAAGAGAAAGGTAAAGTTGTTTTAGTTATGTATTCTTTATGGTTGGGGACCTGGTTGCCGGCTGAGTTCCTGCTGAATGTTTAGTGGTTGGTATGGGAAATAGTGCTTTATTTCATTTGATAAGAATTAATATTTTTGTTACAGGAAAGTGGGGAGGATGAAGAAATTGACGATTCGGACGCCTATGAGTAGGACAGTAAATTATCTCATCTGGACACTAGCAATGAAACACAATTGAGCAACAAATTGTACATTATTTCATGGGTAATGGTTAACTTTTTAGTTTAGATTTATAGCTGTATCTGTATCATTTCGTGTAAATCACTGCTTGGAAAACTGCCTTTTCTGGGATAAGTAAATTAGCAATGCAGATTTAACATTTTATTCATTTGCATGAACTCTTTATTTATTTTTATTTTTAATTTTCGGTTGTATCTCTCGTACTGATGAAGGCTTTTGTGAAAAGTTCTCAGAAGAATCTAGCACTGTGTTTTTGTCGTGAATGCCACTGAAATTGATGATCGATTAGATTGACGGAGTGTGTGGTTGGTTTGGTTTCCCCTCCAGGGAGTTCTGAGCGCATTTAATAATGATACTTTACAGTGGGTAAAATAAAAATAATCTAGAATCCTATCAAACCGACTGGATACATAGTTGAGGTTTTACTTTTACCTTTCCTCAATATCAACTATTTCCTTAGTCTTGTAGGAGGAAGCCATTTAGTGGCTTGCTCAAACATGATTCAGCTCTTTTTCTGATTCAATCCAAAAAACCTATTGGCAATTTTTGATTTTGGAAAACAACTTTTAAGAGATGTTATAATGTTTTTTGAGAATTGTTGAGAACCAGTGGATATTTTTTGTTTTATTCTTTTCATTTTTTTTATAATATTTTTCTTCATTTTTGTATTTTATTTATTTCATTTTTATGTGTATAAGTAGGTAGGACCTGTACAAAGAAAATCTCTTTTATCTTCTCTTATTTCACATGGTATCAGAGCTATGGAAGGCTCAAGTTTGGGTTTTTCCAAGGTTCCAAATCTGACAACCCATCTAGTGGTTGTATCGCACTCCGGCCATCACACCTTCATCTCTAGAATCCTTCCACATCATCAGATCACCTTGGCTCTTGATAATATTTTTCAGCGGCTTTTCCGATGTTGTTTTCGGTCAGCGACCCCACCTTTTGAATTGTGTCGGTATGATCTACCCATCGGAGGAAAAATCTTCGACAGAAGGTAACCCACGTGCCCACACGTGCGGGTTTCTCTCTATGCGGTAGCCACAATGCGTTGACATGTGGGTGGCACGTGAGGGCCCGTGAGGGACCCCCAGTCACAGGAAAAAAGCGGTCCATGAAAGTGGAATTTAAAGTGCGGGGATTGGGTTCTTGTTGGGAAGATGCGCCGTTCGAGTAGCACCCTCTAGTGAACTCAAGTATTTACTAATGAATTAGATGCATTAGGATCACGTAGATTCAAGGTTAATCGATTATTCGGGCTAAACGGATGACTTGGGGTGCATCGGCTTCTCAATACGCCTTAACATGCATAAATACTTTCGACCCAGAAACGAACAATGGAGTGCGCATTACTGTGGTCCTTGGCAATGGCGCATAGAGGTCGATCAATAAGTTCAGCTACGAAAAAAATCAAAGTCAAACACCATGTATGCATATAATTAAAATACAAAGCAAACACCTATGGTCCTAGCATTACGAGACATGGTTAGTTAATAAGCACAAGCACCTGACATGCATCAGCGATAAATAGCAAAGTATTCGTGTTGAAATGGGAAGTGAATAGGAAAATGTAGGGATTCGGATGTTTGTTTCTTTCACTCTTCCAATGACAATTCATTAACCCGCAAATCACCAATTCACAATCAAACTCACCTAAACCCGAGTGTCCTAACTCTAGGCGGGTCCTGCCCATTCAAGTTGGCTCGGCTTTAGACCCGAATATGGCCTGAAATCATCAATGCAAACGGTCTTGAGCCTCAAGGGATTCGGGCTTGAATGTGCTAAAATAGGGGGGATGCCCATAAGCTGTCCTGCATAACTAGTTGAATCGGTTCTCAAATTTCACCAGAATATTCTTTAATGAATAAGGAATCTAACAAAACAAACGATGCATGATTACGACGGATGAGTGAGAGCGGAGTTAGGCAACTAAGATGCCCTAATTGCTATCTGGAAAAAAACCTACAATGAATTGGTGATCTGGTTCCCCAATGGAGTTAGTAGGTTGAGAATAAATCTCAACATTTTTCAGAACATTCCTCACAGAGTAAGGAACCAAAAAAAAAAAAAAAAAACAACGGTATACGATTTCGACTCCGGATGAGTGAGAACCAATCCAATCAAAGCAAAGTGCCTAGCTGGCATTAGGAAAACATAACCTAATGAGCTAGGTTGATCAGGTTTCCCAAGATTCATCCTATTAATTCTCAAATTTTTCATAATCTCTTTCTCATAGTCGAAATCGACAAAACAAGCGGAGTACAATTGACTCGAATGACTAAGAACTAACCTGAAAGCGATGCCTAGTACCCTAACGCCGTTCCGAGAAAAATAAACTTAGCTGAACGGCTGATCCGGTTTCCCGGTGGCGGTTCCTTCAGATTGAGCATTTCAGAATTTGTTGAAATCTTCACACAGTCGGGAATCCAGCAAAACAAATGAAGTACAATTCGGAGCTCGAATGATTGAGAGCGAGCCTGAAGCGATGCCTAGTGCCTAGCTGGATTAGGAAAACAGAACTTAATGAAATGGCTGATTCGGTTTCCCAACCAGTTCATTTGGTTGAGAGCAGTTCTCAAAATTTGTCAGAATCCTCACAAAGTCAGGAATAAAAAAAAAAAAAACAAACGGAGTACAATTCCTACTTTGAATGAAACTAGAGCGACCTGGCTTGATGCCTAGTACCACTAGCGCCATTAAGGAAATAGAACTTATGGAGCAGTGTCACGGTTTCCCGGCCAGTTTCATTTGGTTGAGACGATTCTCAAAATTTGTCGAGAATCTTCCTCGCTAGTCGGGAATAATAATAATAATAATAAAAGCAGTACGATTCAGACTTTGAATGACTAGAGCGTCTGGCTTGATGCACAGTACCCTAGCTATTTCATTTCGAAAAATAGAACTTAATGAATCGGCTGATCCGGTTTCCCAACGATTCGAACCGGTTGAAGCGATTCTCAAAGGTACAGAATCTTCCTCCGCAGTCGGGGAATCCAACAAAACAAACAAAGTACAATTCCGACTCCAAATGACTGAGTATTGACACAAACGATGCCTAGTGCTCTAAAACGAGGCTGCAAACATCAAAGGTAAAGACAAACGCAAAAGAAAACGGGAGAAGCATACAACTTTCGTACTTGTAGGATTCACGGCTATCCCCCCCATTTTCCTTCTTTCTTTTATGCTTCCAAAACCCCGGTATGCTCTTCAAATCTGTGGCTAAATCCTCTTGAAATATAGGAGAGACCACGCCGCGGATCCCCAGGGAATCTTTTTTCTTTCTTTCTTTCTCATCTCTTCTTTTCCTTCCTTTTTTTTTTCTTCTCCTTCACGTTTTTTGTTATTCTTTTTTCTTTCTTTTCTCTCCGAACTCATTCCATTTTGTGCACCTTCAGTCTCGGGAATTCCCCATTCAGTCTCGGAGCTTCCCATGCCTCATAACCTCCTCATTCTGAAGTCATGCTTGGTTACATTTACTTCTTTCCTTAACACCAAGTATCCAAAGTGGACATTGGTGGGTTCTGAAACCCACATGCTGTAATAGCGGACTTGACCCATGCTTGGGAGCGTCACGGGGCTTATGGGCCGAACCAAGTAGGATTTGGGCCGAAATCCAACAGCTTGGGTGCTCCACACAAGCGGCCTTAGGAGAAGCAGTGACTTAAGACCACATTTAGTCTTGGAAAGCCATTGTGCAAAAACGTTTTTGGAGGCAAGTGAGAGGAGAAAGTTAGGGTTTTGCAAGAAGAAGTGATTTTAGTGTGATTTCTTCCCATTCATTCCTTCTAAATGATCAAACATCTTGGGTGAAGAAGATTCAAAGGGATTTAAAGGTAAGAACAAAACCTTAGATTTCTTTAAATGATGTTTGAGTTAGAAAAACCCTAATCCATCCATGTATTTTGCTCATGGTTGGTTTAGGATGATATTAAGAAGTTATTGAGCGTGATTCCCATGTTTTGTTTTGAGATTTTGAGTGATTTTTGAAGAAAAATTGCAAAAAGGAGCAAACTGGAAATCTGGGCATTGGGCCTACGTGTGATAGGGAACCCAAGCCGTGGCGTAAACTGCCTCGCCCTTGATGGTAGGGGCCAAATGGCCCCCTACGGTATCTGAGCTATGCGCAGCGTAGACAGCAATTCAGGAAGCGAATTTTTTGGATTTTGTTAGAAAGTCTTGTGATAGATAGATAGTTTAAGGACCCTAATAAATGATTAATGGAGGTTCAAATAAGGATAAAACTAAGTGAAAAACGTATCGTACCTCGCCGCCGAGGCGAAGCGAATATTCGTTTAGTACGATTAATTGTTCAACCACTAAGAGTGGAGAATTTGTATTTGACTAGGTGCGGGTGAGAGGCGACCAGGCGGCCCACAAGATTGGTATCGAAGGAGCAAGGGATCGATAAATTGGTTTGTTCTTTGTTCCTACATTTCTCTGTGACTCAATTCCCATTTCAAGTTCTATTTGGCGAAATATATATTGATTTGAATTATTAGTATTCAAAATGTTTGTCAAATAATATGCGCATATGCAGCGTTTATTTGAACTATAAGTGAATTTACTGCATATGAGTAAATTGATTTGAAATGTATTATTGAATGACCAACATGCGGGATTTACCAACTGAATTTGTCATGAAGGAAACCGTATTTGTTCAATGTGAAATCACATTACTACCGAATGACAAACAGGGCGAGATTCACCAACTGAATCCGTTGTGAATGTTAATTTTTATAGTCCAATGTGAGATTGTAATAATTAATGTGAAATCACATTGCTACTGAATGATAAACAGGACATGATTCACCAACTGAATTTGTCATGAATGTTGACTCTATAGTCATATGTGAGATTGTAATATTGAATGTGAAATCACATTACTACTAAATGACAAGGACATGATTCACTAACTGAATCTGTCGTGAATGTTGACTCTATAGTCATATGTGAAATCGCAAACTGAAAGTGAAAAATGATATTGAAAAGTGTTTTTGTATAAGTATCTTTTACATTACAAATAGACATTTTATAAAGACATTATTTTGATAAATGCATGATTTGTATTGAACTGAAATGGAATAGAGAACTGTATAAAACCACTAAGCATGAAAATGATTAGCGTATTGTTTTTAATTAATGCGTAGGTACCGAGTGATAGACAGTGTTTGAAAGCGGATCCAAGGTCGAGGAGCTTAGAGTAATCCAGAAAGTTCACGGAGTATGCTCCGTCACATGCATCCTCACCATTTTTTTTAGCATGACAATGTTTTGTAAACAAAAGGAGTTCAACCCCGAAATTATTTTTGTACCTATATCTGAATACGATTTTGGATATTATGTTATGGCGGCATAAATACTGCATTTTTTGGTAAAATGCATATTTTGTTAAGAGATTGCGTTGAATTTGTAAATGTTTATGGGCTTGCCCCGAGTGAAATCGGCACCACATGGCAGGAAACGAAAATGTTTATGTTAATGAAAGGTATTTGCTAAATGGATTTGATTAATGGCTTTGGCCGGACGTCCTCGGGTTTGATTCCGGATCACGCCATTTGGGTCGGTCGGGCTTAGGGGTCCACTAAACGGCTAGTATTGCCCCAGGTCGAAGCTACCCATCGTTAGTCAAATAACTGACCATTTTGTGGTAGGTAGAAGGAACAACTTTCATTAAGTGCAACCAGGCCCTCCCCATTATGGCGTTGTAAAGACCCAAGTCTCTAACGACTGATAACAGAACTTGCTAAGTGACTGGGCCAACCCTTACAAGGAGCTTGACATCTCCTAGTGTTACGATAGTCGCACCATTAAAACTGGAGAGAATTTGCTTGGTTGAATTCAGCACCCCTAAGGAAAGCCTCATCTGGTTGAAGGCGGGTAATTGCAAAAAATCTACTGTGTTGCCAGGATCCACCAATACCCTGTGCACATCAAAACCACTGTCTGAGAGGGTAGTACCAATGCGTCATGGTGGGGCCTGATAATCTTGATTCGAGGTTTGACATGAGGATATGGGGCCGTCATAGGCATTTAGTTTTCTTCATGGCTGATGTTTGTGTTGATAGCATTTACCCTAGCTTTGATTGTGGAAGCTCTTAAGATCTTTTGTTAGTGCTTAAGAGCTAATGATGGTATGGGACGGGCATGATATATAATTTATGGTGATGCAGAGTTACGTGAAGTTATGGCTTAATTTTGCAATTCTGTTTGCTAACGGCCTTGACTCATCTTTATGATCTGCTTCTTTGATATACCTCTTGAGGTGTTGATGAGTCTTAAACTCATCTATTTTTAATCCATTTTTCTGGCTTATTTTTAGTATATTTAAAAATGTTTTAATGCCAAATTATGGATTATTCATCAACTTTGTGTTTTGCAGGTTTTAATTCAAAAAGGAGAAAATTAGCAAGAAAGAAAAGAAAAAAAGAAATTGTAGCAGTCTATGTCGCGAGTAAAAGTTACGTAATGTCTTGATCAGCGTCGAAACAAATATCTAAGGAGATGCAATCACGACAATATTTCTTATGTCGCAACACAAAGGACTGAATATAGAAGAGGAGTTATGTCACGACAAAAGACAACGTGTCGCGACAGAACATGGGAAGAATGTAACAAGTCAGCTGAGACAAAGAAAGATAATGTTGCGACAAGGTTTGTCAGTTGGATGTCGACAGGAAGAACATTGCGACATAGCTCGTGTCGCGACTTCAGAAGCGAAGAAAGCGAAGAATTTGTTGCGACAAGGTATCTTGTGTCGCGACAAGAAATTAAAGAGCAATACAAGAAGAATAATGCGACAGATCAGGTTATGTTGAGACATATTGAAAAATAGAAGGTAGAATCTATGTCGCGACATAATCTTCTCCTATCGCGACACTGATTATTGCAACTTGGAAAAGCCTGTTGAGACATAAAGAATACGCAGAAGAAAGACCTTTGTCCCGAAAAGACAATCTATGTCGTGACACTGAAAGACAAGGTTTTTGGTCCTGACAGAGAAACAAAGATGTGACAAGTGATGCTGACTTAGTGAACTAACCTTGTTGCAACAAAAGAGTTCAATGTTGCAACATACTTCAAGTTTGAAGAAAGGTTTTGATATCATGACGAGTCTTAAGATCGTGACACGCCAAATAAAGGCGAACCGCAGAGGATAAACAAGGTCGCGGCCAGTCTTTTTCTATGTCGCGACAAAGATTCCACACAAGGAAGAAAAATCTTGTCGACATAACAAGGCGGGTTGCGACGAAACATCTACAACACGAGGGAAGCGCCATGACAGCCGAAATGAACCTGCAGCGAAATCGAAGGTTAAAAGTGGCGGGCCAAGACTCGCCAGCGGCTGACTTTCTTGAGTCGCGACGAAATGTTGACAATACAAGAACATTGTTGCAACAAGAACCCGGTAAATCTTGGCCGCGACGCAAAAGCCGGTCGCGACACGTATAAGCGCACGAGAAACAATGTCGCAACACGATTGTGATAACCAGCGACATAACTATTCTAGTAAACACCGCATCAAGATTATCGCGACATAGAATGGATAGAACAAACGGACATTGCGGGGATAAATTGTTAAAAGAGCGAAGAAAGATTTGTCGCTGACGAGAATATTATCTTTGAAGAAACAAATCTTGTCGCGACATACTACGCATCTTCTTGACATAGACCTACAACAAAGAATTAAAACTCTGTTGCAACAACACTTTCAGGTCATGACAGAGAATGCAATCTGGGCCAGAATTTTGGGGATTCACAATGTAACCTCGAAGTTAGGGCCCAAACTTCTGGGGCTTTATAAATAAAAGCATTTGAGGAAAGCGAGGCAGTCAGTCGATGGAAAAACCAGAGCATCTGGGAACTGAGGACTCTTTTGTATTATATTTTTCTTTTATTTTCTTTTTCTTTTCTTCGTAGATTAGAATTAGTGTAGAATATCAATTTGTTTAATGGACTTGAAATAGTGGTGTTCGAGAAGTTTTGAAGTTTAGCTAAATTATTTGAAGATCGAGATTCGATTCTTTGTTTGAATCTAATGAAGTCTAGATAAAAGCTGGAATTCATTTCTTTTAGTTGATTATAGTTGCATTGGAAATTTCTTGATCAATATTTCATTGTTTACTGTGATTCAGTTTTCGGGAAACACAACTTCCTTTGGGAAAGATAGGATGTTATTTATGGTCTTTCCTGCACAATTAGAAAGAGATTTTTTGGATTGAGAATTTTGAGTTTATTTGAATGGTGTTGTTGATGAAGTGAATTGTTCCCAATATTAGTAACTTATGCCCCATAAAAGAGTTGTTATGGCTCTATTTCCGGGAGGCCCTGCGGTGATACGAGTTGGAATTCTTGAGCATGGATGCGATTACTTGGGGTATGCTAGACTAATATTGAAGAACTAATGAGCTACGATACTTAGATAAATCATAAATTTACTCATGGTTTGAGAATTAATTTATTGATCTATCAAAGATTTAATCAATTAGAGATCTCTCCTTGAGTGGAGGAATGATCTTGATCTTGTGTTAGCTTAGATCTAATCAGAAAGGGAGAACTCTTTGAATCTCAAGGATGAGACATCATTCATCTTGTAGAAATCGAGACGATAATACATCTTGGGAAATAATCTGCCCGGTCATAAGAAATGGGTATGAAGTATTGGAAAAGAAAAATACTATGATCTTATAAAGAAAATCCGATTACAAGTAATTGGTTAGACACATGTTTAAGAAATGAACATGACTTTCTAATCAGTGAAATGTATGGTTAAGGGAGAAATCCAAACTATACTACATTGACTCTTTGGCTGATTCAGTTCAATTCATGATAGAATAGAATTAACATGTTGTAGGAATTGATAATTTCACGACGGTGAAATCCAGTGTCCACTTCCCGGCAATAATGCAGTTCGATCCGATTTAGGTCTAGGATTTTAAATTTTCCTTTTATTATAGATGTAGAAATTTAGATAATAAGAATTTTAGTTAGGTTCACGAAAATTTTGCCAAATGGAAGTTCAAATGGTATTGAACTTGAGTAGTTAGGGTAGTTGAACTTTAAATTCTTGCGATCTCTACGTAGAGCGATATCAGGACCCATAGGTCCACTTTTATTACTTATAGGCACATTGCGCTTGCGATATGATGACCAAACTAAATCTTCAATGAATTCATTGACAAATCCATTTGGTATGAGGCATTACCGTTACATTTTGAAGTGCAAACAAGTTTTGGTGTCTTTACGGGGGATTAGGTAATAGTCCTTGGGTAAGAGTAGCGGAAATTTGATCTCTATACAAGAATTAGTCAACAAGTTTTTAACGCCGTTGCCGAGGATCGAAGGAATTTAAAAATCAATATTCTGACAAAAGAGAGAAATGTTAATTTGGACATTTTTCTTTGTTTACAAAAAATTTCAAAAAAACAACAAAAATAGTTTTAAACGGTAATTGGTGAATAAACCCAGCACGATATTTACTGGAAACTATGGATATATAATTTTGATATCAGCGGCTCAAATTTGATCTGATTAATATTTCTACTTCCGGGGAAAGAATTTAAATCGCATTAGAAGACGACGATTGTTGCCTTTGGACATTGAAATTGAAAGAACCTTGCAGAATCTGAGAAGAATCACCAGTGCAGAATCCAGAAATATGGCAAATCAAAGAGAAAGATTGCATACTATTCCAGAAGAAGAAGAAGAAGTGGAGAGAAATCAGAGGTCTAATACTATGAAGGACTTTTGGAGGCTATTATCGAGAAGAATATACGTAGTAAAGACGACACCTGAAAGATTGAAACAAACAATTTTGAGTTGAAACAAGCATTGATTACTATAGTGCAACAACACGGTTCATGGTCATCCACCACGAAGATCCCAGTGACATAATTAGTAAGACTGACCAACATAGTCAAGATAAGATGGGGTAAGACTAGTAATCAAGCTGCTGACTCTTCCATTTTCATTGAGAGATGTGCGACAGCATGGTTTGATTCATGCGCGGTCAGGATTAGTGAACACTTAGGAAGATTGAGTGGGAAGCTTGCTATGAGCATATTCTGCCACGGCTCTCACTGCGAAGAGGAGAGAAATAATTGTCTTCAGGCAAGAGGAAGATGAGTGCCCCCACACTGCATGGGAGAGATTCAAAAAGATTCTTTGAAAGACGTCCTGCCATGGAATAGATCTTACCACTCCCGGATGGATATTTTCTATCATGCTGTGATTATGCACTCCATGGTATCATTGATGCATCTTGCTGCATGGTACCCAAAGAACAAATGCGGATGAATTATGACAGTCAGTGGGACCTTTCCAAATCTCGCGACTACGAGCCAATGAAGCAGGGGAGCAATAGTAGGTTGAAAGGAAATGGTCTTATTGGGCTTGATAGAATGACAACCATAGAAGCAAAGCTGGATGTAGTGATGAACAAATTGGGAAACAATGAAAGAAGAATGCACATTGCACATGAAGTGGGAGCAGTAGAAGAAAGAAGTAGAAGAAGTGCCGAGGAACTAGTTGGAGAAGAGCCCTACCAAGTTGATGAGACCAAGTATATGAATGAGTAAAGAAGTTATCACTTCAAGAAGCTACTTGACTTGCCAACAGTGTCTGCTGTAGCGAGGAACCATAAGAAAACTTTTCGTATGATGAGGAGCACTAACGAGACCTAGACTTGGACGAGAATTACGTGACTTATACTCATTGAGTTCGAAGCGGCGTTAGAGGACAATAGGGGAAGTATTAGGTCAGAAAAGGACTCAATCGCTTTAGATGAGATGATTCATTTCTGTATCGAGAAAACAAAAGGATTTGAATGCGAAAGAAATTTCGACCTTGAAAACTTCCGAAGCAAACACGAATTTGTGTTTCAAACAAACAACAATGCCTCTTTATGAAGAATCTGGAGGTACAAATAGAATAGCAGCTCATTTGTCTCGAGAAGAGCTAGGATTCCATTTCAAGTGACAATGAGAAAGAATCAAGGAATTTGCCTTAGCGTGGTCGAGAAGTGACGAGAGGCTAGATGAAGGAGAGGTGAAAGGGAGCCACAGGAGGAAGAAGCGAAGAAATAGGAGAGGAACATGTGAGAAAAAGAAAACAACAATCTTGTGATTAGCAGGGAAAGAAGGAAGAAATTAAAGCTTACAATTCTCAGTTCCCATTCCATAGGAAGCTGCTGACAAAGCTAGAAGAAGCGGTTCTCTCAGATTCTTAAACATGTTTAAGAAGATGGGAATTAACGATCTTTCTCTGAGGCATTAACTTCAGGATGCCTCAATTGTCTGAGGAAATTCATGAAAGATATATTGAGCAAAGAGGAAGATTGTGAGGAAGGGATAGTGAGACTAACAACAGCTTGCTAGTGCGTATTGAGAAGACCTTACGGAGAAAGGCGGGATCCGACTGACTTAGCTATACATACCTGAGGTGGGATGCGTATGGGAAAAGCATTGTATGATTCAGAACTAGCATGACTTGATGCCTGTCGTGCTCAAGGATTTAAGTTTGGGGGAACCCACTCCCACAACCATTACCTTGTAGATGGCAGACAAAACATTGGTTCATCCTGAGGGCATCCTTGAAGATGTGCTGATCAAGGTGGGGAAATTTGTCTTTCTAGTGGACTTTGTGGTCATTAATATGGAGAAAGACAAACAAGTCCCATTGTTGTTAGGAAGACCATTCTTAGCGGGGCTGTAGCGGTTGATGTGAAAAAGGAATTGACTCGGGGTTGGAGATGAAGCCGGGTGTACTTCAATCTCGATCACGAGTTTGAAAGCGACCCGAGAACTGTTAGTGCTAACTATGGGAAATTGTAGAAACAAAATTCCTGCTCCGATTCTGATGGCCCCACTTTCAGCATTATTTTGAAATTAAATGAATGAGAATGAGATGAATTCCGATTATCTTGAGGCATCTTGAAGTTGAAATTCTGAACTCCAATTTTAAATTAAAGGTCGTGTCGGTGTTGGAATCGAGTGCGAGAGAAAAGTCAATGAGTTATGAAGAAAAAGTTAGAGAATAAAACAAAATCTCGGAGGGTTTAATACTCAAAGGAATTGCACAGACATTTGAAGTATGCCTTTTTGAAACTAGAAAAAGGAAATCCAGTTATCATTTCAGCTGGATTAACTAGGCTGGAAGAGCAAAAACTACTAGAAACTCTCAAAAAATATAAAGAAGCAATTAATTGGTCTATAGAAGATTTGAAAGGAATTAGTCCCTCAATCTGTATGCACAAGATCCTGTTGGAGGAGAATGCTAGAACTTCTGTAGAACATAAGAGGAGGCTGAATCCAGTAATGAAAGAAGTAGTCAGAAAAGAAGTGCTGAAATGGCGAAATGCAGGCTTTATATATGCAATCTCAAACAGTCCTGGGTGAGCCCAGTACATGTGGTTTCCAAAGAGGAGGATTCACTGCTATGATCGAGAAGCCAAGAAGAATGAATTGATTCCTACAAGAACTGTGACATGATGGAGAGTTTGTATAGACTACAAGAAACTTAACATTGCTACCAGAAAGGACCATTATCCTTTACCTTTCATTGACCAGATGTTGGATAGGTTAGCAAGACACTCCCATTACTTTTTTCTTGATGGATATTCAGGTTATAACCAGATTGCAATAGCCTAGAGGATTAGGAGAAATCAACATTTACATGTCCTTATTGCACATTTGCCTTTAGAAGGATGCCATTTGGATTATGTAATGCTCCTGCCACCTTTCAAAGATGTATGATGTCTATATTTTCTAACTTGGTGGAAGAGATTATGAAAATATTCATGGATGACTTCTCAACATATGGATCCAGTTTTGAAGATTGTTTTAAAAACATAGAAACAATACTTCAGTGTTAGTGATATGCTCTAGCCCAGTGGCATATACATTGTCATTATATGTTTATATACATGAGGCATTTATCATTTTATCTTGTTATTTAAATTGTGGTTTAACTTGATAAAACTAGATCCTTGAATAGTTGGCTTCGCTTTATGTCATCAAGTATGTGACTTGATAGTAAAATGTTAAGGCATAAGAACACTATTCTAAATAGTCCATAGTCGATCATTATTATGGGAATAATAATGAAGTAAGACTATTATGTTTTCTGAGAAAAGACCACGTTTTGTTGGTCATGAATATAAGATGTTACTCAGAACATAAATACATGTTAAGTTCATGTTATTGGATTGACCCACTATGAGAAATACTACATGGATTATGTCATTAGTAATTCTCATTGCAGTAGTGGTATTTGAGTCATTCAACCTGAATTCACCATGGATTCCTACATGAGGAACTTCGTGTCTTGACGTGGCTGATGATGTCTTTTATGAGGATGGTAATATAGGCTATGGTTGGGCATGCAGTAAATCACGTGGAGGAATGTGAGTGATAGTGAAGGAATTTGTCTCGCTCTTAATTGAGTGAGATGTCTATTGGCCTCTTAATAAGTGAGACTAAGAAATGCATGGCCGTGCTCGAATGAGATTGATAGGAGTTATCAATATCATTTTTTTAGTCAGTCTACTTGAGAATCAAGAAACGATTAAGTTGTATAAAGATGACTTCATCCATGCTTTGTGCTTAATCGAGACATCGTGTGACAAAGGACTAATATCATACTATGGTAAAGGTTTTGAGTCATCGAATTCACTTGATTTAAGGTAGTTATAATGTCTTATAGAGACCAATTATAGCTTGTGGGCTTAGAATATGATTTGGGCCATTTGCTTGACATTAGTGAACGCAAGGTGTGCGTAAGAATGAGCTATAATGGGATGTTAGAAAGGCTCTCTTTGGCCATGGTCAGCCAAGCCCAAGCCCATTAATAGTTAATGGAATTTGGGTTATATTCGCTTTAATAAAAGGGTTTGGGAGACTTGATATAAATATGGGGTTTATCATCTAAAAGTAGGTGGTTCTTTTGAAGTGGGCGTTTTTGAGAGAGAATTCTTTTTAGAGTTTTGGAAGACACTAAGTTGTCTTTGGTTTTGTGCCTATCATAAGGTGCTAACACATCCATCCCATCCATTAGCAGATTCGTGTGGATACCTTTAGAGGGGTGTTTGCATTGCATCGTCTTGGCTAAATTCTTCTTTGGATTGTTTCTAGAAGGAGTTCTGTTTGTGTTTCAGCGTGTGTGTGATCAAGCAAATCTGCACTAGTCGAAAAGGATTCGGTCTACAAGAGGTAAGATATGGATTTCCTTGATTCATTGTTTAGTTTCATCAAACCGCTTGGATCCTGATGCAGTTCAGCGTTAATTTTTTATTTATTTATTTCCGCTGCGTTTTCTTATCGCTGGATTCCAACAGTGGTATCAGAGCTACTTGATGTTTGGTGAAACCGATTTTTATATGTGATATAACGTGATCTGTTTAGTGTATTTGTTTTGCCATATTTGATATGCCATGATCCATTAATTCATCAGTTTATAATCGAGTATAATCAGAGGTCATGTTTTTTTTTATGTATGAAGTACGTAACATCATGTGAGAGTGAAAAATGATTCGGTTTAGAAAAACTCTAATGGGATTAGGGTATTGATGATCGGAATCAAATTACGAGTTCGTAAATTCTTGTGTTCTAATCGATTAGAATGTACAACTTAATATTAATTAGTAGGGCGTTACATATTAAGTATGTTGTTACACATATTATTAAGAATGAATTTATTCTGGATTAATTCTTAATCGGTAGAATTACACATTAATGTTAGACATTAGAATGGTATTCTGAATTATTCTTAATCGAATGGGAGCGTACATTAATGTTAGACATTAAGAATGGACTATTACATATTATTCTTAATAAGTAGGGCCCATTACATTAATGTTAGACATTAAAGATTGGATTATTCTGAGGATTATTACACATTAAGTAGGATTGTTCCAAATTAATGACGAAATGTTAGATTAAGAGTAATTAGCATTGGTGAATGACCAGAATTATTAGTGTGATTAATGATCAGGAGAAATTTCCAAGCAGTAACTCACTCATGCTAGCCTTAAAATTTGTTTATGTGACTAACGCTGCAATTGAAAGACCATATTCATAATTTGATTATGTGCTTAATGTGTTTATATTCAATTTGCATGATGCATGTCATGGCCCTTAGTTCAATGTGATTGGCAGGTATTAATTATGGGTTTGTAATTTTTAAATACGACATGCGTGTCGTTAATTTTTATTGATACAACATGTGTGTCTCTTTTTCATTAAATTAGCATACGGCCTACGTGTTGTTAATTTTTTTGACACAACATGTGTGTCTCTTTTTCATTAAATTAACATACGACCTGCGTGTCGTTGTTTTTATTGACACAACATGTGTGTCTCTTTTTATTATTTTAGCATAAAATAGCATACAATTATTACTTGCTTGTAATGAAGAAGAGCAATGGAAGCCCGTTCGTTTCTTGGGGGCTCTTTATAAAGCTAAGGTATTGGTAAAGGTAATCCTGCTAACGTCTCCATATTGGCTTATGGAGATCACCTTAGAATGGGCCATGACATGCGTTTACATTTGCTGCTTATTAATATGCTTGTATGTGATGCATGTATATGTTTATAAGAGTTTGCCTAACAACCGATAGAATTTAATCACATAAAATTAAGTGCAAAATGCTTCCATAATTTTAACACTTGTCAATCACTGCGATCGTCTTAATATAGTTTCGATATTAGCGAAGGGTGTGGGGGGCATCTTAGGAAGACATGAGTGGATAATGGTGATATCGATAAGATTGAATATGGATTAGACTTAACTAGGCTATCTATATGGTTTTAGGAATTAAAAGGCATAAAAGGGAAAGAGTTTTCTACCTAGTTAGCTTAAGTTTAAAGTGTTATGCCAAAGTAAAAGCAATTTAAGTCAAACATGGATTTTCACCCACTAAGAGCGCCAAGATTGTTTCTGTGTTAATTAAAGAATTATTAATTTTAGTGGGAGTATTAAAGACCTCATTTATTAAAAACTTTGCATATTTTTGTATGTAGACTAATGGCATCAAACAACACATTAACATTTACTCTGCGATCTGTTCTTGAAAAGGAAAAACTTAATGGGACAAACTTCCTCGATTGGTCTCAAAATTTGAGGATTGTCCTTAAACAAGAGAGGAAGATGTATGTTCTTGATAATGAAATCCCTAATGAACCTCTTGCTAATAACAATGCCCTAGCGGTGAAGGATGCTTATAGTAAGTATTTGAATGACTACGTAAGATGGCACATCTTATGCTTACAACCATGAACTATGAGCTTCAGAAGCAATTTGAGGAAATGGAGGCATTTGATATGATGGTGCATCTCAAGGGAATGTTCAGGCGCAAGCACGTCGATAAAGGTTTACAACCACGAAAGCATTGAATGCATGCAAGATGACTCCTGGCACTTCAGTAAGTGCACATGTGCTAAAGATGAAGGGTCTCATCGATAAACTTGATAAGCTTGGTGCTCCTATTAGTCATGAGTTGGCTACTGATCTGATTCTAGGTTCATTACTTGAATCTTATGATCAATTTGTTATGAACTACAATATGCACCATATGGAGAAAATCTATTCACGGGTTACATGGAATGTTAAAGAATGTTGGGACGAACATTCAAAGACAAAATCAATGCTTGTGGTTTAGAAGGGGAAGGCATGAAAAGAAAAGGAAGCGACAAGGCAATAAGGTAAGAAGGCAAAAGGGCAGTCCAAGTCTAAGGCCAAGAAGCCAAAGCCGCCCTAGGAGAGTTTGCTTCAATACGTAATGAACAAGGTCATTGGAAGAGGAATTGTAGCTCTACTTGGAAGATCACGAAGAAAAAGAAGAGTAAGCGAGGCTACCGCCGGTATTAATGTTATAGAAGTCAATAATCTACTTTTGCTGTGGAATATTGATCTTTTGGAAGTGGATCTCACATTATGCAAAAATCTCACGTTTCGAAGCATTAGATCTGTTAATTTGAGATGGAAGTGGACCTACGAGTGGGGAATGGAGCAAGAGTTGTTGCATTAGCTGTAGGAGTTTATGATTTGACTTTTCCTAGTGGACTTGTTTTCCAATTAAAGAATTGTTATTATGTACTCTTGTGACGAAACAGTATTTAAGTTCTTGTTTAGGCGATGGATGGATTTCACTTTATTATTAAGAATATTTTCTCCATACATAATCTGAACTTTTTAATAGAATGCTCATTTATCTAATGGTCTCTCTGGTTCAAACTTAGGAACCAAGCCATCTATAACATCGATCTTAAGGTTCAAGTCAATGAATTGAATCAACCTACTTTGGCATTATGCGTTTGGGCCATGTCAATGAGAAGCGCATCTTGAAGCTCCGTGAGATGGGCTAATACAGCTATTTGGCTTAGAGTCATTTCAAACATGTGAATCTTGTTTACTAGGCAAAATGACCAAAGCTCCTTTTACTGGACACAGTGAGAGGGCTAGTGACTTATTGGGCCTTATGTACAGTTTTGTGAGCCCGATAAGCTCGGTGCTAGAGGAGGTTATCGGTGCTTCATTACTTTTCTGGAGTGACTTTAGTAGATATGGTTACATCTGCTTAATGAGGCATAAGTGAGATCATTTGAAAAGTTCAAATTATTCAAGAATGAAGTCTGAGAATCGACTTGGAAAGAATATCAAACACTTCGATCTGATCGGGTGGTGAATATTAAGCCAAAATTTCGATGATCATCTTTAAGGATTGTGGGATAGTCTCATGACTCACTCCTGGAACACCCTTGATGGAATGGTGTATGCGAAAGAAGGAATCGAACTTTATTAGATATGGTTCGATCTATGATGAGTCGAACAGATCTTCCAATATCCTTACGAGGATATGCATTAGAGATTGCTGCGTTCTTATTGAATAAAATTCATCGAAGCGGTTGAAACACCATATGAGTTGTGGAATCGGAAAGTGTGTCACGGTTTGTCTTTTCTCAAGATTTGGGGTTGTGAAGCTTATGTAAAGCTTCAGGCTTCTGATAAGCTAGCATCCAAATCTGATAAGTGCTTATTTGTGGGGAAACAAAAGGGTACTACTTTTACATCCCATATGAGAACAAAGTGCTTGTTGCTCGTAATGGAGTCTTTTTAGAAAGAGTTCATTTCAAAAGAGAGTCGGTGGGGTAAGACACATCTCTTAAAAGAAGTTCAAGAACCACAGAAGTTGCCACCCAGGAGCCTTCCATGGAAATTCTACAGACTCTGACCAGATTGTTGAGTTGACATCTTCACACCTGAGAGCCCTTTGAAAGGTCTAGTAGGATTCATCATGAGCAGAGATATGGATTTATCGTAGCAGAAACTGACAAAACCATAGAGCTTGTGGATCCAAGACCAGGCCCACAACTATCATGAGGCAATGATGAGCCCGATTTTGAAAAATGGCTTCAAGACATGAAATGCGAGAGATGCAAAATCAATGTGCGATAACCGGGTTTGGAATTTGGTTGATCCTTTTTGTGAGGGTGCTAAGGTCATTGGTTGTAAATGGGTTACCATAAAGATCAAACATGATATGACCTTCAAGTCTCGACTTGTTGCAAAAAGTTTCAAACAAACTCATGGTATTGACTATGATGAGACCTTTTCACCTGTCGTTATGCTTAAGTCTATTAGGATTCTTCTTGCTATCGCTGCGTACTATGATTACGAGATTTGGAAAATGGATGTCAAAACAGCGTTTCTTAATGGAAACTTACTCGAGGATGTGTACATGACACAACTTTGAGAGTTTATCGATCCTAAGTATCCTAATAGGGTGTGTAAGCTTCAAAGATCCATTTATGGATTAAAGTAGGCTTCACGAAGCTGGAATATTTGTTTTGATGAGGCTATTAAAGAGTTTGGCTTTATGAAAAATGAAGATGAGCCTTGTGTATACAAGAAGGTTAGTGGGTGTGCAATTGTCTTCTTAGTGCTGTATGTGGATGACATCTTACTCATTGGAAATGACATCCCTACCTTGCGAGGAGTGTGTTAAGTCTTGGTTAGAAATGTTTTCAATGAAGACTTAGAGTGAAGCCTTCACATCCACAAACAAAGATTTTATAGAGAGATAGATCTCGCGATTTACTGGAAGGCACAGAATCCAAGGGTAGGTACATAGACAAAGTGCTAAAGAGGTTTAGCAAGCAAGATTCCAAGAGAGGTTTCTTGCCAATGTCTCATGGCATTAAGCTCCATAAGTCTCAATGTCCAACCATGAAGGACGAGAGAGAGCTCATGGATAAAATCCCATATGCTTCGGCTATTGGTTCTATCATGTATGTCATGCTTTGCACCCAACCTGATGTCTCCTATGCCTTAAGCATGACAAGTAGATTCTAGTCAGATCCAGGTGAATGTCACTGGATAGCAGTCAAGAATATCCTTAAGTACTTGAAGAGCAGGATCTTTTTAATCTATGGTGAATGAAGGCGAAGCTAGTTATAAGTGGATTTATCACAGATGTTGTGGTTTCGGTCGGCTTAGATGACTTTGGAATCCTGTCTGGTTTGTGTTTTGTTTGAATAGAGGAATGTTTGTGAAATTTGGAGGGTTCAAGCGAGCAAGTGACGGTCCCACTCTGGATGTTGAGTGCATGGATTGCCTCGGATGCGGCCTAAGGAGCGTTTGGATCAAAAATTTCGTTTTAGGCCAGGTGTTGTTCTAGCATTCAAACCAATCTGTGGCAGCTAATAATGGATTGCTCGAAACCCGAGGAGCCAGTATCAGTCGGCCCGATCGAGCACGTACTGAGGGCGTTTCCACCTCATTCGTGAGATCATTGAGAGAGGAGATGTTAAGATATGTAGAGTTCATATTGATGACAATGTTGCTGATCCTTTGACTAAACCTCTTCCACAATCAAAGCATGACAGTCATACTAGATCGATAGGCATTCGATTTATGTTTGATTGGGCTTAGGGTAAGTGGGAGATTGTTAGTGATATGCTCTAGCCCAGTGGCATATACATTGTCATTATATGTTTATATACATGAGGCATTTATCATTTTATCTTGTTATTTAAATTGTGGTTTTAACTTGACAAATCGGATCTTTGAATAGTTGGCTAAACTTTATGTCATGTATGTGACTTGATAGCAAAACCTTAAGGCATAAGAACACTATTCTAAATAGTCCATAGTCGATCATTATTGTTGGAATAATAATGAAGTAAGACTATTATGTTTCTAAGAAAAGACCACGTTTTTTTGGTCATGAACATAAGATGTTACTGAGAACATAAATACATGTTAAGTTCATGTTATTGGACTGACCCTCTATGAGAAATACTACATGGATTGAAGAATTTGAAGGCAAAAACTCTAGAGGAATCTAGTCTCACTTCTTATTTTTGTAATGAAAGAAAATAGGAAATAAATAGTTTACAGATTTGAGATAGTGCAGGTAATATCATAGAATGAATTTCTCTTGAGGAAAGTGAATTAAACCACCGGTCCACCTTCTTTGGTTGGTAATCATATAGATGGTATGTTATTAATTGGAAAGTTAAGGAAAAGAATGTAAATATGAAGAAACATGCACAAGCATGAGCGAGCGTGGGCTTGATTTTCAACACTCCCGCTCAAGCCGTATTGTAGATGTTGATCATTCCAAGTTTTTTAAAAATTGAATAACCGTGATTAACTCGGCGAGAGCTTTACCGTGAGAATGTCGAATTTGTTTACGGCGGTTTGTTGGAGTGAAAGCTGACTTTGAAAAACCCTTCTTCAATCTTTTCCTTGATAAAGTGTCGATCTATCTCCACGTGCTTAGTTCGATCATGATGAACCGGATTCTTAGCGATACTGATGGCGGCTTGGTTGTCGCAGTATAACACTATGGGATGCTTCAACGGAACCCGTAATTCTTCTAACAGCCTGTTCAACAAGATTCCCTCGCAGATACCTTGTGCCATAGCTGCGGATTACGCCTCCGACCTTTGCTTTCACGGTACACCAGCGATTGTTTTCTTGCTTAGCGTGACAAATTCCCCCGAACAAGCGAGCAGTAGCGGAAGTTACGATCTCCGTCGGTCTTGAACACCTTGATACATACGAAAAATCTCAATCTCTTTCTTTGTTGTTCTTTGGAAGAAGAGACCCTTTCAGTGTCATTTGAGGTACCTCAATGTGCAGTCACACGGTCGTGTGTTTTTCGGGTTGGATTATTCATGAATTGACTACCGTACTAAACGAGGAGAAGCTAGATCATGGCCTTGTATGAGAAAAGATAGATGAGTTTCCCCACAAGGCGTTGATATCTTCCTTTATCAAGGCGGAGGACTTCCATCACTGCTTCAAGTTTCTGAGTTTCAGAATCATAAGTGTTTACTGCAGGCTTGCATCTGGCATCCACTGTTTCATTTAGTAAGTCGAAACGTATTTGCGTTGTGAGGCGCTATACCTTTCTTTGACCTAGCAATCTCCATTAGAAAGTACTTGAGGTTTCAGGTCCTGATCTCAAATTTCTTTGTCGGTAATTTTTAAAATGGTCGATTTCTCTTCATGATTACCAGTCAAAATTATGTCGTCCACATATACAATGATAATGACCATCTTCCGCCAGGAAGTGTTTCTAAACTCTGTGATCGGATTGACATTGAGCAGTCAGTACCCCTTTCACTACCTTAGTGAACCGTTCAAACCCGGGGCCCTAGGAGATTGCTTGAGACCATACAAGGATTTTGGTCACTGTGAGGACCTTGTTGAGAAATTCGATGTAGTCTCGAGCCCGAGCGGGAATGTCCATGTAAACTTCTTCCTCTGAGAGTCGCGTAGGGGAAGGCATTTTCACATCAAGTTGGTGGAAAGCGACCAATCGAGATTAGGCGCCAAGGATAAGAAAGTACACAGTGGTGTTGAGCTTGGCAGGCTGGAGCAAAAGTTTCTTGATAGTCAATACCATATGATTGGGTGAATCCTTTTGCGACCAACCGAGCCTTATACCTGTCCACATTACCATCTGCCTTGTACTTTACTGTGAAAATCCACTTACACCCAACTGGTTTCTTACCTCTCGGGAGGTCAGTAATTTCCCACGTACCATTCTTTGCCAGCGCCCGAACTTCTTCATCGACTGCGGCCTTCCACTTAGGATACTTGAAAGCTTCCTGAATATCTCGAGGAACTTGTATCTCTGTGATGTTAGAAGTAAGACCTGCACGAAAGCGTAGGTGATAGCTTATCATAAGAAATAAAATTTCCAATGGGATCTTTGAGTGCATGATCTAACTCCTTTCCTCAAAGCTATAGGCATATTAAGAATATCATTTTCTAACTCTGAATCAACAGTACCATCTGAGTTAGGAGCATTTTCTGAATTTGCTTGGATTAGAACGACTCGACCCTCATGGGTTTCTTTGAGAAATTACTCCTTCACTCCATTTCCTCTTGGATGTGTAACCAGTATCCCACAAGTCAACAATGAACTCGGTGATTACATGACTGCGAAACTTGATTTTAGTGGTGATGGGTGACTCGCTCGATGACTCAAGGTTAAAGCGATATTTGAGTTGAATTCTCCCCACTGAATATCAATTTTGGGATAGTAAAATTTGGAGTTTCAAAAAATGCTTGACATCCATTGAATTGTAGAATTTTCTTGTGACGAGTAACACTTATACCCTTTTATTTGCAGAATACCCAAGAAGATGCACTTGGTGACCTAGGATCGAGTTTACTTCTATGTTGTTGATTGATATGAACAAAAAGCAGAGAACACACAAAAAATTTTGGTGGGACGATGGATATGAGGCAGTGGTCGAAAAGGATTTAAGGAGTGTTTGAAGTGAGGTGTGTTTGGAATTTTAGTACCTAGACGGCATCCTATTGATGAGGTAGAATTTGCCAGTAAAGGCAGACTTCCCAAGGGAATAATTTTTGGTACATTCGTAGAAAACATTAGCGATCTAGCCACCTCTAACAAATGCCTATTTTTCCTTTCAGCTATTCCGTTTTGTTGTGGGGTATCAACACGCGGGCAAGTGAACCTCCCTTCTTTTGCTAGATATTCTCCTAGAATGGAGTTGAAGTAATCCTAGCATTATCGGACTTTAGAATTTGTATTTTTGATTGGAATTGGAGTGAATCATATTTTTTGAAAATTTTGAAAATTTGACTGTTCGGATTTTCTTTCATAGGAATACCACGTTAATCTAGTGTGATCATCTATGAATGAGACAAACCACCTAGTACCCGATTTTATTTTTATTCTTGCGGACCCCGGATATCGCTATGAATCATTGAGAATGGACTAGGCAGCTTTATAGGGTTGAATGGGAAAATGAGACCGAACTTGCTTTGATAATTGACAGATTTCACACTCAAAGGATTTTGGATTTTTATTAAATAATGAAGGAAATAAATGCTTGAGATACATAACATTAGGATGACCCAAGCGATAGTGCCACAACATAATTGCACTATCGTTATTTTGATATGAGAAGCTAGAAAAGAATTACCACGATTACCATTTGGGGTTTGTTCTTGTGGATCGTGGTGCTCCTTAAGGATGTAGAGTCCAGAGCATTCCTCAGCATTGCCAATCGTCTTTCCAGAATCCAAATCCTGAAATTCACAGTGAGTGGATGAAAAATTAGTAATACACCTCTTTTCCTTGGTGAGTTTACTAATTGATAATAGATTACAATCCAAGTTAGAACAAGAGGCGAGTTGAGAGTAAGATCCCTTGATAGCCTGGCCGAACCCGATCTGACAACCTTTGAAAAGTGAACCATCACGCTATTATTCGATTTGTTAAATTATTTGGACATGGGCTATATGTACAAAAAATTGTCGCATCTCCGTCCATATGATCGGTCTCCACGAGTCCCACGATCCGAGGTTTTTATGTTTCTTACCGACAATAAAAAAACCCAAAGAATTACCTTTGTGAGACGAGGTTCGGAACCAATGACTTTGATTGGAAGATGTGCGGTTGTAGGCGTATTGACACTTGGGGAGATAGTAGTTTCCTGAAGCATCTCCATTTTGCTCCTTGTTAAAAGGAGCTAGCTTGATTTGTGGTGAGTCGTTCATCGCGTACATGATTACACCTAATCCTTCTTTCTCAAGTGGTTGACCTGGCTGTCTGTGGTTTTCCATGAATCTTCAGACAAGTTTCTCTCAGTGACGACTACGCAATGATCACACCAAGGTCTTCCCTCCTTTGATTTTTGGCGGTTTGTCAAAAGTGAATTAATTAGCCATCGAAGAAGAGGAGGATGAGTTGGTAGCCATTCAGTATTTGGACAGTATTTAGGCATAAATGAAGATGGGAGAAGAGAAGAAACGAGGATTAAAGCACTGCTCGTGTGAGAAGAATTTGAAGGCAAAAACTCTAGAGGAATCTAGTCTCACTTCTTATTTTTTTTATGTGAAAGAAAATAGAAATAAAATAGTTCTGATTTGAGATAGTGCGGAAAGTGTGATATCGTAGGACAAAATTTCTCTTACAGTAAAGTGAATTAAACCCACTTAGGTCCACCTTCTTGGATTTGGGTAATCATATAGATGGTATATTGCATTAATTCAGGAAAGTTAAAAAAGGAAAAAGAGGAATGCTAAATATGGAGAGAAACATGCACAAGCATGAGGCGACGTGGGCTTGATTTTCAACATGGATTATGTCATCAGTAATTCTCATTGCAGTAGTGGTATTTGAGTCCTTCGACCTGAATTCACCATGGATTCCTAAATGAGGAACTTCGTGTCTTGACGTCGCTTAATGACGTCTTTAACAGGATAATAATACAGGCTATGGTTGGGCATGCAGTAAATCATGTGGAGGAATGTGAGTGATAATGAAGGAATTTGTTCCGCTCTTAATTGAGTGGGGTATCCTATTGGCCTCTTGATAAAGTGGTAGAGAGGCCATGCCGTTCTCGAATGAGATTGATAGGAGTTATCAATATCATTTGTTTAGTCAGTCTACTTGAGAATTAAAAAACAATTAAGTTGTATAAAGATGACCTCATCCATGCTTTGTGCTTAATCGAGACATCATGTGACAAAGGACTAATATCATACTATGGTAAGGTTTTTCGAGTCATCGAAATTCCATGATTTAAGGTAAGTTATAATGTCTTGCTAGAGACCCGATTATAACTTATGGAAGTAGAATATGATTTAGACTGCTTTATGACATTGAGTGAACCTATAGGGTCACACATAAGAATGAGCTATAATGGAATGTTAGAAAGGCTCTCTCTTTAGCCCATGATTAAGCCCAAGCCCAAGCCCAATCCCAAGCCCAAGCCCAAGCCCATTAATAGTTAATGGAATTTGGTTTAAATTCGCTTTAATAAAAGAGTTTGGGAGGTTTGATATAAATATGGGGTTTATCATCTAAAAGTAGGTGGTTCTTTTGAAGTGGGCGTTTTTGAGAGAGAATTCTTTTTAGAGTTTTGGAAGACACTAAGTTGTCTTTGGTTTTGTGGGACAAAGACCTATCATAAGGTGCTAACACATCCATCCCATCCATTAGCCGTTCGTGTGGATATCTTTAGAGGGCGTTTGCACACTACATCCTCTTGGCTCATTGCTGCTGGATCGTTTCCAGAAGGAGTTCTGTTTATGTTTTAGCGTGTGTGTGATCAAGCAAATCTGCACTAGTCGAAAAGGATTCGGTCTACAAGAGGTAAGATTTGGATTTCCTTGATTCATTGTTTAGTTTCATCAAACCACTTGGATCCTGATGCAGTTCAGCATTAATTTTTTTTTTATTTATTTCCGCTGCGTTTTCTTATCGCTGGATTCCAACATTCAGAGGTGCCAAGACAAAAATGTAGCTTTGAATTGGGAAAAATGCCATTTCATGGCAACTGGAGGTATTGTTTTGGGGCATAAGATTTATGCTGATGGATTGGAAGTAGACCAAGCCAAGATTGCTGTTATAAAAACTCTCATGTCACCTACAATAGTGAAGGGAATAAGAAGCTTCTTAGGACATGCTGGATGTTACAGAATATTCATAAAGGATTTTTCAAAAATCTTCAGACCATTGTATAGACTGCTGGAAAAAGATGCAAAATTTGATTTTGATGAATCATGCAGATCTGCATTTGAGGAAATCAAATCCAGATTAGTATCAACTCCCATTATGTTGACACCAGACTGGAATAATGAGTTTGAAATCATGTGTGATGCCAGTGATTATGCAATGAGAGTTGTATTGGGACAGAGAACTGAAAAGATATTCAAGGCCATATACTATGCCATAAAAACATTCAATGAGGCACAAGAGAACTACTCCACCACAGAGAAGGAGATGCTGGCAATGGTGTTTCTTTGGTGAAATTCAGGCCTATATTAGGGTCCCATGTTTGTAATACACAGCGATCATCTTTGCAATTAAATATCTAATGGCAAAGAAAGATGCCAAGCTAAGATTGATCAGATGGGTGCTACTGCTGCAAGAGTTTGATCTTGAGATTAAGGATGCAAAGGGTAGTGACTATGTGATAGCAGATCACTTGTCTAGATTGGAGAGAATTGCTGCAACAGAAAAGGGAACAAAGATAGCAGAAATTTTTCCTGATGAGCAGCTATTTATGTTATCAATACAAACACCCTGGTATGTAGATATTGTGAATTACTTAGCTTGTGGAGTCATGCCATTTGAATTCAGCTACCGAGTGGGGAGGAATTGAGGGCGATTGCAGATTGTATATATGGGATGGCCCACTACTGTATAGAAGAGGAGAAAATATGATCATAAGGAGATGTGTCCCAGAAACAGAACAAGGTGGTATTATGGAGAAATGTCATGCATCACCATATGGAGGACACTTTGCAGAAGACAAGACATCCTAGAAAATTCTCCAATCAGGATTTTATTGGCCTACTCTATTCAAAGACTGTTTTGAATGGGTGAAACATTGTGATGCTTGTTAGAGAATGGGAAACTTAAGCAGAAGAAATGAAATGCCTATGAAATTCTTGTGGTCTGATTTTGATGTATAAGGGAATAGACACATGGGACCTTTCCCATCATCATTTGGCAATATGTACATTCTCCTAGTTGTGGATTATGTATCCAAATGGGTGGAAGCAACATCTTGTCCCATAAATGATGCCATCAGAGTGGTTGGGTTTATACAAAGAAACATTTTGAGCAGATTTGGAGCACCCAAAACAATCATCAGTGATAAGGGAAGCCATTTTGCAAATAAAGTTTTTGCAAAAATCATGAGCAGATATGGAATCAAACATCTAATGGGATTGGCTTATCATCCTCAATCAAATGGACAAGCTGAAATTTCTTATAGGGAGATAAAGAAAATTTTGGAGAAAACAGTTAATGCAAGCAGGAAGGACTAGTCTATAAAATTGGATGATGCATTGTGGGCTTATAGAATTGCTTACAAAACTCCCATTGGAATGTCCCCATACAGAATTGTATATGGAAAACCTTGTCATCTCCCCTTAGAACTGGAATACAAAGCTATGTGGGCCATCAAGAAATTGAATTGTGACTTTCAAGCTGCAAAGGAAAAGAGACTACTCGAATGAATAGTGAAGTGAGAAATGAAGCATGACAGTACCATAATCACAAAGAAAGACCAGAGGTGGCATGACCAAAGTCTAAGGAGAGAATTCAAGGTAGGAGAACAAGTTATCTTGTAACTCAGGCTAAGAAGTTATTTCGGAAAATTGGAAATTGAGATGGAGTGGTTCCTTTCTAATTGGTAACAAGTACACCCTTTGGAGCGGTAACATTGAAGGGGCCCGAATCAGGTAAAATTCAAAGTAAATGGTCAGAGATTAAAGCATTATCTTGGAGGAAGCATGAAGGAGGAAGATCTAGATTTGGAAAAGAGAGAAGGAAATTACTAAAATTGGAGACACTCAACAGCCTGTGTCTAGCTAAGGACATTATACTGAGCAGCTTCTTGGGAGGTAACCCAAACAGAGTCTTTATTTTTGTTAACTTTGAGTGATGTTGATTACTTTTATGATTTTGAAGTTTTAGTTTTGATTGTGTTAGGAATGTTGTTAGGAAATTTTATCATTTGCTAAAATGTTTTTATGTTTTGTGGGAAAGATGGTGGAATCGGAAGTTATTTTTAAAGCAATTACATATGAGCGAGATTATAGAAATTAGCTACAAGGAGGAGTATTTCTATCTCTCTAAATTTATTATGATATAATGCATAGTTGAAGTTTGAGAATTTGATGAGTTTAGAGCCCTAATAAATTAGACCTTCAAGTACTAAATTTGCTTAAATTATTTGATTAATTATTTTGATGCTAATGATTGTTGTTGTCATTAGTTGATGAAGTCTGTTGCTATAAAGTAATTTTCCTGGCTTTGGTGCATAATTGGTTATTGGGTAATTAGCTAAGTGGAAGGTAGTTTAAATTTGTAGACATTTGAGGAATGAATCTTTGTGTGACACTTGAAAATTAAGGTCGCGACATCGCTTACTTTACAACAAGATGAAAAGCATGCGTGACCACTGATTTATATGTTTGCAACAAACTTAATATAATGTTGAAAAAAGAAAGAAGTAACATACTTCCATATGTGCAACATAAATAATTTGGACTCAAATTGAAAGCAATTTTATGTCCACGACCTGAAGTTAGAATGTTGCGACCATGATCTGAGTGGATGATTGAAGAATCTTTAGACATTCTTCTCATTGTCGCGACATACCTTTTTGTCTACAAAGCAGATTTTTGTTGCGACAATATTTCTCTTGTCGCGACATAAATGTTTTGATAATAAAGGCTGGGTGCAAATTTTAATTTGAAGAGTCACAAGATAAATTCCACAGTTAAGTCTATAGGTTATTGTTGTGACCTAATCATTAATTGTCGAGAAAAACGAAGAGAAACATTCATTTATTGAGCCAATAACTGAAGAGTGTTGCAAAAAACCGAAAGGCCACCTCCTTCCAATTGCTTCACATCATTCATACTCTCACCAAATTTCTACTCTCTTTATCTCTTCGACATCTCAAAACCCTAGAATTCAAAGACCCTAAACCCCAAACTAAGATCTCATCCATGACAGAACCCCAAGACCCGGTCCCAAATCTCAGTGAGATGATGGCAGAATATACAGCAGGTGAAGTGGAGGTTCATCTAGAACCTCAGACAGAAACAACCCTAGTGGCAGAACCAGAAGGTTAGGAAGAGGAACAAAATCTAGCTCAAAAGGGACAAAAACAGAAAAGAGCTGAACAAAGTAGAGTTGAGCAAGGTGGAAAATTAAAGAAGAGCGATAAAGTGTTCATGTCGAGGCAAGCTACTCCTTCTTGGAGAAAATCGGCGACAAAGGGTTTATAAGCGAAAGGCGTTTGTTAAATTCATCTCTGCCCTTTCTTGGAGATAATCGAAAAAGGGTTGGAACTTGTTACGCATGCCTGAGAGCCATACGGGTTTATTGTAGTGGTCGGGAATTTTATGCGAAATGGCGAGGAGATAAAGAAGACTCGGTGTCTGTCGGTATATGGGTTCCCATGGGCCATGAAAGGATCAATGAAGTTTTCCAAATCAAAGATCCTAAGAATGGATCAAAGTACAAAAAATTGCTCAAGGAACCTAACCATGAGAAGATCGTGGATTTCTTGACAGTTGGAAAGGGGAAGTGGAGCACTACAAAGAAAAATCCCCTTGAATCCATAAATAGAGGCTCACTAACAGAAGAAGCCAAGGTGTGGTTTTATTTCATAGCCTCTGTTATAATTCCAACAAAGCATTTTGATATGGGTTACTGAAACATCTATCAGGAGCTTCCAAAAGAATGTAAAAAGGGGACTAATCCCTCATCCAACAATAATCATTAGGCTCTGCATCTTGGCTGGAGTTAAAGGGATATGGGCAGAGGAAGAAACTTGTCCTAAGGTTTCTCTTCTAACACTGATAGGGGTGATCAAAGGCCCAAAAAGCAGAAAGAGGAAAGAAATGGAGATTGTGGAAGTGGCGGAGGAGCATGAAGAAGAAGTAGGAACAAGTAGGGATGGAACAAATCCCAGAGGAAAGCCAACTGCTAGTGGAGGATGAAATGCATAATAGAAGAAGTCCATTGATTTATTCTCCTTCTGATGTAAGGGAAACTTTTTTTGAACCAGCAGAGTGTTCCAGAAGAAATCAAGGAAATGCAAAGATTATGGATATGCTGGTGTCAATGAAGAAGGAAATGGAGGAGAGAGAGAAAAGGTGGGAGCAGTAATAGAAGATCAGAGAGGAATTTGTGGAGGCTAATTTAAGAAGAAGAGAGCAACAATGGGAACAAATGCTCAAACAAAGAGATGAGGAATGGAAAGAGGAAATAGAAGGAGAGAAAGACCACTAATGCAAAATTTGGACTCAAAGTAAATACCTTCTACAATGAACAGGCGAAGGGATGAAGATGTGTTGACCTTTTTAGAAAAGAGAGAGGAGAAGATGGAAGCCAACATGCTGTAGAAGGCAGAGGGGTACAAATATCTTTACAAAGAACAATTCAAGGAATTTGGAAAGATCATGGAGAAAAGAGAGAAGGAGCTACTATAGATAGAAATTATGGAATGATAGCTTGGATCAGGTGAATTCAAATTTAGTGAATATACACAATGTGCTCACTGAACTTGAAGGATCTGTGAATAATCTGGCTCATAGGAAAGATCAATTGGTCACCCTAGTGGAGTATACAAATGAATACTGCCTCTTTCAGAGAGAGGAACCACCAGCAAAAGAAAAACCAGACATCTCCATTCCAAAGTTCCCTCCATCTTTAGCTACACATGACCTTGAACCTCGAACACAAAAAACTTTGCAAATCCTACAAAAGAAGAAGATAAACCCTTGTATTCTATTTTCTTTCCAAACTAAATCTCTAATTCCTCATCCTCTTTGTATTCAAAGCCCATTTCTCTGAATAAAATAAAGATTTGTGCAAAAATTTTGTGTTCATTTTTGTTTTTGATTGTTTGGTGTGTTTTAATCAATTTTCTTTGCTTCATTGTTTTCCATTTGCTTGGTTGAATAAAGAAATCAACTACCTGGATCAAATTGTTTATTTGCTGCAGCATGTTTGGGTGAAATGACTTGAGAACAATTGTGGTTGTGTTGTATTATTGTGAGCTGAATGCATGATCAAAATGAACTTCTTTACTTGATTTAAATAACACAACATCATAATCCAAATCCAAACAATCACTGATAGATGCATTATGGAAGGCTAATCCCCAATTGGAAAAGGAAGTTGCAGTTTAGCCAGAATGAAGTTGAATGATAAGATTTAGGAAGATGTACTCAATAGGAAACACAAATAAGACTTTTGAGACTGATGTGTAAACAGTAAGGTCAATAAAAATCCTTAAAAACAATGCACATGGTCAAAGTGAGTCCTTAACAAATTGTAAAAAATTAGGGACATATTCTGGGTTCATTTACAGTCAAATAGTCCAATGTCCTAGAACTTGTTAGATTATTAGTCAAGGCGAAATCCTAGAGGCAATACTCTTGTAAGGGGAAGTGAAATAGGCCATCCTTGGAAGTTTGAGCCTTTCAAGCCTACCCTCATAATATGCACAAGCATACACTCTAGTTCTAGAATTGAGCCGAATTGCCTAATTTCTTCATTGAACCAACAATTAGAAACCTCAAACCCTTCCTTTATTCTAATCATACAGTAAAGAACCCTTTATTGACCAGGTTTCAGGAAAAGAATCTTAAAATCTAGAAAAAGACAAGACTGGGGGAATGTTATTTTAATTTGAAGGGAAAAACAAGAATGAAGGATGGAAGAAAGGAAAGAACATATGAAGGAAAGGAAAGAAATGCAAAGAAGAAGTAAAAGATTTTACATTGTCAAATTGGAATAAGTTTGTCTTGTGGCCTTCCTCTCTTGAACAATTAAGTTCATAGAAAGGGGTGTTTCTTTAGCACCACTGTGCCAAGCGAGTGTGGGATTTTTGCTGGCAAGAAGTTTTCTAAAGTGGTAGAAAGCTTTAAAGGACAAAACATTGCATTATTCACGAAATCTTTGACAAGTGAAAAAGAAAAGCAAAAGGGCTTCCTATATAAAGGGGTGACTTAATAAGAATGATAGTGGCAAAATATAGAATTACCAAGATGAGAGTATACGTATGATACATCAAGATCAAGTTTGGGGAAAAATTTATTTTTCGACATGATAGAAAAAGAAAGGGATGAAGGATAAGGAACAAAGATGCAAAAAGTGAAGATTGGAACACAGGTAATTTTTAGCTTAAATTCTCCAATTATCCACCCAATAACCCAAGCCAAACTTTACAAGCTTAAAAGACCTAATTGATCTCGAAGACTAATATGAAAAACAATCATATGGGACTTAAAATGATATACAACAACTGTGTCAGGCCCCAGAAGATTAGCTAATTTTGCCAAGGAGAAAGGGAAAGAAGAACATCACACATCACTATTCAGGATGAATTGACTGAATTGTTTAAATTTCAAAAATGATTAATTTGTTTTGTGACAGTAATTAAAAAAATTTCCTAAATCTGAATTGAAATCTAAATTTGAAACTATGCTGTAACTAACTAGTTTCAATTTAGGAAGCTGATTCAGAAAGGATTGCAGTAGAAAGCAGAAAAATGTCCCTAAAAATAAAGCTAAATTGTTTGAGGACAAACAAAATTTTCTTTTCTTTGGCAGGGATAAGCAAAACTTTAAGTTTAGGGAATTTGATGGTAAACTCTATCTATTTTTAATCCATTTTTTGGATTATTTTAGTATATTCGAGATATGTTTGTGCCAAATTATGGATCATTCACCCGACTTTGTGTTTTGCGGGTTTTAATTAAAAAGGAGAAAATTTCAGCAGAAAGAGAAAGAGCAATTCTGACAGTCTATGTCACGACATAGTTACGTATTAATCGCGCTGTCAACTGATGGCTTAGGAAATTTGTCACGAAAATATTTCTTCTGTCGCAACACAAAGGACTGAATATAGAAGAGGAGCTATGTTGCGACAAAAGACAGCGTGTCGCGACATAACATGGGAAGAATGTAACAAGTTAGCTGAGACAAAGAAAGATAATGTTGCGACAAGGTTTGTCAACTGAATGTCAACACCGGGAAGAACCTGTCGCGACATAAAAGCTCCTGTCACGACATTAGAAACAGGAAGAAAGCAGAAAATTTGTCGCGACAAGGTATCTTGTGTCGCGACAAGAAATTAAAGAGCAATACAGGAAGAATACTGCGACAGATCAGTTTATGTTGCGACATATTGAAAAATAGAAGGCAGAATCTATGTTGCGACATAACCTTCTCTTGTCGCGACACTAATTATTGCAACTTGGAAAAGCCTGTTGAGACACAAAGAATACGTAGAAGAAAGAACTCTGTCGCGACAAGACAATCTATGTTGTGACACTAAAAGCCGGAGTTTTGGTCTGATAGAGAAAGCAAAAGTGCGACAAGTGATGATAGTAGACCTTGTTGCAACAAAGAGAGTTCAATGTTGCGACATACTTCAAGTTGAAGAAAGGTTTCGATGTCGAGACAGGGATCTTAAGGTCGCGACACAGAAATAAACTGAACACGGATAAACAAGGTCGCGACAAAGATTGCCACACAAGGAAGAAAAGTCTTGTAGCGACATAACAAACTGGGTCGCGATAGAAAACATCTACAACACCAGAACTAATTGCTGCTGAAATGAGACTTGCGATAAGAAATCGGGTTAAGAGGTAGGCGAAAAGACTCTGCTCAGCAGCGGACTTTCTTAATTCGAGACAAAATGCGACAATACAAGAAACATTGTTGCAACAAGAACCAACAAAAATGCTGTCACTACATAAAAACTGGGTCACGACACAAATGTGAAGAAGCTGCACAGAAACAATGTCGCAACATAACTATTCTAGTAAACACACATAAGATTGTCGCGACATAGAATGGATAGAATGACAGACATTGTAGGACAAATTGTTAAAGAGCCAAAAAAATATTTTGTCGCAACAAAGGAAACTTTGTCATGACAGAATAAGTATGCTGAAGAAACAAATATTGTCGCGACAGACTACTGCATGCTACAACAGAGACCTGCAACAAAGAATTAAAACTCTATCGCAACAACACTTTCAGGTCATGACTGAGAATGCAATCTGGGCTAGAATTTTGGGAATTCACAATGTAACCTCGAATTTAGGGCCCAAACTTTTAGGGCTCTATAAATAGAAACATTTGAGGAAAGCGAGGTAGTCAATTGGTGGAAAAACCAGAGCATTTGAGAGCTGAGGACTCTTTTGTATTATATTTTTCTTTTATTTTCTTTTATTTTCTTTTTCTTTTCTTCGTAGATTAGAATTAGTGTAGAATTTCAATTTGTTTATTGGACTTGAAATAGTGAATTGTTCAGAAGTTTCGAAGTTGAGCTAAATTGTTGAAGATCAATTCCGATTACTGTTTGAATATAATGAAGTCTAGATAAAAGCTGGAATTCATTTCTTTCAGTTCATTATAGTTGCATTGGAAATTTCCCGATCAATATTTCATTGTTCATTGATTCGGTTTTCGGGAAACACAACCATTTGGGAAAGATCGTGTTAGTTATGGTCTTTCCTACACAGTGAAAAGAGATTTCTTGGATGAGAATTTTGAGTTTATTTGAATGGTGTTGTTGATGAAATTGGTGTTCCCGATGTGTGCATAAAGTTGTTATACGCTGATTTCTAGGAGGCCCTCTGAATGACACAGAGTTGGAGATTCTGAGAGCATGGATGCAATTACTTGGGGGTATGCTAGACTAATATTGAAGAACTAATGAGCTCACGAAAGATTAGCAGATAAATCATAAATTTACTCATGGTTTGAGAATTAATTTAATGATCTATCAGTTTAATCAATTAGAGATCTCTCCTTGGTCTGGAGGAATGATCTTGATATTGTGTTAGCTTAGATCTAATCAAGGAAATGGAGAACTATTTAAGATCTCAAGGATGAGACATCATTCATCTTGTAGAAATCTGGCAATGGCCTTGTCTTGGGAAGCAAGAAATCTGCAGTCATAAGAAATGGGTATGAAGTATTGGAAAAGAAAAATACCTAGATCTTATAAAGAAAATCCGATTACAAGTAATTGGTTAGACACATGTTTAAGAAATGAACATGACTCTCTAATCAGTGAAATGTATGGTTAAGGGAGAAATCCAAACTATACTACATTGACTCTTTGACAATTTCAGATTCCAATTCATGATAGAATAGAATTAGATTATGTTGCAGGAATTGATAATTTCACAACAGTGAAATCCCAGTGTCTACTTCCAGTAATAATCTGGTTTAGTCTAGTTTAGGTCTAGGATTTTAAATTTTCCTTTTATTATAGATTTAGAAATTTAGATATTAGAATTTTAGTTAGGTTACTAAAAATTTTATGAAATGGAAATTCAAATAGTGTGGAACTTGAGTAGTTAGGGTAGTTGAACTTTAAATTCTTTTTGATCTCTGTGGGAACTATATCCGGACTTATAGGTCCACTTTTATTACTTGTACGACCTGTTCACTTGCAGCATGATGACAAAACTAAATCTTCAATGAATTCATTGACAAATCCATTTTTTTTTATGAGCATACAAGTTCTATTTGGTCTAAACAAGTTTTTGGTGTCTTTACTGGGGATTAGGTAATAATCCTTGGGTAAGAGTAGTAGAAATTTGATCTCTATACAAGAATTGGTCAACAGGTGTCCAGCTTTGACAAGTTTTTCCACTAAGAACTTTAGGTTTCGACACCTGTCTGTCTCAAGCCCATGATCCCTATGATAATCGCTTTGCAAGGATTTGTTTCTTTGGGAAGGATCTGTCTGGATCGGTGCAGGCCATTTAAATTCTTGCAAATCATGAATGTTGGATTATTCCTTTCATACGAGATGTTCAGGGGGGTTAATTGCAAGGGCTCACTTTTTTTCTATGATTGGTCACGGTCTCTACACTGCCCTCTGATAGGACCAAATGATATATGAAAATTTATGAAACTATTACCAAAGGAGTATTATCTAATCCCAGGCAACAATGCCATAAACTTGTTGAGACCATTTTTCATATGTATGAAAAGATGTAATTGTTTTGTCTTGTAAGATGCGTCATTTAAAATTTGTGTTTGTGGTCTCAATCACTTTACTTACGTGCATCGTCATTACAAGTAATAAAAATTGGATATTTAAAGTCCGGATATCATTCCCACGGGACCAGGATGATGGAAATCAAAAGACTAATTACCCCAACTACTTAAAATCATTACTATTTGAACTCTACTGATATGATAATAAGAGGACTTAGATGTAGTCCTAGACTGAAATCTTAAATATACAAGCGTAAAGTTTAATAGATTGGGGTTGAGGATTCACTGAGTGAGACAAAACTGGATCTGGATCAGTTAATAATAATCAATTTCTGAATCATTTCAATTTTTAGCTCAACCATCAATTGGAAAACTTAATTTGTCAAAGATGCAAGGTAGTGTGGTTTGGATTTCTCCCTTAACAATACTTTTCACTGGTAAAGGTTCATATTCATTTATGAGACATGATTCTAATCACATTTGTAATATATAACCTTTCTAAGAATAAAGTATTTTTCATTTTCGCACTTCATACTCGCATCTTAGAATCCAAAGAATTCTCGCTCATAGACAAAAGATCTTGAAATCCTTCTCCAATTTGATCGACACCTCATCCTACACTTCGATGCAAATCTCCATCTCTCGATTAGATCTCGGGCCAACACGGATCATAATCAATTCATCGTGCAGGAGAAACCTCTCGAGTGATTAGACAAAGATAATTATTCGACCTATCTCAACTCTATAAGTAAGTTGGTGATCTATCCGAGTAATCCTTCAAATTTCATTAAATTCCATAAGATAGTCTGGGCACCATACCCACAAGGAACCGTTGCTCTACACTCCTCAGATTCCATCTGTGTCACCAGGGCCCGTTAGAAATCAGAGCGCAGACACAATATCAGACGGGGTACACCTGCAGACTATAATCGGTGAACAAGTAAATTTATAAACAAAAGCAATCAAATAAATCTGGGCACTTAATTGTGCTTCTTCCCTCCTTATGCAGCAAAATGACTATCATCAAAGACCTATTTCCAGTGAGCTCAACTTCTCAAAACTGGTTTACTTATATCGGTGACTAACTGATCAGGAAAATTCATTGAAATTATAAACAAATTGAAATAAATGAACTCTAGAAACCTTCCAGCATCCATTTAAATCAAACAGTTAATGAAAATAAGAATTTATAAAGAAATAGTAGCTCGAAGCTGTACTTTACTACAATACCCAAATCCATAAAATTAAAGGAAAACTAACAAAATAAGCTATACTAAGCTAAATATACTAAAATGGAAAAGAAAATAAAAAATAAAAATGTACAAGAGTCTTCAACCACCTAGAAATCCTAGATCTGCCGAAAAGCTCCACACACTACCCTAGAAGTGTGTATTTATAGGCTTTCCAATGTCAACATTCTACTACATTAATCGCATTGTGGATCCCCAAAATTCTGCAAGGCTCTAAATCAAGGTCTCAGAAGGACATAGGAAGCCTGGTCACGACATAACTTCCTAGCTTCCTTTGGCCGTGAAATAACTTTCGGTTTTTGTCGCTTCCTCTGTCGTAGCTTCTCGTTTTTCTGTCGCGACCTTTTTTTTAGGCTTGTTCTTGATTTGTGTTGCGACATACTTTGTTGATGTTGCGACAGAAATATATTTCAGCAAATTTTGTTCTTGTCAATGCATAGAAATACTCAGGCGCGACACCAAAACTTGCTCGGCACTCCAAACTTCTCATGTCCTGTGTCCTTTCGGGAGTCCGTCGCGATAAAACAATTGTTTCGCCAAAACGGGCAACTTTGTCAGTGACAGAGTCACGATTACGACAAGGATTTCTTAACCACTAATTTTGGTCACGACAAGAAACCTACTGTCATGGGATGACTTTTCTTCTCGTGTTCTTGTCACTACGAAATACTATCGCAACATAGAATTATACGTGTCACGCCCGCTTCCGGACGCGAGACCAAATACCGGGACTCTTACCGATTTTTTTTTTGAAACCAGATTTGTACCCGGGTATGGCCTACATCTTATAACATAATCCAAATTATTATATACATATAACTGAGTCCCATTTACAAATACAAACTATACTTTCACATTTACAAACGTGAGCACCTGAACCTACATGTAGTGAACTCCTTACAAGTGTGTCAGTCTAATCAGATGCTGATGTTTGCCGACGCTCTTCTCCTCGCATCACATCTGATTAAAAACCCGTATGCTTTACGCTTGTTGGAAACATATCTTTATAACTTATACTAATTCACAAGCATTTGGGATCGAATCATAATAAACTTATAATGTAAATGATATCAAAATCATGAATTCATATAATCCAATATATATAATGTGTCGGGATCATATTCGTGAGCAAACTTAGACATATACAATGGCAAGACATCCAATTCATCTCTTTTACATAACTCGCGATTTTCCCGGATTTCGTGGCCCGTTCCTTTTCGTGTCATCAAAATAATTCCGCTCTTACTGGTAATTGCGGACTTTTAACGTAATGCTATGTCTCCCACAAGATCCATATTTATGCTTATCTCGTATTCCTGTATAAATCCAGATCGAACTTATACTTATAACAATCTTATACTTACTTCCGCACTTACACTTACTACAGACTTATCCTTCTTGGATCTTATACTCATGACAAACTTATTCTTATCTGGGTCTTATACTTATAGCAGTCAGATCTTATTCTTATTCGTATTTCTTGTATACTGTACTGAGCTTATACATGTACGTATACTTATCTCAAGCTTATACTTATTTCGATCTCCCGTAGGAGTTACAGAACCTATACTTATACAAGAGGTACTTTAAACACGTATTGATATTTATATCTATCTCCCGACTGCAGGAGTTTGGCGTAACTTATACTTATCCTACCTGAGTTACACTTGTTCGAGGTACCCGTAGGTATCGTAAATTACTGAATCGTACATCGATTAGCTGAATTTAATCTTATACTGAGTACTCAAGTAATTACTGATCAAATGTCCGCTTCCGATACTCAACTTGTTTTGCATCATATCCCAACACGCCCAGTTAACGTATACCTATACTCACTGGAGTACCGCAGGTACTACTCTGAGTTTATCCTTATTCGAAGCTTATACTGAGATACTCGTAGGTACTATAGAAATTGATCAAATATAGGAGTACCCGTAGGTACTACATAATCTAATTAGATACAGAGGTACCCGTAGGTACTACAAAACTTATATTAGTACTTCGTATCTTATACTGGTACTACGGAGCATATCCTTGTCTTACTGATCTCTCTACTCGTACTGGCCGCAGTTTATTCTGGTATTTCGGATCTTATCCTGGTATTACGGAGCATATACATGTATTTTGGATTTTATACATGTATTACAGAACTTATACATGTATTTCAGATCTTATACATGTCTTACCGAGTATATACTTGTCTTACGGGACTTATACTGGTCTTACGGAACTTATATTTGTGTACAGGACTTATTCTTGTCTTATAGATCTTATACTTGTTTTGGCGTAACTTATTATCACCTTACTGGATCTTTTATTCTTGCGCGAAGGTACCGTAGGGTACGATAAGCTCCAACAGACGTGATCATATCACATACTGTGCCTGATCGTACTTATTATAGATAATGACATTACCTTCGTAGAATAGATCATGATCTTATACCTGTAAGCACTGCAGTACGACCGACTTATACTTATTTTACAGAACTTGCACTTATTTTACCGATACGAGAGTACCCGTAGGTACTATCGCTTATACTTATTTTATCGATAATGAGTACCCTTAGGTACCATCGACTTATACTTATCTCTGACCTCCCAAGTAGGAGTTGCGTAGCTCTTCTTATGCAAAAACTTATACTTATAATGCACGATGTTCATCTCGGGACTCCCCGTAGAGTTACAGAGCTTAATCAAATACGTGAGTAACCTGTGAGGTACGACGTAACTTTAATCGGGGAGACAGGAGTACCGTGAGGTACCTATTAACTTAATCGTGATACAAGAGCATTCGTAGGCAATGGCGTAACAAATATGAGGTACCCGTAGGTACTACTTCAACATATACGCAGGTACCCGTAGGTACATTCGTAAGATCTTTACCATATTCAATTCTTTCGTTCTTATTCGTAGTCTTATCATATAATTGTTTGATTGCCTGCACTCAAAGAATACCTAATAAGTAGGACATAGCACAATAAGTACCGGGCTGTACAAGATAAAGATCGAGGTGCCGTGAAAGACAGCAGAGTGCCAAAGACCGACAGAGCGCCATCGCACTAATCGTGAGAGTACCGGTACTAATCAAAGAGTACAAGTACTAATGTGCCGGGCACGATCGTAGAGTGCCGCCGCACTAATCGTAGAGTACCGAAGTACTAATGTGCCGGGCACGGCCAGAGTGCCATGTCATTCAATAACCGGGTCTTAGGCGCTTACAATTATATGAGTTCAATAACCGACTATCTTATAATAGACATTGTTAGCCACATTATGCTTCGACAGATCATATCTATATACCGTAAGGTATGATGAGCATGTAATCACACCTTATTCATGTATTCTTATTCTTCTATAAATCTACTTTACCCAGGAATTGGAATCAATCCAATCGGATTGTCCAAACTAAAGTTATGGCATTTTCATGCCAACTAGTCGGTTTACCTATTTTACCCAGGAACAGTTTGCAATATTAATTTTCCAGTGCCTTGTCTCCATATTTGACACTGGTTCTTTGTGCTCCTATAAAGCTAAGATGCTAAGGGTTCTATTCCAACTGGAATCACCCAATTCGGAGCACCGGAACTTAAGTTACGTCCGAAACAACCCGGACTACTCTATGTTCAAAGCTGGAACCAGAATTTTTCTTGCACATGGCCCCACTTTGAGTGAATTTAGGATCAGAGTTTGGCGATGCCTTCTCTTTAAGTTTGGTTCTCCTTGAAGTCTATTTTATGTAGCCACTTGAATCACTCAAATCGATAAGAAATGATAAGCTTATTAAAATACAAAACCTGGTCAAACCTGAAACGTAACAGGGCTGTACCGGTACAAGTCTAACTCAGACCGGTACAAGTCACAAATGACCAGGAGATATTGTAACTGGTACAAGTTCAAATTGTACTCGGTACAAGTTCTAAAAGTGCCTGTAGAATGTGTTTTTCTCCCTTTTTCCATATATTGATCCCCTAATCTATCCCCATACTTTTTATACACCCCAACCATTCCCAAAGTCATCTTATGAAATCACTTCTTCACTCAAATCATCTTTCAATTCTTGTCTTCTTTCAAAACCTTTCCATTAATCTCTCCCAATATCATTCTAATATGGGTTACCACCCATATACAAACCAAGTACCAAGATTTGTTAGGGTTTGATCAAAACCCTAACTCAATTTCCTTTCATTTAACCATGAATCCAACAACAAATAAGGATTCTACAATTATCTGCTCAGGGTTATACTCAACCTTAATTTCAAGAAATCTAAGGTTAGATGCAATTTACTCGCAACTCCTGTGATGAGACAAGATATTAACTAAATCAAGCCTTAATTTCCATGTGATCCATACAAAATCCATTCTCAAAGTAGTTTCCATACCTTTTTGGCTTGGCTCTCCTCTTCTCTCCTCTTCTTCTTCTCTTCTTCTTCCTCTTCTTCTTTCCTTCTCCTTCCTCTCCACGTTTTTTTCCTCCCACAAATGAGACTAATTTGGTCTTTAAATTCAGATTTTGTTAAGGCCTTGTTTGGGTCTTCTAGACAAAAACCCATTTTGGTTTTTTAAATTTTCTTTTATTTGCTTGGCCCATAACTCTTTCTATTTATAAACAAACTTTCTTTATTTCATTTTGGCCTCAAATCTTGTCAACTATGACTTGCCCCCTTTTGACAAATTACAATTTTGTCCTAAATCTTGTAAATTTCCTGTCTCAGTTTCCGTGAGCCAAGATTTAAATCACGAAACAGTCAAATTATGCTTACAAAATACCCTAAACATGTCAAAAACGACTAGGGTATATTTCGGGGTGTTACAATATGTTGCGACACAATTGCCTTTGCCATTTTCAAGTCTTCTTCAATTTCTATCGTGACCTACTTTTTTCTTGTCTTGACAGAATTTTATCATTCCTTAGCTTTTATTGTCGCCATTTAAAACTTTTGTCATGACACAGTTTTGCTCACAGAATCCCCGAGATTATGTCGCAACAAGAAGTTTCTTTGTTTCCATTCTTCTTGTCTTGCTCTTCAACATCTTATTACGACAAGGAATTCACCTCATTCATGTTTTGTCTGTCGCGACAAAAATAATCTTTGTCGCGATAGAGATTGTGTTGCCCTTGGTTGTGAATTCTGAATGTTACGTTTTGACATGATTTCTTTGAGTTGGCTTGATGATGGAAACTTTGTCGCAACATAAAAACACTTATCTTAGTTGACTTGTTTTACCTTTTTGATATTTTCTGTCACGATAGAATTGTCTCTTGTCGCGAAAGAGTTCATCCATTAGTCTTCAACTATTATGTTGCGACATAAAAAATAATGTCGCGACACAATCTTCAATTATCGACTAAGTATGTCGCGACAGATTTCGGCTTGCCGCACAGCTTTTAAAATCTTCATCAAGTTTTGTCGCGATAGAAAACTTTACTTCGGCCACGACCTAGAAAGCCTCTTTTTCGTACTTTGAGTTCGACCAATCTTTGTTGCGCATAGATTTGTCAGTCGCGACATAGTTCATTCGCCCGCTAAATTTCAGGTCGTGGACATATAAAATGTCAGGTCGTGGACATAAACTCGCTTTTATCCTCTCTTTTTGTTTTTGCTAGATTCTCTTAGTTTTCAATAATCGTCAGAAAACACAAAGTTGATGAATATTCCATTAATTCTCGCATAAAATAGATATTAAATTGTTAAAAATGCCGTAAAATGAATTAAAAAATAGATGAGTTTTACACTCATCAAATTCTGAATCTTGGAAGTTTTGCTTGTCCCCAAGCAAAACTCCTCAAACACTTAACTTTTAGTTTTTACGACATTTTTCTATTCATACCAATTAAAGTAGAAACATAAGAAGTTGTAGGATTAATTTAAACATGTTTCCAATCTAGATTCGTGAAGATTTTCAATTAAGTTCACTCGAACCAACCAATAATTGTGAGTGTAACAAATTTAATCAATGAATCCCCGATTTTTGTGTGTGTGTCGGGATCTTCGCCTCTTCCCGGGCGCATCGCTTACGCCTTATGGGATAATAATTAGTTGGCATTTTCTCTTTCATTCTTACGGTCCCATATGCTTGTTTGTCATATTAAACTCCACTAATGTAGGCAAAATACCACCTTCAGAATCAAATAGGTCTTATAGGCTTATAATGTGTGGCTTGGGTAATGAGGTAGATAATTAGACATCTTAGGCTCAATTTAACCCAGATTCTGGACAACTTACACTTTTTCCTTTTGATATATCCTTGATTTCTCTTGATTGTAATTTTCTAACCTTCTTCCCAACAAATGGGCATTCGTGATATTCTTCAGCCCGTATCTTTTTCTCTTTTCATTGTTCACACCCAAAAGATACTTTTCCTCCTTATTTTAGAAGCTTTTTCACTTTCAATTTCTCATCAAGTTTCTTAGAATGGTGCAATGTTGGTCTTTTTAAGCTTTCTACCACCCTTAACAAACTTTGGGTCTATAACTCCCATACCAGTTGGCATTAGGGTATTAGGTGTTGAACACCTCTAAGAACTTAATTGTTCTAAGGAGGAAGGCTACAAGACCAACTCATTCCTCTTGATGTTTTTTTCTTTCTTCACAGCTTCTTTCATCATTTCTTTTTATCTCTTATTATCTCTATGCACTTTCTTTCTCAATCCACTTTCTTCTTTTCTACATCTCAAGATGATATTTCCCCAAACTTGTCCCTTTCTGTCATTGATGTCTTTTGTCTTGCAATCTGGGCAAATAAGGGTTCTTTACTGTAATATTAGATGTAAGGAAGGGATTATGCTTCTCAATTGCTGGTTGATAATGAAATTTTGATTTAGGCTCAAATAAGTGAATTAAAGGTATATGCTTATTATCATGTGGGTAGGCTTTCAAATGCTCAAACTTCCTGGGCTGACGGCCTAAATCATTTCCCCTCGTTAGCCGTATTGCCTAGAATTTCGCCTTGATTAATAATCTAACAAGTTCTAGGATATTGGAGAGTTTACTGTGATATATCCTAGAAGATGTTCCTAATCTTGTCACAAGTCTTTCCAGAGTTACTGTTGATCATGTGCAAAGTTATTAGGATTTTATGACCAAACTATTTACATCAAACATAATTATAAGTTTTATCTATTCCATCAATTTAGTAAAACCCTCCTTATTCTTGAAGTTCAACATATTTATTCATAGTCTTCAACTTTCTATTTCCATTTATTTCATCCTACCCCAATGCATCTATCAATGTTTTGTTTGGCTTTGAGATTTGTTGTTGTGTTGTTTTAATCAATTTAAGAAGTTCATTTTGATCATGCATTCATCTCACAACAATCCAACACAACCACAATTTCATCAATCTAATTCAACCAAATATGTCGCAAAGAATTAGGACAATCTGATCCAGTGGAGTCGGTTTCAATTATTAAACTATGAATTATCAATCATGAAACAAAGAAAATTAAGCAAAAAAAACAACCAAACAATCAAAAACACAAATGAACACATAATTTTTAAAGAATTCTTTATTTTATCGACTATTTCGAAGGATCGACATCGAGTACAGAGAGGATGAGGAGATGGAATGTGAGAGTGAGCTATTTTCTTTTTCATCATGCCTATAGAAGAGGGGTAGTTTGACTCCGGTCTAGTTTATATCTGTCAGTAGTAAGGAGAGAATCTGTGGATTCGATCAGGTTGTCTTCGATTTGTCAGCTTTCTCCACTTTTGTTCAAGATACCACTCCATGGTTAATAATATTGATCATAGTCATTTTGTTCCTCGCCTGAATAGAATTCAGTGGTTCCTCAAACTCACCTCAAGTGTAGTACATCTTAATCAGGTTTTTGTTGATCATGTCTAAGCTTTATGTCCAGCACTTCTCCCTTTAATTCAGGGAGCCCTCCAATTCCTTGTCCATTTTTTCGATCAAAGCTTTGATCTCCTTATGATGTTCTTTGTATAGATACCTAAAGGCATCTGCCTTATGCAGCATGTTCTTCTCCATAGCCTCATCCATTTCCTTCATGATTTTGAATAACTCATTTTCTTTTTTTAGCTGCTCAAAGATAAAGGCATCTTCTCTTGCCTTTAGTTCTTCTTCATTGGAAGCTCTGTTCCCTTGCTCCCATCTACTTCTCCATTCTTCATCTCTCTCGTTTTAGAGCCTTTTCTAAGTTCCGTCCCTTTTCTTAACTCACTTCCATATACTCATCTCTCGAGTTGCAATCGGGAGCTTAAGCCGGTTGTCCTCTCCCTTCCATTCCTCGCTTCATGGCATTAAGCATTTCAAGACCAGCAGAGCTATTCCTTGAGGCTTGGGGAGCCTTCAAGATACTCTCGATGGACTCGGGTCTCACTTCAGGAGAAGGGTAGTACCGCCTCACCTCTCCGCGCCAGGGGAGCTCGCACTCCCACCTTCAAGATGTATCACACTCACGGTTCTTCCTCTTCTCGAACAGCTTCCACTCGACTTCCTCTACCTCCTTTAGCCCTCAGGATTCCAGCGAGTGTCGAGATGTTTTAGGTAGTTTTCTTTCTTCTTCCGAATCTCCTGACACCACCCAAAATACACAAACTCGGAGACGCCCTCAAGTGTGGGATTAACTTTGTATCCTCCTTCCAGAGTAGCTCAAGATCGAGTTTCAATCAACTTCGCCCACACTAAATTCAGATCCTCGAGGATGGCATGTAGCAACCGGCCTTCGATTGTGCATAAATGCTCGGAGGGCAAAATGATCGAACTTAAGAAGTAAACCAAACCTCGCTGTCACTAATCCCTCCGGGCGATGGACTCACACGCTCTTCCCCGGTGGCATTCCACTTTGCCATCATCAACAGATTCACCCATCTTCCGAAGTTAGCTCAACTAGTCTTTCAATCTGCACTCCATCCTTCCTCTCTCCTTAAGATGGAATGTTTGATTTATTCGTTTATGTCAAGGATACCCATATCCCTTTCGACATAAACTCATTTTGTCCTTAGTTCCCACCATGTTAGCGTAGGAACTTTAACTACATCTACGAACCCGGAGCCTTATGCTCAGAAAGATGCCATCCTTGCTTTCTATCGCTGAAGCGGGGGAAATCCATTTGTTAAAGCCTCTCCCCAATGAAGTCTCGGTTGTAGTCATTCTCCAAGCACATATACACCATGTCGAGACCCATTCACTAAATTTCTTTGTTCATCGCTTTCGCTTCATTTCCTCTTTCCTCTTCCTGCACTCTTCCACCGTCTTCGTTCATCGTTGACATCAACTCTCTCCTCAACTTGCCTTACACTCAAGCCAGTGGTTTGTACCGTCTGATATTCCAACTTTTGCATATTCTCCATGATTTCGTTTAGGCCTGGGAATCGTGGTTACGGGCTCGCATATTGTGAGAAATTTGTTTAGAAGTCTAGGGTTTTAAACGATGAATCAAGAGGAGGTCGAAGGCTCGATTATGATGAGGTAGATGACTCTTCAGTCTTTGAAATTTTCTATTTATAAACTAAGAATTGTGGTGCTTCTTTAATTGTCACGACAAATTTTTTGACCTACAATTATGCCCCTTTTTAAATCTAAGTCGCGACATAGAAAATCAATGTCGCAACATAAATTTTTCATTTGATTCATAAATTTAGGCAATATTATGTCGCGACATAGATAAATCTTGTCGCGACATAAATTCTAAGGTTCATGTTGCTATTTGCCGTGACATAGAGAAAATATGTTGTGACACAATCTCTTGCCAGCTCCATTTTAGGATTGACCTTGTCGCGACATAAGACTGCATGTCGCGACAATAACCAATGTCGCTACAAAGTTCAATTAGTGTCGCGACATAACTTATTTTGTCGCGACAAGATTCTGTTCTGCCTCAAAATTTTTCATAATTTCATACTTTTAACCATTCAACCCACTCAATCATCATTCAATAAGTCCTTCCCCTTAGATCATACTTGTGAAAACACATATTAAACATCAAAGAGCCTCAATTCAAGTATGAACAAATCTCTTTGTAACATCAACATCATTCATCAAAATATTCAACAAGTTATTCAGCTAATTTTAATCAAACTCCCCCAAACTTCAGATATGCATTATTATTAAAAACAAGTTGATGGAATTAGAAATACTCCCCCTTGTAGTTATTCACTTCATAATTCGGTTTGAGATATTCTGTTGTTTGATGACCCCCAATTCCAATTCCTTTTTCCTGTTCTAAAAAAAATTCAGCAAATTATCAAATTACCTAAATATACTTCTAACAATTTAAAACTAAAACCTTAAATTTATAAAAGTAATCATCAATAATCAAACTATCTAAATTAACTTTTCTCGGGTTACTTCTCAAGGAGCCGTCATTTAATGTCCTATAGCCAAACAATTGTCAGAATTATCTTTTTCAATGTAACTCTTTCCTTTTGAAACTGATCTACTTCATTTATGCTTCCTCCAAGGTACAGTCACTCGACCGCTTACTTTGAATTCATTTCAGATTCATCTTTCGTCATCATTCCAAAGGGTGTATCATATCATAAATGTAAAGGGACCACTCCACCTTGATTTCAATTTCTCGAAATAGCTCGAGCTCTGAGTTGTATAAGAGAACTCGTTCTCCGTTTCACCTCTCCTAGATCTTGGATCATGCCACATCTTGGTTTTTCCTTTAGACTTCCGGGATTGGTCATGTTTCATTCTCACTTCTTTTCTAGTTCTTTCATTTGGAGTAGTCTCTTTTCCTTTGCAGCTTGCAAGTCACAATTCAGTTTCTTGATGACCCACATAGCTTTGTATTCCAATTCTAAGAGGAGATGACAAGGTTTTCCAAATACTATTCTATATGGAGACATTTCAATGGGAGTTTTGTAAGCAGTTCTATAAGCCCACAGTGCATTATCTAGCTTTATGTGACTATCTTTTCTCAATGTATTAACTGCTTTTCTCCGTAATTTTCTTTATCTCTCTATTGGAAATTTCAACTTGCCCATTTGACCGAGGGTGATAAGCCAATCCCATCATATGTTTGATTCCATATCTCAAGCCATGAGTTTTGCAAAAATTATTTTCAAATGGCTTCCCTCATCACCGATGATGGCTTCACGCTCCAACATGCTCAAAAGATTTCAGATAAACCCTACCACCGTTATGACATCATTTTTTGGACAAGTTATTGCTTCCACTCCATTTGGATACATAATCCACGCCTAGTAGAATGTATATATCACCAAATGATGGAGGAAGGGTCCCATAAAGTCTATTCCTAAACATAAAAAAATCTACACCACGGCACTCCTCTCATAGGCATCTCATTTTCCGCGAGTAAGCCGCCCATTCTCCATAAGCATCATAATGTTTTACCGATTCAAAACAATTCAACAGTAGCCAATAGAAACCTCGGGATTGGACTTCAGGCCGCTTTGTCTCCCCGCGCAAAGTGTCCTCCATATGGTGATGCATGACATTTCCACAATACCACCTTGCCTGCTGAACACATTCTATGATCATATCCGCTCCTCTTCTATACAATAGCGGGTCATCCCGCATATAAAATTTCCGCACCGCTCGCTTCACAAGCAGTAGCTGAATTTAGTGGCATCACTCCACAAGCTAAATAATTGACAATCTTAGCATACCAGGGTGTTTGAACTGACAACAAAAATAGTTGCTCATCAGGGAAATTTTCTGCTATTTCATTTCTTTTTTCTTTCCCAGCATTCATTTCCAATCTAGACAAGTGATCTGCTATCACATTGTCACTACCCTTCTTATCTTTGATCTCAAGATCAAATTCCTGTAGTAGCAATACCCATATGATAAGTCTTGGCTTGGCCTCCTTTTTTTCCATTAGATATTTAATTGCAGCATAATCTGTGTGTATTATAACATGAGATCCCAATATATAAGGCCTAAATTTCTCACAAGAAAACACCATTGCTAGCATCTCCTTTTCTGTAGTGGAGTAGTTCTCTTGTGTCTCATTAAAGGTTTTGCTGACATAATATATGGCCTTGAATATCTTTTCAGTTATTTGTCCCAATACAGCTCCCATTGCATAATCACTAGAATCACACATAATCTCAAAATCATTGTTCTAGTCAGGTGTTAACATGATGGGAGATGTCACTAACCTTGATTTAATCTCCTCAAATGCAGATCTACATGATTCATCAAAATCAAAATTTGGATCTTTTTCCAGTAGTCTACACAATGGTCTGGAGATTTTTGAGAAGCCCTTTATGAATCTTCTGTAAAAACCAGCATGTCTAAGGAAACTTCTTATCCCCGACAGTTGTAGGTGGCCTGAGAGTTTTTATAACAACTACTTTTTCTCGTCTACCTAATATAGCAATAGAAATTCCTGTGGTCCTAAGACAATACCTTCATACTATAAAATGGTTATCCTCCCAATTCATTGCTAGATTTTATTCTACACCTTCAAGTAATCGCTTTCTAAATTCTTCGCATAATGCTCAAAACTGGATCCATATATTGAGAAGTCATCCATAAAGATCTCCATAGCCTCTTCCACCAAATCAGAAAACATAGACATCATACATCTTTGAAAGGTGGCAGGAGCATTACATAGTCCAAAAGGCATCCTTCTAAAGGCAAAGGTTCCATAAGTACATGTAAATGTAGTTTTCTCCTAATCCTTTGGGGCTATTGCAATCTGGTCAGAACTGTAATTATCCATCAAGAAAACAAAGAATGAGTGTCCCCGCAACCTGGCCTAGCATTCGTCAATGAAGGGCAGAGGATAACATCCTTCGTAGTGGTGTTCGGGCCAGCTTCATAACACTCTCCATCCCTGGTCACAGCTTCAGAGAATCGATTCATTCTTCTCATTTCTTATCACAGTGAATCCTCCCTTATTTGGAACTACATGAACTAGGCTCACCCAAGGGTTGTCTGAGATTGCATAGATGAAGCCTACATTTAGCCATTTTAATACTTCTTTTCTGACTACTTCCTTCATTACTGGATTTAGCCTTCTTTGATCTTCTATAAAGGTTTTAGCATTCTCCTCTATCAGAATCTTGTGCATGCATATAGAAGGACTAATTCTTTTCAAATCTTCTATGGACCAAGCTAGTGCTTCCTTATATTTTCTCGAGTTTCGTGGCTCAGGTTCTTCGTTCGCTTAGTCCATTTGGTAATGATGACCAAGTTTTCCTTTTCTCGTCAGAAAAGCATATTTTAAATGTTCAGGTAATTCCTTGAGAATTAATCCTTTTGAACTTGTGTTTTTTCAACACCTTCTTCTTTATAACTGTTGGATTTTTCTCCATTATTTTCTTCAACATCGAAAAGCCATTGCTCAATTTAACATTTAGGGTCCCGAGAAATTCAATTTCAAGATGCCGAATCTTGAAAATTCTTCTCATTCTCATTCATTGAATTAGAATTACAATCTTTCATCATTCGAGCAGGTTAGGGTTTTCATTTCTACAATCTCATTCAACATCACTTAGTTTAGGCTATTTATTTGTGATTGAGATTGGAAGTGCCTTCACTTTCATCTCGACCACGAGTTAATTCTCCTTTCTTCACATCGATGAAAACTCACTTATAGCTAAGAAAGTCTTTCTAACAGCGGTGGAACTTGTTTGTCTTCTTTTATGTCAATGACGCAAAAGTCCACTAGGAAAATGGTGCCGCTTTAATCAACATCTTCCTAAAATTCCCTGAGATAGACGGTGTTATGTCTGTAAATTTGCGAGAGTCGTAATATGGGAGTAAGTTATCCTAAACTTAGTTTTTGCTGCGTGAGCATCAAGTTGATGCTTGCTCACAGAATCACATAATTGGCACTTCCCACATCGGCATGCCTGATTTCACGGGGTATGGTGAAGTGCCTAGATCTGCGTCTTTTGGTATAAATTACGGTGCGCATTGCGAGGTTGTTTGTCAGGGCTCACTATTCCTTCTTCGGCAATCATTCTTTTTGCTTTCGATATCTCCTTCCATAAATTTTGCATAAGAGGCATTTGAGTCAATTCTTCGAGAAAGGATGTTGATCATCTGTCTTCTTAAACATGTAGAAATCTGAAAATTGCTCTTCAAGCCTTGCCTTTTGCAGCCTTTGAGGGAATGGAACTTGAGGTTCATAAGCCTTAACCTCTTCCTTTTTCCCTGGATTTTCTTTTTCCACATTTTTCTCTGGCTGCATCTTTATGCTTCCTTTTTATTTGTAGTCTTTGGGCTATGCTGCTTAAAGTGTTCCCTAATGTCTGCATATTGTTCTTCCTCAGTGTCTTTCTTTTCCTTTCTTCTTTCTTCCAATTCCCTGCCACTTCTTAGAGCTAATGCCATACAATCCCTTAAATTCTTCCTTGTATCACTTGGAAAAGAATCCTTGGACTGATTATGCATAGTTAGGGTAAGCTACCTTATCTGCACCTTCATATTTTTCAAAGAATCATTTGTGTTGGCTTGAAATCTGAGTTGTGTTTACTGGAATCTTTGCTATCTTAGCAGGCTTTTGTTCATGTATGTTCAGCAACCTGCTTGTTTTCCCTATGAGCGCATTTAGTCTTCAAAAGGTGAGTCCTTTTCGACCTTGATGTTCTCCTCCTATTTGTCCACTATCACTAATGCTGCTGTTACTCTGGAACTTGGTGACACCAAAGCACGATGTCAATTTTCAGGTCTAGAAGACCTGTTGTGTCCTCCACCATATGAAAAGTTTTCATGGTTCCTCAGTACTGGTGTATAGTGTGTTGGCAGGTTGGGGTTAGGCTTAAAGGTGTAGCTCCTATTTGCATTGAGGTAGTGTGCTCTTCAACTTGATAGGGCTCTTCTTCAACTGGTCCCTCATCACTACTTCTCATTCCTTCTTTTACTACTCACACTTCATGTGCAGTATGCATTCTTTTCTAATTGTTCCCCAGTTTGTTCATAACTGCATCTAGTTTCCTTCTGTATTTTGTCATTACATCTGGTCTGATAAGACCACTTCCCTCGATGCCTCTTTGCTCTGAAGCAAGTGGACCTTATGATTGCGTGGCAGTCTATTCAATGGATTTGCCTTACCTCTCTTTGCGACTCTTTTTTAAAAGCTCCACAGCAGGATGCATCAATTATACCCTTGGAAGCATAATTCATGGCATGATAGAATATATCCATATGAGTGGTCAGATCTATTCCATGCATAGGAAATCTTTTCAACAATCTCTTGAATCTCTCCCATGCATTGTAGAGACTCTCCTATTTTCTCTACTTGAAAACAATTATTTCTCCTATTCTCTCAACAGTTAGAGTTGGAGGAAAAAATATGCTCATATATGCCTCCATGACTCTTCCCGAGTGTTCGTTAATCCCAGCGGTAGCAGATCAAACCATGTTGCTACCCGTCTCTCAATGAAAGAAGAGTTGACTTGATTACTTGGTCTCACCTAGCATTTCAACTTGGTTGTGTTGGCCATCCTCATGAATCTCCCATATGTTCATTGGGATCTTAGGATGGGTGACTGTGAAGCGGGTATTCTTGCGCCATGGTAATCTATCTTGGCTTGACTCTGAGTGTTGCTTCAATTGCAGGTTGTCTTAATGCAGAGTACTCCTCTTAGATAATAGGCCTCCAAAAGTGCTCCATAGTATTAGGCCTTTGATTTCTCTCTACTTCTTATTCTTCTTCTGGAATAGCCTACAATCTGTCTCTCCATATTTCACAAATTCACCTTGGTGATCCTTCTCGAATTACATAGTGTTCTCCACATTTCAATGTAAGAGCGTAGATGCATACGGTCTTCCATGCATTTAAAATCTTCTTGAAATAGAAACACAGTAAGATCAAATGAATCATATGGGACATAGTTATCTCCACTATGCTCATAGAAAATTGTCAGTAGCTTCTTCAGCTACTGCTTTAAAACTAATTTTGTGATTTTCTAAAAAATAATATAAAAAAGAAACATGTCAAAATTAGTAAATCCTTTTTTGGTTAGAATATTGATCTTTAAATTTATCCTCTATCCCCGGTAGCGGCGCTAAGACCAAATGATATATGCAAATTTATGACACTGTTACCAAAGGAGTATTATCTAATCGAGCGACAATACCTTATAAACTTGTTGAGACCATTTTTCGTATGTATGAAAAGATGAAATTATTTCTTTTTGTAAGATGAGCTCATTTAAAATTTTGTGTTGTGGTCTCGATGTTGCAGAGTACCGCAGTCGTACAAGTAATAAAAGTGGATATTTAAAGTCCAAATATCATTCCCACAAGGATAGATGATAAATCAAAAGACTAATTACCCCAATTACTCAAAATCATTACTATTTGAACTCCACCGATATGATAATAAGAGGACTTAGATGTAGTCCTAGACGGAAATCTTAAATATGCACAATGGATTTAATAAATTGGGGGTTGAGGATTCAGCAGTGAGACAAGCTGGATTTGGATCGATTAATAATAATCGATTTAGAATCATTTCAATTTTTAACTCGGTAGCATTGATTGAAACTTAATTTGTCAAGATGCAGGTAGTGTGGTTGGATTTCTCCCTTAACAATGCTTTTCATGATTAAAAGGTTCATATTCATGAGACATGATTCTAATTGGTTACTTTGTAATATATAACCCTCTTTGTAAGAATCAAGTATTTTTTTCATTTCGGTACTTCATGTACTAGGATCTTAGGACTAAAGTGCTTGCCCACATAGACCAGGGATCTTGCAATTCTTCTCAATTTGATTGACATCTCATCCTACACTTAGTGCAAATATCCATCTCCTTGATTAGATCTCGGCTAACACGGGATCGATCAATTCATCGAAGGAGAAACCTCCCAGTGATTTAGGCAGAGATGCTTCATTCGACCTATCAAACTTATAAGTAAGTTGGTGATCTATCTGATAATCCTTCAAAGTTCATTAGTTCCATGGTATTAGTCTACCATACCCACAAGGGTATTCTACACTCAGGATTCTCCATCCTGCAGTGTCACTCAAGGCCTCTTGGAAATCGAGTGAGACAGTACTTTGCGTGGTACACGGTACTAGTGCGAGAACAAGTAAATTATAAACAATACCAATCAAATAAATTCAAGAATTCTAATTAAGCTTCTTCCTCCTTATGCAGCAAAATGACTATCATCAAGGCCCATTTCCAGTGAAGCTCAACTTCTCTCAAAATTGGTTTTACTTATATCGAGTGACTAGCCGATCGGGAAAGAATCACTAAATTATAAACAAACTGAAATAAATGAACTACAGAAGCTTCCGATCCATTTAAATCAAACGATTAATGAAAAGAAAAGAATTTATAAAGAAATAGCGACTTGAAGAATTTGCACTTCCACTTCTAATACCCAAATTTATAAAATTAAAGAAAACTAACAAAATAAGCTATCCTAAGCTAAATCTACTAAAATGGAAAAAGAATAAAAATAAAAATGTACAAGAGTCTTCAACCACCTAGAAATCCTGGAGCCGCCGAAAAGCTCTGCACATTGCCCTAGAAGCATGTATTTATATGCTTTCCAGTGTTAGGCCTCACTTCATTAATTGCATTGTGAATCCCTAAAATTCTGGCCCAAATTGGTCTCTTTGTCATGACATAGGAAGTTCTGTCGCGACATAACTTCCAGTCTTTGTCGCTTCCTTTGTCGTAGCTTCTCGTTTTTCTGTCGCGACCTTTTCTTTATGCTTGTTCTTGATTTGTGTTACGACATACTTTGTTAATGTCGCGACATAAATTTCTTTCAGCAGTCTTGTTCTTGTCACGACATAAATACGTTGTTTCGCGACACCAAACTTGTTTGCACTTAGCTTCTCATGTACTTGTCCTTCTGGAGTCTGTCGCAACACAATTTTCCTTGTCGCGATAGAGTTGCCTCTATCGCGACAGACTTTTCTTCTCAGGTTCTTGTCACTTGTTGAGCTATTTGTCACAACATAGAATTATATGTTGCGACACAATTTCCTTGGCCATTCTCAAGTCTTCTTCAATTTCTATCGCGACCTAATTTTTTCTTGTTGCGACAGAATTTTATCATTCCTTAGCTTTTATTGTCGTGATAGAAAACTTCTTTGTCGTGACACATGTTTTGCATGCAACTCTTGATTATGTCGCAACAAGAAGTTTCTTTGTTTCCATTCTTCTTGTCTTGCTCTTCAGCATCTTGTCGCGACAGGGAATTCACCTCCTTCATGTTTTGTTTGTCGGGACAAAAATAATCTTTGTCGTGACAGAGATTGTGTTGCCCGTGGTTGTGAATTCTGATTGTTAATTTGCGACATCATTTCCTTGAGTTGGCTTGATGATGGAAACTTTGTCACAACATAAAACCACTTGTCTTAGTTGACTTGTTTTGCCTTTTAGATATTTTATGTCGCGACATAATTGTCTCTTGTCGCGATAGAGTTCATCCATTAGTCTTCAGCTATTATGTTGCGACATAAAAAATAATGTCGCGACACAATTCCTTCACCATTGACCTTAAGTATGTCACGACAGATTTTAGGGTTGTCGCGATAGCTTTCTTCAAAATCTTTTTCAAGTTATGACGCGACAGAAAACTTTACGGTCACGACCTAGAAAGCTCTTTTCAGCCTTGAGTTCTGACCAATCTTTACTACAACATAGATTTGATGGCTACGACATAGTTCCTTTGGCCTGCTTGAATTTTGTGTCGCGACATATAAATGTTGTGTCACGACATAGACTGCTGTTTTGTCCTCTTTTTGCTTCTTTTTTGCTAGGATTCTCTCATTTTTCAATAATTGTCTGGAAAACACAAAGTTAATGAATATTCCACATTTTGGCATAAAAATAGATCTTAAATTGTTAAAAACATGCCAGAAAAATGGATTAAAAATAGATGAGTTTTACACTCATCACCCTCGTTTAGACTCGGACGACTTCTTCTCAATCGGCTTATGTCTCTTGGTCGGATGACTTGTGATCATGATAGTTTGGGTTCTTTGCACGGGCGTTGTCCTCAGTGACAGAGTATTTATCCCCGAGCTCGCATGCAATTTGCCTCATTTTCTCTAGTGGAGTCCCAAAGATAGTGACTGAAGACGACATGGGCCAATTTAAAGCTTCTCTTTAATGTTTTGGAGAATTTGCATCCATGTTGTAGATTCTACCCAGATGAACGACTTCTTAGAAATCTCCTGCAAATCTCGAATAGATTAACTCACGCTTGAGAATAGCCTATAAAGGCCGATGTCCTCTTGTCGCCTTAGAACAAGGTTCACAAGATACGAATGCGCCCTTGAAGTCATTGAATGAGTTTATTGAGTTGCGTGAGAGCTTATGAAACCAGGTAAACGTGGGCCTCCACAAGCTAGCCAGGAACACTTTACACAACAAACCGTCATTGCCAGCCTGATTATAGTGGACGATGTGATCGTTAGGGCAGTAGAGCTGTCAAACATGGCAGAAGCGGGTATGATGAACTCGTGAGGTGGCTTGTAGTCAAGAATGTGTTACCCTAGGGGCGAGGAGAACATGTCGTCGGGTCCCCGAATTGGAGCTGCTGGCGGCATGTAAAATGTAGACCTTGTACCAAAGGCAGGATGTACAAACGACATTATTGGCATCGCGCTTGCAGGCAATACCAACGCATCACTGGGGGCTTGGTCTGGTTGGTTCTACCCCCTGCTTGCTTCTCTTCTTGCCCGGTGGGACGCGTCGCTAACGACATTACTAAAGGCAAGGCGATGCAAGGTCCTCTTACGCGATTTGGCCCTCGTGTTCTTTGCTGGTGAGAGGCCCAAAGGTGGGGAACTACTTGAGGATAACTCGTCATCTACTAGGGCATCGGCCTCGTCCGGGATAATGGGCTCCTTCCCTTTATTGCGAGGGATTGGATGCAAAGTTCGACCGCTATCTTGCATATCTCTTCCACTAAGATTGCGTTTTTTTTCTACCTAGGCCTGCAACTGGTCGTTCTCATGCTAGAGGCATTCGGTATGATCCTGTAACTTCTCTGTTTGCCTTGCTTGTTCCTTTTGTTTCTTCTCTATATCTTGGTGCCAATGGAAGAATTGATCTTCTAGCGATTTGATCATTGGGTTTTTTGACATTGTGACTGCCTTGAACGAATCAGACTTGGGAAAGGGAATTGATAGAGCTACCGGTGACGAAGGGCTGCTAGATAGCCATGGAAGCCAAGCCCTTGTAGCATGTAGACGGGACTTTCTATTCGGTTCCCATAGATGGCGCCAATTGTTATTACCTTGATCGTCTAACCTTCGGGGCATTAGCGACACAACGTAAACCTGCAAAAAGGGCGATCCGACGATGGTGGGCCGAGTGCCTCTCCGATGATCAAGTCAGCAAAAATATGGAAATAAAGTATGCGCAATTGGAATTGCTTACCTTCTCGTCGTGGGGGACCTTCTTGATTTATAAAAAATTGTTGCCGAATCTCCCTCTTATCTCAGGAAGGAATCTCCTATTTTTAGGGATAAATATGTTTTTCCTTATCTAAGGCTGATTTTCCCTTATCAAGGACTAATTCTTCTTTATCAAAGATTATTCCTCCAAGAAGTATGGGATTTGAAAACTAGGAAATTTGCGGATAAATATCCTTTGCGTATTTCCCGTTTTTATTGATTTATCAATAACAAACTTGCCATATATGAAAGGATGGCTGGTTGGGGGACTTAAAACTCTAGACGGGCCACCTTGAATTTGACAATTGGGGAGACACCCCGGCTTTCAAAGATGGACTTTCGCATTCTCTCGTCTAGTAGTGCCCCCCGGTTTTGATATGGTAGGTGGGCTTAAGCCTCTTCTCATTACGGGCTAGGCAGGCCTCGACCTAAATGTGCCCTAGGCCCATTGAGTAGTGGGTCTACAGACCCTGGTACTCATAATAATGACAAATGAAAATAAATAAAATGAGTTTGAAGTATTAAATAAAAATAATACATTTGATTTATTTTTATTTTTATTTTCCTTCATTCTTTTTTCTTTCCTTCTAATTTTCCTCTTTATTTTTGTCCTTGCATTTTCCCTCAATTTTTTTGTATTGCCTAAATCAATATAAAAGGGACCAAAAATAAAGCATAAATCACTTGCATGGTTAAATGACAAATAATTTTTACTTTGAATTTAAGCATCAAACAATAAATGAGCACATGCCCAAAGCTAGATATTATATATGGGGTAAATTTCCCAAAAGGGTGGGCCAAGTTAAATAATTGCTTTAAGGGGACACTATAAGGACTCAAAAGAAAGGTGTAATAATTGATCAGGACAAATTTTATTAGAATACCAAAATTACCTTTAATGCTAAAAAACAATTAATAAAAAGTCAAATCTTTTCAACTCTAGCATATGGAAGAACTCCCTTTATCTTTACCTCTGACACACCACCCACCATTGAAGAAGGCAAAAAGAGGGAATTTTTTTTTTTTTTGCAACAACATAGGTTTGTAAATTATAACCCAAAGCATGTTTCATTTTATTTTATTTTTAATTAAGAGAATCTAACGAAAAAAATTATATTACAATTATAATATAAAGAAATTAACATTACTATACAATACATTAAAGTATTTTTACCAGTTATATTGTGTTAACAATAAAGTATATCTTGTATTATAATAAGAAAACACTAATAGCATGAGAAAGTACAACATAATGAAATAACTTGTTTTTGACTTGGTAGCATTTAAACATATATAAAGTAAAATACATATGATGTTATTGTAATCTCTTGTAATTCTAGTGTAATTATATTATAACAATACACTATTTGTATTGTACTTCTATTAATTTTGGTATAACTTATTACTAGTTTTCCATATAAGAAACATAAGAAAATATTAAAAATAAGTTTTATTTTTATTTTTATTTTAATTTATATGTTATAGTATGTTTCACATATGAAATGTCTCATTCATATTGATAAGACCCGACCCGGAAACCCTCCCAAGATTCCCCGGGTGGTCTCGCCTAGTGAAGTTCTCATTGTACAATCCACTAGGAATGTCGATGAACCCTAACTAAGAAAAGTAAACACTTGCATTAATATAATACCTCGATATATATATATATATATATAAAGATCTATTGCTCAAAATCCTGTAGGCAGTAACTGCGTGGAATTAAGTAACCACGAAGCACACATGGTAAAGACTGGCCATGAGTTTAATATTAAGATGAGAGCATTCTAGGTGTTTGCAAGTTTAGAGGGTACAATGAAAATACATAAGTCAATAAAATAAAGGCGAGATAGATAAGATAGAATCTTTGCAGCTGCAGCGAGGAGAGCAGTGGCGTAGAAGTGGCGCGAGGTAGGTCTCTACGGTATGCGAGACCTAGAGAGCGGATTTAAAACAATAAACGTGGAGATAATAAATCTCGATGAGTGACATAATTTATAAGGAAAAATAATGTTTTTATTTTCGAAAATTCCTTCTCTCAAGACCTCACGTCCACTATTTTGTACGGTTCCCCGTTTATAATCATTTCCTGAAAACCCCGAACTTATACCCCAGTCAACAATATGAAATTCATACTTTCGAAAATTTAAATATTATCATTACTCCAAAGAGCATATGACTTGAATTTATTCACATAAAAATTGAGCATAAAATATATAACCATCATATCGTAAAAATAATCATGAAAATGCAATAACCATAAATATTGAAGCGATTATACCTTACTTCGAGAAACCGACAATGTCACATTTTCATATACCCATAGTAAGCCCGAGTCGGAGTAGAGCTGACCTCACGACTCATTGGCAGCTAATAAACCTTGGATGAAGCCCGGGCATCACGGACGTGGAGTAGTATATATAGGTTGGATGGGACAACCTCACGATCTGTGACAACTAATAAACCTTCGGGTAAATCCGGGCATCACGGTAGTGGAAATAATATATAGTTGGATGGTACCAACCTCACGACAAGTGGCAGCTAATAAACCGGGTAATCAGACATCACGGCCCAGTGGAAATAATATGTAGTTGGATGAAACCAACCTCACGACAAATTAGCTGAAGCGAGTCTTATTTTATAATATAGGTATTGAATCGAGACACATACAGTGTGGTACATCGACTCATAACTGACCAATACTTAGTATCCTTACTCACATATACCTTTCCAACGACAACGAGATTATAACCATTTCACAAAATCTCCAAAATCCATTTCTTAAATCAATAAATTTTCCGTGGTTTGAAAACTATCAATCCATGCACAAAATGTTTAAATACAGGTATCCATGAACTTCAGTAAAATTTCCAAATATTTAAAATGTTGACAAAATCCACATGAAACTAAATAACTTGTTTATATAAAAAGCAGAGATAATTATATTTATATGCATAACCAGGATTCGATCAAATAAGTTATATATATAATAATTATACAATTATATATCATAATAATACCCCAAGCATTTAAAACATGTAAACCACTCACAGACTACAGATGCTCAATCCTTGCTCCCCTGGGATCGTCTAGGGCTCGATGTGAGTGCATGTGTAATATAAAGCTACCATTTAGGCTTGATAACTTAACCAAGACATTGGGATGCTGAATGTCTTGGGAATAATTACACAGAACCTATGGAGAGCTATCTAGAATTGGACCCACAGACGGGTCAAGTTATATAAGTGTGCCCTATGAGCCGGTACCAAGAGTGGGGCTTTAGAGAGTTAATTTTGAGGTGAACCTTCGATAACTCATAAAAATGTCCAATTTCCTGTCAACTTCAATTTTGCCTAATTTGATTAATTGGTGTCCAATTTCGGTTCAAACCGTTTCGGTAATTACCGAAATGACCCAAAAATGGAAAACTAACCAAACGACGTCCAAAATTTACAAACTTATATCGAAAAGCCCGAGACCACGAACCACGGCGGTACGCCGTGCGGTCAGTTTATGTGGTGGTCGGAAAACTTCGATCAACGATCGGCCAATTTGTTTCGTCATTATCTTTCAAGCGGTGAGAATCTGCGAAAGGGACCACGGGAATAGTTGGTCCAATGGGGAAGGAGGTATGGGTCAGCTGGAATGGCAGGAAAACATCGAAATCGGCGACCTCACAGTGAGCGGCCGTAGCGAAGGTTCTGGCGTCACGGGCGTGTCCGTGGTGGTTATGATGAAACCCAGCCGAGCGGGATGCGTCAGTGGTGGCGCTCCTTCCCTGGTGCGCGTAGCAAGGGGTTGGCGGTGGCTGCACGGCGAAACCCGTTTGGTCTAAAAAGGGGTCGAAACGACCCAGTTCGGTGTTCACGGTCTTGAGGAGTTTTCTAAGGGTTTGGAGCTGAAATGAGTGTTTTTGGGACTAGAGGTTCTATTGTACATAAAAACTAGGTTTTATATAGAGCACAGGGTGGTTTGATAAAAACCGATTTGACTTGAACCTTGCTAAAGAAATCTTGTTGTTTGAACTCTCCAGTGCCATAACTTTCTATCCGTAAGTAGGATTTTGATGTTGACCCATCTGTAATTTCGTGTGAGGCACAGAAATGGTGTCTTAGTCGACCCAAATTGTTCATCCTTGAAAAAGTCAAACTGACCCCATCCCCACATCCACACGAGTCTTGTAAACGAGTCTTCCAACTCTTTGACTCGGTAGGTGCCATTATATAAGGGGGTAAGAAATGAGGAGGCGTACAGGGGACTAAATCAATGGAAAATGTATTTGTTGCGGGCGGAGCACGGAAGGTCGTCGAAACGCATCGAGAGGGTCCTCGCTGCGAGGTACGTCCTCCCGATCTGGCCCGCTACGAGTGTCGACTACATGGCTGATACCCCACACAGCCTTTTTGAAGTAAAGCATCTATGATGGCGAAATCAGGCACGAAAGGTGCTGCATCTCTTGCTCTCCATAGAAGACTACTATTGGTAGTCACGGAGTTATTAAATATCTCCTTGCGGAAACAATCCATTGAAGCATAGTTTGGAAGCAAACCGATCCATCCCAGGGAATCACATCTGACCCATGGGGATCATTAATATCAAATGCCTTCCATAACGGCCTCGATAGAAAGCAATGAAGCTACCCTTAAGCATCAGAAATTTGGGCCATAGAGACTCTCTGTAGGCGTGGCAATCAAACCACATCTGAAGATTGGAGTCATCGGGCTCGTCTGACATACTCGCGTGGAAATAAACGAGTGTGTAGCCCACTGGTCGATAATTACACGATGCATCGTCACAAAAAATAGATCTTGTGCACATCCCATGACATCGGGGTGGCCTGTGCCTCCTGCCTGGTCATAGCATAAACTTTGCCTCTAGCAGGTAGTCGTCCTCTCTATCCCCTGCCTCTGATTACATTTGGTGTAAATGGTGTCCCTTGCTAAAGGAACCACCCCAGATGCACTTACACTTTGTGTATCAGTCCTCCACATGCCTTAGCCTTCTTTGGGCTGAGTGCTAAGCTTGAGACTCCTGGTTGGCTGGATTCTCGAATGAGGCGGTCCACTCTTGGCTCTTTGTCTGTGCGCTTTGTGAAAGCATACATTATCCTTTGGCGTAGTCCGTACGTGAATCTTCGCTGCCAGCGCCATAGTCGAACGGAAACCGCCTCAGTCTGCAGATCTCTGAGTGGCTACTACCACTACTCACTGATTGAAATCCAGCACCACCATGCATGTCCCTCTCTGACACCCTTTCTGGCGCTCCACGTCATCCCCACTTGGATCCTCTGCTTTGCCTGAAGATCCAATTTATTCACCCCTCTTAGATGATCTCATTTGGGGCTCCACGAAAATGATCCAGCCGTGTGATCGGCAGTGGCGTATCGGGTTTTGTCTCCACCTCTAGAGCGTCTCTCATCGGCGATACATGGGATGATCGAGACACGAGAGGCTTAAGTTGCCGGCTCACTCCGATCCATCGAGAAACCTTATCTTCTTCTTGACCTCATGCAGCCAAATTGGAGATGAAATCCGATGGCTCTGCAGACCTGGCTCATTACTCGAAGCGTCGTACTACCACGAGTGGCGTCTCAAACTCTAACCTCTTAGTCTCGACCAAGGGTGGGAATTGGCTTAGTGTGAAAAGCAGTCTTGAGCGTACTTGAGTGTGAGCGTTTCTAGTCCTCATCGCCCACCACTTCCTTGCACTACAGCGAGAAAACCGAGCTATCACGACTACATCCTCATCAGGACACGCATACCTTCGTCAAAATCTTCTACATCATCTAGCCTTGAGGATAAAGCCACCATGGGATCAGTGGAGCCATCAAAACCCCCTTGCTCCAAGTGCAGGCGTCCTTGGTAACACGATGGCATCGAGGTAGTAAATGGGCGCTGGCAGATTCTCCTCATAAGTGGTGCATCACGAACTTTCCTGGCTTGATGGGGCTTCGTCTGCCAGGCGCCATCGGGAAAAATCACATTTTCAGAATAAATGAAGCAATTAATTTCAAGGATCGGTGGGAAAGAGTATCTGAAACCTTTGGATGATTATATGATATGCAGCCAATTTAGAAAACTGAAACTACGATGCAGTAATGAGGCAGAGCAGGAAACCTCCCAGATTCTGGTGGTCATCTAGTGAAGTTCTCATTGTCACAATCCATAGGGAATGTCAATGGAACCCCAGCTTTTAAGAAAGAAAGTAAACACACTGCATTAATATAATACCTCAATATATATATATATATATATAAAGATCTAAGCAATAAAGGAATCCACAGCCAAAAGCCTGTCTTAACGTGAGTCGTAACCCACGAACACACATGGTAGGAACTCATATGAGTTCAATACTAGATCAGACATTTCTAAGGTGTTTGCGGAATTTGGGGAATGCAAATGAAAATACATAAGTCGATAAAATAAAGGCAGATAGATAAGATAGAATCTCTTTGTATTTGCGAGCGATAGCGTGAGTGGCGGCGCGGGGTAGGTCTCTGAGATATGCGGACCTAGAGAACGGATTTAAAACAATAAAATGTGAGATAATAAATCTTAGTGAGTGGCATAATTTATAAGGAAAAATAATGTTTTTATTTTCGAAAATTCCTTCTCTCAAAACTTCACGTCCACTCTTTTTGTAGGTTCCTAGTTTGAATCATTTCCATAAAACCAAACTTATACCCGAGTCAACAATATGAAATTCATCTTTCGAAATTTATGACATCATTATCGAACCTTATATTTACAGTTATTCCTGACATAAAAATTGAGCATAAAATATATACTAACCATCATGTCGTAAAATAATCGCTGAAAATACAATAACCATAAATATTGAAGCGATTATACCTTGCTGAAACCATGATATGCGTACCGTATACCCATAGTAAGCCGTCGGGTAAACCCGACCTCACGACTCCGTGGCAACTAATAAACCGGGTGGCAGAGCACATCGCGGGCGATGAAACAATATATAGTTGGATGGAACCAACCTCACGTCTGTGACAACTAATAAACGCCGGGTATCCGGAGCATCCGCGGTAGTGGAAATAATATATAGCCGTTTGGATGGTACCAGCCTCACGACGCGAAGTGGCAACTAATAAACCTTCGGGTAATCCAGGCATCACGTAGTGGAAGTAATATCACTTAACCGTTGGATGAAACCAGCCTCGATCTGATAATAAACCCGATGCACTGTAATATAGGTATTGAATGTCGAACCCTGCAGTACTATATGGTACATGACTCATAACAACCAACACTTAGTATCCTTATACACATATACCTTTCAACGACAACGTATTATAACCATTTCTAAAATCTCAAAATCCATTTCTTAAATCAATAAATTTTCAAAATGGTTTAAAACCTCAAATCCATACGAAAATGTTTAAATACAAATTTATCCATGAACTCATTAAATTCCAAATATTTTAAAATGTTGACAAAATCACATGAAATGATAACTTGTTTATATAAAGCAGAGATAATTATATTTATGCATATAAGCCAGTTCGTCCCGAATAAGTTATATATATAATAATTAACCACAATTATATATCAACAATAATACCCAAAATCTATTTAAAACATATAAGCTTCTGCTCCCCGGACTACGAGATCCTCGGTCTTGCTCCCTGAGGATCGTCTCAGGGCTGATATGAGTGCTTGTAATAATATAAAAAAGCCCTGCATTTGACTTGTGTGCTTATGCCAAAAAGACATTGGGATGCCCCAATGTCTTAGAATAATTTTAGAACTATGAAACTATACAGTGGAGGGTACAGATCAGTTATATAGTGTCTTACCTTATGGGCAGTGCCACGAAAATTGGGAAGCACTGCAGGAGGCTAATTTTCCAGTGAACCTTCCCGATAGCTCATAAAAATGTCAATTCACTAATCAGGCTAATTTTACTGTTTTGCAGAGTGTTAATTTAGATCACAACACTTACCGGTAATTACAAAATAGCAAAATTATTAACTAACCAAGCGGCGATCAAGAGAATTACCGACTATATCAGCGGAAAGCCCGAGATCGAACACGGCGGTGCCCTTACCTTGGTCAGGTTTGTGGTGGCGGAAGCTTCGATCAAAGCGATCGGCCAAATTTGTTTTAAATCGTATCTTTCGCGGTGAGAATCTGAAAAGGGACCACGGGAATGAGTTCGGGTCCAAAATGGGAGGGAGGTATGGAATTCGGCACGGAATGGGCGGGCTTATCAATCAGGCGACCCGTGGCGGCCGCGCCAGGGTTTGCCGGTCTATGCAGGCAAGTCCAGGCGGTGGTTCGTAGGTGAGCTTAGCCTGACGGGATAGTGATACGGTGGTGGCGCTCCTCCTGGCGACACGTGTAAGGGGTGGTAGGGGTGAAGCCTCCGAGCGAAACCAGTTTAGTCACAGAATTGGTCGAAAAGGCTGACCGATTCGGTGTTCACGGTCTTGGGAGTTTTTCTAGGGTTTGGGCTCAAAATGAGTGTTTTGGGGGCTGGGTTCTATTTGGCACGCAAACTAGGTTTATATAGAGCACGGGGTTTGTTTCAGTGAAACCGGGTGGCTGAACCTTTGCTAAAAGTCTTTGTTGTTTAGACTCTCCGGGGGCCATAATTTTTTTATCAGTGGTCGGTTTGACGTTCAACCGATGTATGAACTCGTATCGGCGAGGCTATGAAATGGTTTCTTAGTCAACCCAAAATTATTCATCCTTGAAAAAGTCAACTTGGGCCCACATACTAATTGTTGGTCAAACTTGGTCAAACGTTTTAAAAACTTGTATTATTTGGTACGGGTCGTTACACATATACTCTAAATATCATAATGTTAATTAGTTTGTGTTATGAAAAAAAAAAAACAATTTATCAATGTTAACGTGATAACCTTTTCAATTAGATACAATTATAAAAACTATTCATGAAGTTTAAATTAAGCTAATTATATATATATATATATATATATATATATATATATATATATATATATATATATATATATATATATATATATATATATATATATATATATATATATATATATATATGTATATAATTTGTAGTAATTATAGTGTAACTTTATTATATAATTTGTAGTAATTATAGTGTAACTTTATTATAAGTGTGCATCAATTTTGTTGCACCTTTATTAATTTTGGTATATCTATAATTTGTTAATTTCTATAGCTGTTGCATCAGTGTTGGCCTGATCCGATAGTAGGTTAGGCTTGACTAACCCATAGAATAAAAACCAAGTAGGAAGGGGCCCCGGATCCTGCACAAGCCCATAGAAGAATTCTAAGGGTATTTATGAAAATTTAAAATTTTAGGAAGTCGAATGAATATTTTATCAAATATCATAAGTGGGGCAGTTATGTGCTAATGTTGAATATTCTTGAGGAACAAGTCTCCATAATGGAGACGGGGAAGAATTCTTGAGGATCAAACCTCCATAATGGAGACATGGGTGAGTTCTTGAGGAACAAGCTTCCTTAATGGAAGACATGGGTAGTTACTTTAGAAAGTGGAGAGAGTAAAGAAATGGAGACTTGGGTAGCAAGTCGTTTACGTTTATAAAAGGAGTAGAAGGAAAATAGAAAGCCAATCAATCAATCAATCAACAATTCAACAAATCAATCGACTCAATGTCAATCTACTTCAGCAAACCCTAACTTTTCAACAAGCTTTCAGCAATTTCAACATTTCGATTACTGGTGTTAGCCATTTTTCTGGAAAATTTCCAACAATGTTATTTAAGTCATTCATAGTGAAATCTAATATTTTTTCTAGTAATTCCAGCATTATGGTTGTAAGTTCTATACAAGTTTTTATCAATTTTCTAGCACAATACAATTTTTACAGTGAAATCCAATGTTTACTTCAGCAATTCCAACATTCTGGTTGCACGTACTATTCAAGTATTTCAACTTTCAGCACCGTGTTATTTCATTCATTCCTAAGGAAATCTAATACTTTTCTTCAGCAATTAATTCCTACATTATTTCCATTCAGCGTTTTCCACTTTGATTATGGGGAACCGTCAAGGGAACCAAGGAGCCTATATAACCCGATTAGAAGTTTGATCTTATGAGTCATTCCAGTTTTTAGCGCCACAACATATTTTTGGCACGCTTGGTGGGACACATCTTTGTAAAACATCATCCGGTGGATTCATTCTTTGTTGAAGATGCCACCAAAATTGAGAAGTAAAATCATTTTGGAGTCTCAAGACTCAGTATCTGATGCAGCAGAAGCAGAATAAGAAGGCTTCTTCCATCCATGGTGGAACAATTTGAGAGAAATACAATAGATTTTCTCCAAGAATAATTTGCATTAGATAGCCCATTTGGGCAAGAAGGAGGAATAGGTAATATAAATGATGATGATACTCAAGTTCCTAATGTTGTTGAGTTTCAAGCAATGATTGACAATCTACAGAGATTAAACGCATTAGCTAGACAACGTTTTAATGAAAAAATGGCTACTCAAGTAGAGGCTAACTTTGAACAACTTGAAGTTTTGGCTGAAAAAACTAAAGCCATGTCAGAGTATACCCAAGCCTCGATAGATGAAGCTGGTGAACATACAAAAAAAAAATCAGAGCGAAGAAGGTTATTGTGGCAGAGCGAGGAGAATAATCTCAAGCATAAGAGACTATTCTGAAAGTAATTTCAAAGATGGCCGGACCATAGAGGTCAGAATTGATTTCTCGATTTATAAGGCAGCAAGCTAATGAGCTTCAGAGATAATTATCCATTGAACTCGGGGGGCAGCTCCCAAGGAAGTTTCAAGAAGCAGGTGGACCTCCCACTTTCCTAAATTTGTTGAAAATCTATATCTTCCTCCCCATAGGAAAGAAAAGGGAAGTTTGAAAAATTCCAAGGGAGAATGTTCTAATCTTGTTAGGACAACGTTTCCTCAAAGGGTATTGCTAACACTAGCCCGATTACACAACCTAGAGTTTATAATGAGCTAATTCCTTTAGTTGGAAGCATGTGGGGCACTATTTCACCACCCTTAGGGGTAGGTATTAATAGAGGGCAACAAATTCCTCAGCCTTTTATGCAGCCACCTCTACCACCACCAAATTTGGAGGCAATATGGGAAGTGGTACAGGAGCTATACCGGCCTGACCTTAGACAGGTTGGCCTCCCAGAATTCTATAAGCCATATCCAAAGGCAATAGATAGAGAAAATCCTTACCCAAGGGGGTGTAGAATTCTTGAATTATCTTTAATCTCTAGAGAAGATGGACAATTTACCTTAGAGCATGTGGCTAGATTCACAAGACAGTGTGAGGAATTGGCTAACTATGAAAATTTTCCTTATCTCAAACTCAGGTTATATCCTAACTCATTAACATGAGTTGCTTTTACTTGGTATGCAACATTGCCAAGGAATTCTATCATGAGTTTGTAGGAAATGGAGAGATAGTTCTACATACAATTCTTCAGAGCAGAACCTGAGATTTGCATAGAAAATTATCAAGGGTAACCCAAAGGGTTGGAGAATCAACATAGTCATTTATCACTCGATTCAAAAGAATGAGGAATAGATGCAAAATCCATCTCCTATAAATAGAGTAAGTGAAGATAGCACAAAGGGGACTTGATATAGAGCTAAGGAAGAGGTTTAGTATGAGGATTAGGAGACTTATGAGAACACATTTCTAAGGTAACAAAGTATGAAGAATCACTTAAGGAAGAAAGTCAATGGAGAAAGAACCTCCCATGGGACCTCACACTTTACTTGAGGTAAAATATGAAGAGAGTGTAGTAACGGATCTGCAAATTTACAAGTTCCTTCTTTTTGTTCTCTACCTAGTGAAGCGCCTGACTTATGGAAAAGTCTGAACCTTTAATACAGACACATTATGCTTTTGATGTGGCAAGGCGAAATCTCGATTTTCATACGAAGGAAATTCATCACATTTCCCTGACCAGACTAGGAAAAGTATCATGTGAGTGTGAAGAAACTCCTGGAATCATGGTACTAATTATTGTTGAAGTTTCAAGAATTTTATCGAGGATAGGATCAACAAGGAAATACTGAAGTTCCCTGAGAAAAATGAGGCCATGGTGGTTGATGAAGATCCTTTCCTACTAGTGGCTTCAGTCAACATAGCTGCTACGAACATGAGAGCAGTGTTGAATGAAAAGAAGGATGAGAAGTTTTCTCCTAATGTCAAGACAAGAAAGGTATGAATTCCTAAACAATATATGGTTTATAAGGATGAATTGGTAGTAAAAGGAAAAGTGTCTACAACTAGAGAAAAGGAAAAGAATGGAAGGTATCCATACCATTCAAAACAATCAAGAAGGAGAAACCCTTTAAAGAAAAGAATAATCCTCTAAAAAAGAGACATACTTTTCATGAGGGAAAGGGCAGGAACACTTTAAGGAGGAAAATACCTCTAAAGTTTGTTTTCCCCCCTCATGTTCCACTTGGACAAAAGTGGCATGTGGTGCAACATAAGAAATTTTCTCAAAAGCTCACCAGATCTCAAAAGAAAAGATCACCGGCGCAGAGCTATGGAGAAAAGGGATTACCTGAAGAAATGCCGTAGAAATTAAAAGAAGTAGAGGAATGCGAGCGAGAAGTAAGGCCTACTTCAAAGAAAACAAAATTTGGAAGGAAGGCTATAGAAGATGAGGAGTCTAGTGACAGATCTGATGAAGAAGTGGATTTGAAAACTATTATGATAGGTACATTTCCTGTTTCTTTGAAATGTTATACCATTTCTCTAACTTTACCATATTTTTTCAAGTCAAAAGAGATAGAGGAAAGCTTAGTAGAGGTAGAGAAAGAACATTTTCCAGAAGAGGAAAAGCATAGTCAGAGGGTAATCACTATTAACCCCTCTGAAGGAAGCATAGCTCAAAAGGTGATACTGGAAAAACCTACTGTGGAGATAATAAGGCATATAAGGACTCTATATGTGAGAACACACTTTAAGGGTAAATCAGTGTCCAAGGTATTGGTAAATAATGGATTAGCAGTCAATGTGATGCCATTAAGAATGTTGAGAGCATTAGGAAGAGGCGTTGGTGATTTGATTGAAACAAAAGTGTTTATATCAGCTTTTACTAGAGAAATCTCTAAGACTCTGGGTGCACTCCCTATTGATATCACTGTCGGTAGTAAGACTTCCTTATCAGCTTTCTTTGTGATTAATTATACTGCTAATTACAATGCTTTGTTAAGAAGAGACTGGATTCATGCTAATTGGTGTGTGTCGTCCTCCCTTCACCAATTTTTACTGTTTTGGAAATGTGATGAAGTAGAAGTGGTATGGGCAGACAAACAACCTTTCATTGCAACTTCAGATTTTGTGGAGGCTAATCACTATGACCAAGAGTTTAGTCCACTAAAATTCAAAGGCAAAAGAAAGAATGAGACTCCAAGGGAAATAAACACGAAGTCAAGGGATATTGGTGACATTCAGGACCAATTTGCCAAACTTCTTAAGACAACTATTATCGTGCCTTTCAAGTTGATAAAGGGTTTCATCATTGAGGAGATCGATGACTAAGTATTCTCATAAAGAGAATGTGGCCACTGTAGCCACAACATTCAAAATGAAAATGTAGCAAATTATTGAAAAAGTTGTAGAAGAACAATTCCAATAGATTTGTGGAGTTGAAGTGATTTATGAAAAAGAATCAGATGAAGATGGGGAAGAAATTTAGATTGAATATTTGGAGTAAGCTCATTCTTAAATGGAAGACAATAAGCCTCAAATACATGATCCTATGGAAGAGGTCAACCTTGGCACTGTGGAAGAGCCAAGGATTACTTATATCAATTATCTCTTATCTAGTAACTTGAAGGAATAGATCATATCATTGTTGCAGGAATTAAAAGGTTGCTTTGCTTGGAATTATGATGAAATGCTAGGATTGGATAGAGGCGCGTAGACGACGCCTTCCATTAGAGATTCTCAGTAGTGCCGACAGTGCAGTATAAGTGCAACAACTTCAACAACTTGCTATTGACACATACTTTCAGTTATCAATTTCAATTGTGAGAATCTTTTAACGTTGTGGAATTTGAACATGTGCCTAGGGAATCAAATTGGGAGGCTGATGAGCTTGCTCAAGTAGCCTCAAGTGTAAAAATGGGTGAAAAATTGATCTATAAGCTCATCATGATAGAGAAGAAGAACCACCCTTCAAAATTTGAAAAAGGGATCCACCTTGACATCTATAACAATGACATGAATATTGCTGGAGATTGGAGAATGGAGTTAAGAGATTATTTAGAGAACCCAAACAAGAGGGTCCCCCATAGAACGAAGGCTCAAGCTTAGAATTTTTCTATATTAGAAGGAGAGCTATATAGATTAGGATTTGATGAGTTATTATAAAGTACTTTATCTTTTGAATAACATGATTGTAGAACAAGTTCATACTGGAAAGGAGTTTGTGGATCCATCATGAATTTGGGCGAAGATCACGATGGTTGAATTAGAACCACGACTATTTTTGCCGACCATTTAAAGGCGCATCACTGATCGAAGGTTGTCAACAGTACCAAAAATATGGAAGCATATAAAGGATCCCCGTTGTTGAATTAAATTGAATAGTAAAGCCATGGACGTTCAGAGGATGGGCCATGGATTTGATTGGGAAGATTCATCATGCATTAAAAGGGCATAGCTTCATCTTAGTGGCTACACACCATTTCACTAAATGGGTCGAGGCAGTACCATTGAAGAAAGTAGAATAGAAGGATGTGATTCAGTTCATCAAGGAACAAATTATTCATAGGTTTGGAATTCTGTAATCTATCACTACTAATCAAGGAACAATATTTACTAGGGAAGAGATGAATTACTTTGTTATAGATTATGGGATACTGATGAGTAAAAAACTCATCTATTTGTAAAGCCATTTTTTTTATGTATATTTGAGGCTCAATTCAATGCAAAATTAGAGAGTCTTCACCCAAATTTGTGTTTTGTAGAAATTTAAAGAGAAGAAGCAAAGCGTGACGAGAAAAATGTGAACAAAGATAACGATAATAAATGGCTATCATTGAAAAAATTGTCATGACATCACACTTAGAGTCACAACAGCAGCTAAACAATGTCGTGACATCATGGCAGAGTTACGACACCAGATGAAGAATGTCGCGACATCGACATCAACCAAAGTAGTCAAGTTGCAACATAGGCAGAGGAATATAATGACATCGGGTAATCAGAGTCGCGACATCAGTTGAAAGAAGTAGAAAACCAAGTTCACAATGTCGCGAACTTGGTGGCTAAAGTAATGAGGCAAAAGAACTAAAATCAAACATCTGACTCGATGTCGCCAGCATGACATCAGAACAAAGTACCGCTGGAAACAATAATTCTAAAGTCCGACCGTAGAACAGTCGTGACATCATGCAATGTTATTGTAGTGCAATGTCACGACATCAGTCACTGACATCGACCGACATCATGAAACATGATTAAGTAGAAATTTTGGGCTTTTTGATGTCCGAATATTATGCCTCGTTTTTAATGCCCAATGATATGAGCCTATAAATAGAAGCTCCTAGGGTGGAGTGCGTAGCTTTTAGCAAGCCTTCAGGGAGTTTTGAACTTTTGAGAAGGAGCTGAAGTCTCTTTTGTATATATTTTTCTTTTCTTTTCTCTTTATTTTTCTTTCTTTCTAAAATTAGAGTAGTCAATTTGAGCTGAATTGTGGAGCTGAGATCATTGTATATCGAGTTTCATTTCTATATGAACTTAAGTGGAATCTTGAAATTTTTCTAGAATCCAGTATATTCAGTTTGATTACAATTTCAATGAATTTGTCTGATCAACTAGTAATTGGCATTTGTGATCTAGTTATGAAAGGCTGAGCTCCCTCTGGGAAGGAATTTGGTGTTTTGATAATTGTTTGTAGTAGTAAATGATGTTTTGGGCACAAAAAACTGGATTGATTTAATTGGTACTGCTCTTTTAATGAGCTGTTATGAATATTAATGTTCTATACCTATAAAGAGTTGTATCTGTGCTATGATTTCCAGGATCCCTTTGAGTGACACAAGATAAAGACTACCCGAGGCAGGCTTGAGTAACTTAGGTGTATATTAGGCCATTATTTTTTAGAGCCCATTGAACTCACAAATATCACTTTGATGAATCAACTGTGATGTTAGGCCTTTGACTTAAGGTTCCCTTGGTGATAGCGAGAAATGTGGTCTGAGAATGGGACCATTTGTTAAGATTAGTCGGTTTAATGTTTAGAGTTTCATCTCAATTGGTAGAATGATCTCAATCCCATGTTAGCTAAGATTCAATAAAGGAGAAAATGTTTGTTTGAATTGTTAAACAAGGTACCAATTTCATTGGAAGAAGCATGTTACCACATCTATTTGAGAGTAAGTAGTTTTTCGGTCTAAGAAATATTTATGAAATCTTGGGATTAGGAAAAAACAACTAAATCTTAAAGAGGATCAAATCCTAAGTAGCTATTGAGCCATTGGCTGGTTTAGGAATATGGTATGCTAAATAGTGAAATGTTTAGTGTCAGGAGGTATTCCAAGGCTATGACTGCTAACCATAACTGGACCGTCAAGGTCATGTCCTTACTTGATTCTGCGCATTTAGGAACTATGCAAATTGATAGTCAGAATACTGGTCTATTCTCAATGCTATGTCTACTCAGTGAAATATCTGATTCTATTAAATGGGTCTCAGCACTACTCTTTCATTAAGAAAACGATGCAAAATTTACTTATTCAAATTATTTTAGATAGTTCAAATCTTCGAATTAGAGGTTCAAATAGTGATGATATTGATTAGTAGGGGTACTTGATCTTTAGATTTTCTTATCAATCCATGTGGGAATGATATTTGGACTTATAATATGCTTTATTACTTGTATGACCTGTGCACTTGCAGATATTAAGACCATAATGAATTTTAAACATATTATTATATTAAAAAAAACAGAAAACATTTTTTACATAATTTAGCCGTATTTTAATATATACATCATACGAATTGTACTCCACAGTTTTGGCCTTATTCTAGAATTACTCAATCCGATCTCTAATGCAGTGATGAAATTTGTGACATACGCACACACACACACACACACACACACACACACACACACACACTCATAAAATGGTCTTCACAAGTTTTTGGCGCCGTTGCTGTGGACGGATATAGTTCTTGGTAGCAATGACATAAATTTGGCACACTCATAAAATGCTCTTCACAAGTCAGTGACAGAAATTTGGCACACTCATAAAATGTTCTTCACAAGTTTTTGGCGTCGGTGTCAGGGATTGAGTAGAAGTTTAAAGATCATTATTCCAACCAAAAAGAAAATTGCTAATTTGGACATTTTTATCTTTTATTCAAATATTTTTTAGAAAAAAAATAAAAAAATAGTTTTAAATGAAGAAGTGGATTTAGTGCATGTCTTTCTTTTGTACTAATCAGGTTATAATCAATGTCTATCTAGTGAACTTACTTTGATGTTAGTGTGCTATAATTTCAAGTGATTCTTGCATGCATAGAAGGGTTGGGCGATTATTGCCCACTTTGGACACTAAGTAGAAGACACTGGAAATCTCGAGAAATAAAAACCTTGATAGAAGCATCAACCATGGTAGTGTTAGAGAAGTGCTCTGAGGGGTATTACCGTGACAGCGCTTATTAATACGCTGTATATTATTTAATATGAAAGGCTTCTTCGTTAATTTGATATTCATACGTTGAATTGATAACAAATCTTTAATCGAATTAATGAAGTCCATGATACATAACATAGCATGAAGGAAATCATGATGGGATCATGATAATAAGATTTCTATCGTATTGCAATTATGTTAGTGTCAAATTTAATCCTAGTCACTGGATCCAGCTTATGAGGAAATTTGGACGTTGATCCGAACGGTTCTCTCACATGTCATCTCCTTGATTCGATCCAAGTAGTAGATCTTATAAATTGATCAAGAGTTGATCGAGTTAGGCGTGTATGGATATGCTTGATAAGGTACTTCAAAGTACCAACTCCCGGAGATCTATTTATAGGACAATCATATGGATCATCATTTAAATAGATGATTGTCTCATCACTAGCAATGGTGCAAGTATCCTTGGGCCAGGGTGCTCGAGGATATCTTAGATGTTGATCCTGTACTTTGACCTTAATCCACATTGCCTCTTAGGGGGTCGCTCATTGGATGAGGATTGGGTATAGCTTGAGGTGTTCGGAGGTAATTGAGTAGCCAACAAAGGATTCGCCACTCCCAATAAAGGGAGAGTATACCTAAGGCCTCTTGTCGGAATCATTACTCAGTAATCTCTGGATAGAGTGAAAATGTGTTGAGGAGTATCTTCAAGTGCATAAAGATTGAGTGATGAATCTGGGGACAAGATAAATATCACTTGGGCTAGGTGTGCCATAGCCAGTCTAGTGGGAGTTACACAATTGTCCATGCTCTGAACCAAGTAGGGTATAGTTTTGCATGAAGAATTACAAGATTGCACGGTGTTGTCTATGGGAAGGGTATGCGGAGTCAAACCAGCGACTCTCACGGTCGATTGGGGGTCATGATGTGTTGCTAGATGCAGTCTTGACTTGCGAATTCAATAGTTGAATCAAGTAGCCAACATAACTTGAACCTAATGGGTCACACACTTAGAAGAGTGTGGGGCATTAACAAGAAAGCAGTTTGGATGCTGATCAAATATGAGGGAGTTAATTCTCATGAATGAAATGTCACGAGATTAGTGGAATCCTGGGTTCGAAAGCCATCACTTAAAGAGATAATAGGTTTGGGCTTGTACCTCGGCTTTGGGTCTTGTGGGAACTCGCCATAACGCATAGGGATGCGTGTTTCCTATCATCACTTAGAGTGAGGGGCTTTTTGGTCATTATACATGATGGGGGGTTTTCCTATAAATAGAATGTTATGAAAACCCTAGAGGATGATGCTCCTTTTGAGAGAAAAGTGAGTTCATGAGAATGAGGCCAAGTGTGTTCTCTCATCTCCAAAGAAATTGTTCTAGAGATTGAGAGACTCGGGTTTTGGCTTCCTCTTCGATCGGGACTTAGCTATGCCCAGGACCGTTCTTGAGTTCTAGATTGCACCGGGAGGTTGTCGGCTTCACTCTTCATATGGATATCGTTAGAGGCGGATCTAGGACTTGGTTCGCTTTGATTAAAACACTTACAAAAGCCCTTCTTCGGTTTTGGAACCGACCGCAGGAGTAATCCTACACCCTTCTCTTTGTTATAGAGCCCAGGTTTTGATGCTACTTCTTGGATGGGTTGTTGTTGGGATTTTTTTTTGTATTTCCAGCTCTTTGAAAGTGTTGCACTCCCACCAGAAACGCCGTGGCAAACGAGAGAATGAAATCAAAATACTAGTTGCAATGAGACCTTAGCAGAGACAAAGGAAGATAGAGGACTTTTGGAGGCCGATCATCAGAGAAGAATACTCAGTTGTAAGATAGCCACCTATAGAGGTAAACAACTTCTAATTGAAGCCTACTATGATCACCATGGTGCAACAGAACTAGTTCACTGGGCACCCCAGTGAAGATCCAAATGAGCGCTTGGGCATATTCTTGAGGATGGTAGAAGCATTATCAGACTAAGTAAATTCGATCTAGATGTTATCAAGGCATGGTGTTCCCATTTCACTAAGGGACATTGCAGGATAGTTGGTTTTGAGTCCTACCATGGATGGGTGAGCAATTGAAGGCTGGGTAGAGCATATTTAGCATATTCTTCTCTTATTCGCTCACTTCAAAGATGAGAGGGGAAATTATTACCTTCAAGCATAAAGAAGATGAGTCTCTGTATAATGCTTGGGAGAGATACAAGCAGCTGTTGAGGAGATGTTCCATGCATGGGATTGAGAATATGACTTAGATGGACATCTTCTACCATGAAATGAATTACACTTCGAAAGGAACTGTGGATGTAGCCTCTAGAGGTGCATTCAGGAGGAAAAGTGATGAGAAATCTACTCAGCTAATAATAAAACTAGGAAAGAGAAACTGTAGAGCTTCCTCTGAGGCTTTAGGGAGCAGTAGCAGGCTAAGAGGTGGAGTTATTGAGCTGAACAAGATGTCAGCAATTGAAGCTAAGCTAGATATAATCATGAATAGGATGAACAACCAAGAAAGAAGAGGTAATTGCTATAATGAAGTAGGAGTAGTGGAAGGTGCTGGGCAAAAATGTGCTACTAATGACGGACTTTCTCATGAAGGTCTCTATCAAGTTGAGAAAGCTCAGTTTGTTAATGGGAATGGAAGCTACAACGTCAAGCCAAACAATAACCTTCCAAAAACACTACACACCAGCCTTGAGGAACCATGAAAATTTTTCTTATGGAGGTTGAATGCAGCAGGGTCCAAGACCAGTGCAAAATTTCCAGCAGAATTATGCTCCACCTAGTTTCCAAGGACAGCAACAAGTTAGTCAGAGGGCAGGCAATCAAGGACAAAGGAGATCCCAGTCCTTTGAATACAGAGGATCCTTGCTGTTGAATTACAATCAATAGTAAAGCCATGAACGTTTAGAGGATGGGCCATGGATTTGATTGGGAAGATTCATCATGCATCATCAAAAGGGCATAACTTCATCTTAGTGGCTACAAACCATTTCACTAAATGGGTGGAGGTAGTACCATTGAAGAAAGCATAATAGAAGGATATGATTTAGTTCATCAAGGAACATATTATTCATAGGTTTGGAATTCCGTAATCTCTCACTACTGACCAAGGAACAATGTTTACTAGGGAGAAGATGAATTACTTTGCTGCAGATTATGGGATACAACTCATCAGATCAACTCATTTTTATGGTCAAGCCAATAAACAAGTAGAAGCATCCAACAAAGTGTTGATAGGAATTCTGGAGAAAATGCTAGAGGATAATCCCAAAGATTGGCATAGGATTTTATCAAAGACATTATGGGCATACAAGACTTCCAAAAGGAGCTCTACAGGGGTAAGTCCTTTTTCTCTGACTTGTGGGCAAGATGCAGTACTCCCAATGGAAGTAGTAGTGCCTTATCTAAGAGTTTCTAGTTAAAATGGCCTTATTCCTCAAGAGTACAGTGAGGCCATGTTGATGGAACTTGAATCAGTAGATGATAGAAGAATACAAGCCTTCAACTACTTGTTGATTCAGAAAAATAAAGTGGCTCAAACTTATAACAAGAGAATCAAGAGGAAAAGCTTTGAAGTAGGAGAGCTTGTTTGGAAAATTATACTACCAGTTGGTTCCAAAGACAAAGAATTGGGCAAATGGTCTCCTAACTAGGAGGGACCTTTCAAAGTGTATCAAGTACTACCTGGAAACGCATACTGGTTAGCAAACCTACAAGGAGAGCCACACAAGAGGTTCATCAATAGGAGAATGTTATGAGAATGTTTTATGTTTTCGATTAAAGTAGGCTTTTTAGCCACTGTTTTTCAAGTATGTAAGTTCTTTAACATAGTACCTTGTTCTATTCTATGTTTTGGAATAAAGTAAGCTTTTTGGCCACTGTTTCTCAAGCATTCAAGTTCTCTAACATGGTACTTTGTTCTATGTTTTGGATAAACAAATATCCAGTAGGCTTTTTAGCCACTCTTTCTCAAATATATATATTTGTCCAACAACAAACATGTTCAATATATCAGTAGGCTTTGTAGCCACTGTTTGTTAAATCTCTCTAATGATGTACCTATACCCGATATACGCAGTTATATTCTCAAGTAAAGAAAGTTGGTCCAAGGACCACTTTTAATCAACAACAGAGTTACAACACTAGTTCACAAACATCAACACACATCAAAAGGTAGGCCTAGTGCCACCTTGATCCATTAATGTAGTGTCATGGTTGTAAGTGTACGTGTGCTGGTGTTCAGTGATTTTTCCGCAATTCATAGGCATTCAACGCACATCAAAAGGTAGGCCTAGTGCCACCTTGAATCACTAATGCAATGTCATGGCTGTAAGTGCACCTGTGCTGTGTAGTGTTCAGTGATTTTCCAAGACAACATCACAAGAATACATACAAATTCTCTTCTTTCCACCAAGCAAAAATGGTAGGTTGGTGGCCATCTAGCAAGGGTAGGAAAGGGGAGAAAAGAGCCTCAAGGCAATTATTTGTCATCATAGTTTATGAAGTACAAAAGCACAAGTCAATGAAAAATGAGCATTGATGAATATGGGACCGGGTTGGAAGCCATTGAACCAACACAAGAAGTTCCTAAGAAAACAAATCCAAGAAAGTTTATAATGACAAAAGTTTAAATCTTAGGTTGCAAAGCCAAGGAATGTTTAACATGGTAGAAAGCTACCTTTAAGTAGTTTCCATCGGTAGACAAATCGAAATTCTTTGGCAATATGCAACCTACAATTTGCCAAATTAAAAGCTCAAGTTTAGGTGAATGTCACTCAACCCGAGGTTGTCGAAAATCATGAAATATGCACTCAAGAATTTTTTTTTGAAGGCGTATTCATGACTCCTTTCAAAATTTTCACCTAAGAAAATTTTTGAAACAAGCCGAACAGCTTCAAAGAATTTTTTTTGAAGGTGTATTCATTAATGTTTTCGAGTTCTGCACCTTAGAAAATTTTTTAAAGAGCCAAATGGCTTCAAAGAATTATTTCAAAGTTTTATTCATCACTAATCTCAGAGTTTGCACCTAAGAAAATTTTTGAAACAAGCCGAAAAGCTTCAAAGAACTTTTTCGAAGATGTACTCATGATTATTTTCAAAATATACACCCTAGAAAACATTTGAAACAGCCAAACGACTTCAAATAATTTTTTCAAATGTGTTTTCATGACTCTTTTTAGAGTCTGCACCTAAGAAAATTTTCGAAACATGCCAAATAGCTTTAAAGAATTTTTTCTAAGAGTGTACTCATGATTATTTTCAAAATATACACCCTAGAAAAGGTTCGAAATAACCAAATGACTGCAGAGAAATTTTTCGACAGTGTAGTCATGGATATTTTCAAATTCTACACTTACAAATGTTCGAAACAAGCCAAAAGCTTCAAAGAATTTTTCAAGAATGCATTTAAGATGATTCTTCAAAAAATCTATACTTAGGAAAAGTTTCGAACGACATCAAGGAAAAATTTCAATTTTTTTGCATTAAAGAAAGCTTGAAAATTGCATCCAAAGAGTTTCTTCATGAAAAACCCCAATCAATAAATTCATCAATCAAGGAAATCAAAAAAGTTTCGATCTTTTAGCACTTATCGTTGAAGACAAATGAAAGAACAACTGTTGGCGTCAACAAACTTGATGAAACGACGGTAGTTTTCGGTGAATGTCTTCCGGTTGCACGGCGGTAATCCTTGCATCGATCTTGCGATGGTTGGATTTTCTCCGGCAACGACATATTGATTTCTACCCAATAATTAGGATGAGCATTTACTTGGCTTCAAGCGATAATTTATGCTTTCGGCGATGGTAAGCTGACAACATTAGCGATATCGCCGGGCGACAACGTCATTGACGAGAGGACAATACGCGATGGTAATGCTGAAGGAAGGAGGAAAATGAAGAAGGTAAAGTAAAAGAGTTTACTTTTTAAACAAATTAATTGGTTGTTTTAGAAAGAGAAAATAAAGAGAGTAAATTGGAAGAAAAAGGAAATCCTAAGTTGTTTGAGAGAGTTAAGTTGAATGGTTAGTCGTCTGAGGGACAATATCCGATGAGGCAGAACAGTGCTGAGGTTTTAAACTTACATGGTAAATTTTTCGGGAATCACATCACAGCTTCCTTGAGTTGATCCTTCCGATTTTGATCAGCTCAAATGGTCCATATGGTCGCTCGAAGCTAACTCTGAGTCTCGGCTGTCAGCTCGGCACTACTTCGCTTTATCATGAGCAACAGGTCCCAGGGCCACATCATGCTGGGATAACTGTTGTACTGCCAACAGCTCTAGGTCTTGCCCCATAGTAAACAAAGTGTTTCTCCTGCTTCTGCGAATAAGTCCAGGTAAAGGGTCCAAAATCTCATTAGAGTGTTTCCATGAAGAAGTCTAGGTATTGATGGAAAATTTAAAATTTGTGGTAGTTTAAACCGCTTTTACCAACATCGGCGGGCAAAGAGGTGGGCCGTTATGCAGTCATGGAATATTTTTATGAAACGTGCCCCGCAGCAGACGCGCAAAGAATTATCGAGGATCGAACTCCGCTAATGGAGGACGTAGAAGCCTTTGAGGAACGCTTTCCTTTAATGAAGACATGGATTACCATTTAGAAAGAGAGAAAGTGGAGAATGAGATCAGAGCGCGTCTGACTATGTCATGGTGCGGAGTTGCATGAGAACAAACAAACTGAATCAATTTAATAAATAAAAATTAAACAAATCAATAGACTAAATGTCAATCTACTTAAGCAAATCCTAAATTTTCAACAAGCTTTATGTTTTAGTACCGAATGCTAGTGTTAGCCAAGTTTTGAAAATTTCCTAAATTAAAGAATATTTCATTCATTCAGAATGAAATCCAATATTTTCCTAGCAATTATAGCATTATGAAGCCAAAGTTTTATTCCAAGTTTTTATCCATTTAAGATAAATGTTGTTTTCATTGAAATCCAAATGTTTATCAACAATTTAGTATTTACAAGTAATATTAAAGTTTCATCAACTTTCAACACTGCAAGTTATTTCATTAATTTTACAACTCACTTTTTCTTCAACAATCGATTCTCGCATGGTTTCCATTGGCAGTTTTCCACTCTGATTTTAGAATCCGTTTAAGGTGAATCTGTTCTATTAGTCTATTTACAGAGTTTGATCTTACTTGAATGCCTTAGTCTTGAAACACTTTTAATTTCTTAGCACACACCCCACACCTCATGTACTTTGTATGTTATTATAAATCATTCATATACAATTTATTTAAATTATATATGTTATCATTTATAAAAATATATTTCAAAGTATATAACTTACATATTTTAAGTTATTGTAATCTTCATAGAATCAGATTAGAAACATATTATATTTTTGTTGTACATCTACTAATTTGAGTGTAACTTAATACTTAGTTTGTTGTATAAAAATATGAAAATGTTAATTTAAAAATTATAATATGTCCTAATTGAAATGTTTCGTGATTTAAAATTTCATCTTATTAGAAAATGACAATAATAAATTTTTATCTTTAGAAAGACATGTTTTCCATCAAACAATATTATATGAAGGGGAGAAAGACATATATTGTAGAGAATGAGGATGTGCGGACTATGAGATGATGATTACGATAATATGATAGAATGAGCAATGCCATGTAAGAGAAGCTGGCAGCAATAGTCTGATAGTGGATGAGACTAACGCAAAGTTATGATCACACCAGCTCATCTAGTATATGAGTTTGTGCGATCCTTATTATTGATAGTATTAGGAGAGTTAATGGGCCAAAAGACTTATGAGAGTCATGAACAGAGATGAAAAATCACCCAAACTTATATGCTATCAATGATTAAAGAGGTTTATGGTATTTGGGTGCATGAACTTTGCAAAGCGTCCTTCTATATTGGCAAGTATAATGATGAGGCGATCAAGATGGTGATATGGATGCTTGTCATATTTTATTCATCCTCAAGTAAAGATGGATACGTTAAGCACCTGGCAGAGCAACTGAACTAATTGGACAGGTGAATTAAATATATACTGTGCCTTCTCACTAGAAAGTAATCAACCGGCTACAAATAGAGGGAAGGAATCCTTTCGGAATTTATGGTAACAGACCCATTCACTATAAAGTATATGACCCCAGCGTACTGATGGCCTGAGGGAGAGGTATATAGTGATTTATTTAAGGCTTAAATTTCAGTGGAGGTGCAAACTTTGTTAAAGGAGTTTGATGATGTGATTCCTAAAGATCTACCTGTAGGATTACCTCCTATGCGTACTATACAACATCATATAGATTTGGTTCCTAGTGCTTCTCTTCCGAATCTGCCTCATTAATTATATGATGAGTCACAAGGAGAATGTAATCTTATGGTAGCGTGAGAAGAAAGCCGCTAAGAAAAGAGGTGAGAAACCAGCCAGCATGATTCATAAAGCAGTCAGTTTCGTTGATGCCTAAGAAAGACGGAAGTTTAAGGATGTGTCGATAAAGTGGGTTATCAAATGTAAAATTACCATCGAGATAGATTTAGCTTATTCAAGGTCGATGATACGCCTCCATCAGCCGAGCGACAGTCATGTTTTGGGCAAGATTTGACTGAGGAGTGGTTATCACCAAATCGAATCCATCCTAGTGATGATTAAGATAGCATTCAAGACAAGAATGGCTCATTTAATTGTTGTCACAGCTTTTCATTAACAAATGCTCAATACTTTTCAGATTGATAATCAAAATACAACTTTCTAAAGTAAATAGTTGCTTTATTCAGATGATATTTTTGGTCTCATATAAGTTGAATATATGGCTGTCAATAACTTTGTAAAGGTTTAAGGTGTCAAGTGAAAACAGAACTATATTAAACTTGAAAGAATGTGTTTTATGACAAACAGTCATTATTTCTCGCCATGTGGGTATGGTAGTGAGGGAATTTAAAGAGATGAGGAGAGAAAGTGAAGGTTGTTTAGAGAATGGCTCACCCTAAAGAACAACTATACAAGAGTTTCTCCATGGTTAAAGATTTTACAGGGTTCATTAAACATTTCATAGCATCGTAGCACCCATCACTTGTTTTTTACAAAGCGGGAGGTTCCATCAGCTGGCAGGAGCAAAAGAGAGTAGTTTCGTTGATTGAAAGATAAGTCGAGTACCAAACACTGTTTTGGCATTACCAAGATATTTCTATAAAGTGTCACTGGTAGAGTGATATTTGGCAGGAATTCAGATTTAGGGTGGTTGTTTGCATCCCATGAGAAGCAATTAATGTTAATGGGCTCCCTATGACAAAGAATTTTATGTTGTTGTGAAGGCTTTGAAAACTTGGGAGCATTATTTCATAGCCAATGATTTCATTCTCTATACCGACCATTAGGCTTTGGAGTACTTAAATACACAAAAGCAAATTAGAAGTTATATGCATGCTAGGTGGTCAACTTACATAGAGAAATTCCCTTATAAGCTTGTCCATAAATCAAGACAACAAAATAGGGTGGCAGATGCAGTACGTAGACGAGTGGCTTTGATGAGAACCTTGAGTTTGGAGATAGAAGGTTTTGAGACATTGACTGAATTGTATGCAAACGATGATGACTTCAAAAAGGTTTGGGCTACTTGTGTGCTTAAACAACCTTATGATGATTTTTATATACATAATGGGTTTCTCATGAAGAGTAGACAACTTTGTCTTCCTCGCACCCCTCTTCGTGAGGTCATTAGAGACTTGCAGAGTGGTGGTTTAGCGGGTCATCTTAGAAGAGATAAAACCATTGAAACTGTTAAGGATAGGTACTATTGGCCTAACTTGAGAAGGGATGTGACTACTATTGTGTCGAGGTGCTATGTATGTCAAAGGGGGAAGGGTTAGACTCAAAACATGGGGTTATACATGCCATTACTAGTTCCTAATGCTATATGAGTGGATCTTCCTATGGACTTCGTGTTATGTTTGCCGTGAACAAAACGAGGTATGGATTCTCTATTTGGTATGGTTGACAGGTTTTCTAAGATGGCGCATTTTTTTCCATGTAAGAAGACTGCCGATGCATCCTCTACGACCAAACTATTCTTTAGGGAGGTTGTGAGGATGCATGGAGTGCGAAATACTATTACATCCGATCGTGACACTAAGTTCCCTAGTCACTTTTGGATGACTATTTGGAGACTATTTGACTTGTCATTGAATCCTTCGGGCCGCATTAACACATCCACGTAATAAACGTGGGCATACAGAGGTTGCACAGAACTGGGGTAATCTTATTTGAATATTTGCATGGATGTAATCAGCAAAGGATTTTGCCTTAGCATAAGTAGAGTCGGGTCATATGCACAACGCCTTTCATAGTGCAATAGGTACGTAGGATCCCCGTCTGCTGTATACACAGAAGGTCCTAATCATGCTTTAGATTCGTGAAGCTCAAAGGTCCGGTCTAGCGTGGTACCGGTGATTTAGCCGGCAAGTTCAAGAAGTGCGCGTATGTCAAGAACAAGTTAGAGAAGGTTAATGCAAAGTACAAGATGGCGCGCATAAGCATAGACGCTCCAAGTCAAGCTTGATGTTGGTGATGAGGTGGTGGTGTTCATTAGCAAGGCTCGAATGCAAGGTGGCCATAGCAAGATTTAACAAAGAAAGTATGGACCATACCAAATTGTTAAGAAGATCAACAATAATGCTTATGTGGTTGACTTGCCAACTTGGATGGGAATTTCAAAAACCTTCAATGTTTTTGATCTTATCTTGTTCAAGCCAGATATGAATCTTGGATATCTAGAAGGTAACTCGATTTTGGGTGCTGCTACTGATGATTGTCATACTCTAGCTCATCTCCATTTTGGGTTCGATTTTGATTTTGATTTGATGAATTCTTTTTCTGATGATTCACACACCACCCCAACGTTACCATGTAAATTCAAGCCATTTTTTTCCGCCCAAGATTTAGGGCTCATAGGAGCAACATTAATTTTTATACGTCTTTCTCTATGTAATTAGATCCTATATATGTACTTGGGTCTTTGGCTAAACCATGTTATGTGAATAAAACATACTTTCTCTCATATCCTTATCTTCAATAGCATTTTTTGTTTTTTTTTTTTTTTTTAAATATTATAATTTATGGTTCTTGAGAAATTGTTGATAAAACATATTACCTTTAAGAGTGTCGCCCATATCTTTTAAGCTGATGAATATCAAATTATCTGAATTTAATTACTTAATAGAGAGATTAATATATGCTTTGATTATATCAGTTATCTAAAAATTCATTGATTTTTTTTTCTTTAGATGACATTTGGTTCTTAAAAAATTTGAAGAAAAAGGGAAACGTAGGATGGTGAAAATAAAAATGTATCTTTTTTTTTTTTGTAGAATCTACATGCGGAGCTCACAACTGTAGAAACTAATTTGCTACTTTTTAATGTGCATATGCTGGATGATAAATATGAGGATATGTATATACACCAAGAAATAAATTCTTGAAGCAAGTTATGATAAAACACGTAGCCAATGATTGATCTTTATGACTATAATCATTTTATTGATCTTTATGTATGATAATCAATAAAATGATCAATGTTCTAGTAATCAGTAACCCTAGCACTTGTTCTTCCTGTAAAGGCCAAAGGATCCATTGTATGCCTTTCATATGCTCAACCTCTGGGGCTCAATTGCTGCTCAAATGACACCATCCTACTAATAAGTGGCAAAGTCAAAAAATAAGTTGAGGGAGGGAGATAACAATAAGGTTCTGTTTAGAACCTGGAAAGTCCTAGGAAAAGAAAAAAGATATTAAGAAAAATAATTTTCTTATATTTGATTTCACCATAAAAATATAAAAAAAAAAAATCAAATATAATCAAAATTCCTCAAAATTTTAGATATTTTTTAAGCTTGTTTTCTACAAATTTTAAATATATTCAGAAAATAAATTTTTTTTTACTTCAAAATTTATTTCCTTACACTTTTTCTCCCTATTTTTCTCTTTATTTTCTTTTCTTAGTACTTTTCGGGTTCTAAATGAAGCCTAAGACTCCATTTGTAGAGAGAAAAAGTTGAAGAAAATAAAATTTGGAGGGAATTAATATAAATAGGTTTAAACCTAATAAATTAATTCTATATGTTTATTCAAACCCATTTTATTTGTTTCTCTCTAGTATGGTTAAAGGTATGATATTCATATTAAATCAAAATCCTACAAGCTTGAGCTTTTGGGAGAGTTGGTCATTTAACATGGTATTAAAGCTTGGTTTGACACTACCTCTCTACAATTTATTCCCCAATTGTTTCTGTGAATTCATGGGGGACTATATTCAGTTTGTTTGACTCTTCATGGGCGGTAAGAAGCCTAAGAAAATGAGCAAAATTTTGAGAAATTTTTATTGTATTCGATTTTCTTTTATATTTTTCACGGTAAAATAAATATGAGAAAATAATTTTTCTTAATATTTTTTTTCTTTCCCTAGTACATTTTAGGGTTTCAATTGAACCCTAAGGTTGTGCTTGGTTCATGAAAAGTATTAAGGAAAGAAAAAATGCTAAGGAAACTGATTTTCTCATTTTGATGTCTAATGAATAATGTCAAAGAAAATCAAATATACATAAAATTATTTAGAAACTTAAGTATTTTAAAATTATTTAATTGTTATAATGACAAATTAAAATAAATAAAATGAGTTTGAAGTATTAAATAAAAATAATAAATTGTATTTATTTTTATTTTTATTTTCCTTTATTCATTTTTCTTTCCTTCTAATTTTCCTCTTTATTTTTGTCTTCGCATTTTCCCTCAATTTTTTTTGGAACGACTAAATCAATATCAGAGGGATGAAAAGTAAAGCATAAATCACTTGCATGGTTAAATGAAAATTAAATTTTACTTTGAATTTAAGCATCTCCTTTCAAATATCTATGCAAACAATAAATGAGCACATGCCCAAAGCTAGATATTATATATGGGGTAAATTTCCCAAAAGGGTGGGCCAAGTAAAATAAATACTTTAAGGGGACACTATAAGGACTCAAAAGAAAGGTGTAATAATTGATAAGGATAAATTTGATTAGAATACCAAAATTATCATTAATGCTAAAAAATAATTAATAAAAAGTCAAACTTTTTCAACTCTAGCATATGGAAGAACTCCCTTTATCTTTACCTCTAACACACCACCCACCATTGAAGAAGGAAAAAAAAGGGTTTTTTTTTTTGTGCAACAACATAGTTTGTAAATTATAACCCAAAGCATATTTCATTTTATTTTATTTTTAATTATGAAAATCTAATGAAAAAATTATATTACAATTATAATATAAATAAAATAGCATTACTATACAATATTATAAAGTATTTTTACCAGATATATTGTGTTTATAATAAAATATTGTTAAAATAACGGATTAAATACGAAATCATCTATTCATGAACATCAACGCTCACATTTGCTTCTAACTCAACATTTACAAAATAACCTAAATCTATGTCAAAACATTAAGAATACACATACAAATGCGAAACATACTTAGAATCCATAGTAATGATAGATTATGGGTTTTATGAATCTTCCTATATAATACGATATCCGAGATTCCTCTCCGGTTTTCCAAGCCGACAATGGATGCCTGAAAGAATAGAATAATACGATATAGGGATCATGTTGAAAACCTAATTGTTAATTATTCCATTTTGCCCATCATAAAATCGTAAATTACTATTTGGCATTCACACATTAATATACCTGCATTTTATATTTTATGCTTCAACTCCATTATTTAACATTAATTAGATCACTGTTATTTTTGGTAAATTTATATAATAGCACTTAATAACATATGTGGCCCCACATTTATTATTTTTTTCCAACAATCTCCCACTTGGGCCACATATGTTTCACCTTATGAGTCTAAAAAATTGCTATCATAACCAAAAGCATAACCAAACAACCTTGTCCATCAATTATATCAATACAAGGTCAAAACAATTTTCGTTACATTTATATCGTAACTAAATTCATCAATGGTCACATATATCAGTATAACCAAACGGCATAGATCAAGCATGGATGTGTAGCATGGAAATTACATGCAATGTGATCCAAACATGTCTATTTCCAATTGGTCCTGCCATATTTTTGTTAATACAATTAGACAACTCGTAAAAGCTCTTAAGCTGTTGAAGAAGTTGCAAAGTCTCCTTTATCTTGGGAAATAATAACCTATAGCTCATTCGGGGGATTCTCACATTTATGTATGCACATACTCGACTGAAGGCTATCGGAGTGATCCGTGACTTGATTTGCTTCATGAGGGCCTCCAGCTATTTGATGTTTAATAGAATAAAAATTTGTTTGCTTGAAAAATTTAACATGTGAAATATAATTTAAAAACAAATTTTATTCATGATGTTTTATTTTTAATCATTTATTATATTTATATTATTATTTAAAAAGAATCTTAAAATGCTAGAAAATAATATTTTACTTTTTAGTCATTTTTAGTATATTCATATTATTATTTTAAAAATAGATTTAAAAGAAAAAGAAGAAGAAGATGTTTTTGCTTTAAATGATTTTTTCCGTCATTGTCACATATAAAGTTCCGCATCAAAAAAAATTCATATTAAAAATTCTTAAGATATATTTATCTTTTGATAACTTATATTCTCTATTTTTTTTTTGGTGGTTTGGTAAATTATTTGTAAATTTTGAGAATCAATCGCTCTTCCAAAACATAAATCTCTCTATTTAAATAAAAAGAAAAAATAAAACTCCTTGGGGCGTACCCAGCAGCAAAAGCCTAAAAACATGATATTTGTCAAAATCTACTTTGATTTGAAAATATATGATTCTAGATTTTGGGTAAGTCATCTTTTTTACAAAATCATTTTATTGATGAAGATATAGTAAACATTCTGCATTTAAAAAAAGAATTTCATTACTTTAAATTGTAAAATTTTAGAATATTGATTGGGAAAATATATGATTCAAGATTTTGGTAACTAGCTTTTACAAATCTATTTTTTTGGAAAATATTCAACGGTAAGAAAGAGAAGTAAAAGAATAGATAAAGAATAGAGGGGGAGTTCAATTGAAGTAAGAAACCTGGAAAATCCGAAGAAGAAGAGAATGGGGAGACAGAAGATCGAGATCAAAAAAATTGAGAAGAAAAGCGCTTTGGAGGTCGCCGCCTTCTGCGTCATGGCGTCTTCAAGAAGGCCGCCCAGCTCTGCATTTTGTGTGGTGCTAACGCCGCCGTCATCGTCTTCTCTCCGGCGGGGAAGCCTTTCCTCGGTCAATTCTGCACCCCGCGCACGCGATCATCCTTTGATCGCGACGCCGACACCGATTCCGATATCAACTCACTTCCGGTTGTTCCGGCGGGACAAGAAAAGTGGAAGGTGGAAGTGGAGGATGAGGAGGAGAGTGGATTTTGGTTTGACGCGCCGATTGATAGGATGGGGTTGAAAGAATTGGTGAAGTTCAAGAATTCCATTGAGGAGCTGAGGGAGAAGGCGGCGGATCGGGTGCAGGAGTTGGCGATGACGATGGTGACGGAGAGAGAGAACAGCGCCGCCTGCCCTTCTTCTTCGATAGCAACGGTTGAATACGCGCCGCCGCAAGAGGAGCATGGTTCTTCATCTGTCGTCCATGCCCAGGATTCGGCTGCTGCTGATGATTGTCATACTCTAGCTCATCTCCATTTTGGGTTCGATTTTGATTTTGATTTTGATGAATTCTTTTTCTGATGATTCACACGCCACCCCAACGTTACCATGTAAATTCCTTTCATTTTTTTTCCGCCCAAGATTTAGGGCTTATAGGAGCAACATTAATTTTTATACGTCTTTCTCTATGTAATTAGATCCTATATATGTACTTGGGTCTTTGGCTAAATAGCATTTTTTTGGATTTTTAAATTTATAATTTATGGTTCTTGGAGAAATTGTTGATAAAACATATTACTTTGGGGTGAAAGGTCGTCTATATCTCTTGCCGATTGAATATCAAATTTATCTGGAATTCTCTAATTACTTAATAGAGAGATTAATATATACTTTGATTATATCAAATTTATCTAAAAAAATCCATTTGATTTTCTTTTTTCTTTTTAGATGACATTTGGCCTCTCAAAATTTTAAGGAAAAGGGAACGTAGGGATGCTAAAATAAAATGCATCTTTTCATAGAAATTACACAGTGAGTCAAATAATCAGTAGAATCACTCGCCACTAATTATTATTCTGGATGATAAATACGATACATGCATATTACCTAGCAAATAAATTTCTGGAAATCTCAAGTTATGATAAAACACGCAGCCAACAGATCGATCTTTCTTTATGCACATAATCATTTCATTCTCTACGTACGATACCTCACAAACAGATCAATGCTCTAGCACCAGCAACCCTTAGCTCCCTGTTCTCCCGTAAAGGCTAAAGATTCAATACGCCTTTCATATTCATCCCTCAGGGCTTAATTGGCGCTCAAACGACACCATCCTTACCAATAAGGCAAAGTCAGAAAATAAGTCTCGAGGGAGGGGAGATAACACTGCGCTCCATTTGTAACCCCGAAGTCCTAGGAAGAAGAAGATATCAGAAAAGTCAATTTTCACATTTAATTTCACCATAAAAATATAAAAGAAAATAAAATATAATCAAAATTTCCAAATTTTAGATACTTTTTAATCTTTGTTTTCTAAATTTTTTAAATATAATTGTGAAAATACTTTTATTTTAATTTCAAAATTTCATTTCGCATCCTTTTCCTCATTTTTCTCATTTCTTTCTAGTATTCTGTTCCAAAATGGAAGCCTCAAGGCCTCTTACTTGGAATCGAGGCCTACTTGGAACCCAGCAATAGAGAAAGAAAATAGAGAGAAAGAGTGGAAGAAAATAAAATTCTGAGGGAATTACAAGAGGTTTAAACCCACAATTACTTTTGTATGTTTATCAAACCCATTTTATTTGTTTTCCGTAGTATGGTTAAAGGCACTGGATATTTCATATTAAATCCAAATCCCAATATGTTTTGAAAGCTTTTGGGAGAGTTGGTCAAGCAACATGGTATCAAAGCCTGGCTCGATACAACCTCTTACCCCATTCCACTTTGTTTTTTGAGCCTGCTGGGAGGGATTATATTCATTGTTTGACCTCCCTCACGCGCGCATGGAGCCTAAGAAAATGAGCAAATTGTGAAATTTATATTGTATTTGGGATTTGACTTTATATTTTTCACAAGAAGATAAATATGAGAAAAATACTTTTCTCTTACATTTTCTTCTCAGCGCATTGGTTTCAAATGAAGCTCTGCACTGTGCTTGGCCCATGGAATATTAAGGAAAGAAAATACAGGAATGATTTCAATGATGTAATGAATAAATGTCAAAAGAAAATCAAATAGACATAAAAATTATTTAGAAACCTACTATTTTAAAATTATTTAATTGTTATAATTGCTGTTACCTTGATCGTTCAACTCCTGGCATTAAAGTGACAATCTACGTAACCGCAAAAGGGCGATTTGCGGACATGGGCGCCATCACACTGTGTTAGCGTACATGTGAGAGAAGTTAAGAAAAAGTACGCGCAGCTTGAATTGCTTACTCCCCCGTGGATGTTTCGATTTATAGAGCACCACGTACAAATTCTCCTCTATCTCATGAATGAATTTCATATTTTTAGGATAAACATGTTTCTTCCATCTAGGTCACTGACTTTCTCTATCATGACCACCATTCCCTACATCATCTCCCTGCCAGCACAGATTGGAAACTAGGAACATGATAAACATCCCTATGATTTCCCGTCTTCATCTATTTATTGACAACTAACTTGCTATATATATAATGAAAGGATGGTCTATCTGGGGATCAAAATTTGACCAATACTGAATCGGTATCGTATACCCCTGCTTCACAGACGGGTTTCTTGATTTTCCCGTCTTAGTAAAGGTTTCTACTTGACATGGCATGCACTTGAGTTTCCGCTTCATCATCATCAGCCGTTATGCTTCAGAGCCAACACAGTCGGGGCCTATCGAGTGACTGGTCTGGGGGACTTACGACTTCTACACGCCCTCATTTTCCTTGACCTGAAATTATTCGGAAAATACTACGCCAAACCCAGCGTGGGAAATAGGCGAATAAGATAATCAATGCGTCTTACCAACCGCCGGCGGCGGCATGGGACACAGTTTGACGCGGGAACACATTGCATGCGCCGACGGGGACATTTAACGTGACGTTGACGTTACGCCCTATATGTGGGTCTGGCCCCGCGTTCTTTACTACTTCAAACCCCTAGCTTATCGTGGCTCAAGTCAGTCGCAAGTTTACAAACTTGCTTTCAGGCACACGAGGCCCCTCAAGAAATTTTAATTTCAAGTAAGTTTCAACTCATCAGATCGTTTAAGATGTTGTTTCCTGGGTGAAGTTTTTTTAAGTAAGGTTTTACTATGAGGTTATAGGCGGCTTTCGGGATACTCTGCTAAGTTTACGCTTGCTATTAGTGGTTAATGTCTTCCTGAGCGAGGGGGATTACTTTTGCCTCTCTAGGCTCCCCCGCTATTTTCGCTTAAAGATCAAGCCCCATTCTCCTTGCTTGTTTGCTTCGGTGTAATGCAGGGCAGAGGTCGAGGAGACTTCCACCAAATACAGGCGAGGAGGGAACCTTGAATCGCCACGCAAGCACCTTGCCGTCGCATGTCTAGAGGAGTTAAGACTCTCGTCAAGTCCCTACTGACGCTAACGGAATTGTCGCACTGAGCCGATCCGCCTCTACCATGCGCGCATAATGCCGCTTCATTTCACTCGAGCAGCTTATTATCGGACTATTAATTTCACTTGGGGCACGCGCCTCACCATTCGAACATCTCTTCGATCTCGATAGGTCGTAGCGTGGTGTCGACTTCTACCTAAATGGATATCCCACCGGTCAGGTCATTTTACTACTTTGCTGACTGGGGTCGGCCATTCGTCGGCCCATAGCCCCCCATCTCACCCTGCAACCTGCCCCCCGACCCCCCAAACCGTCAGCAAGGGGCTCATTTTAAGGAAGGTCCATGGTACCAGACTCGTGCCTCTGCCCCATTGACCTGAGACACCAGCCACTCACTTCTAGTCATTCCACTGACGGCTGACTGCCCAGATTTCATTTCACACACGTTCTGGACTCTGGGCAAAGAAATTTAGGCGAGGCAGACTGAAGCACATCAGGCACGGAACAAGGTGTCAGATATCGCCTGAGACAGGGTGGGAATGCATTATTGAGATCTGACATAGAAGAATGACGGATTCAGGCTTGATTTATCTCAGTTCATCCCATTTAGATGCTTAGAGAGATTTATTCTTATTTGACTTTGCACGCAGGTTTCAACGGTCACAACAGGTATCGTTGAAGCCTCGACGAAATCCAATTAGCCCAACCACCACTTTGGGCCACAGATCTAAATCGCCCTGCGTGCGTGCACAAGCAGTAGAATGCAGCAAAGATGCATGATAGACCGGTATCGTCAGCCTAGGATTTGATATTGCGATTTAATTCATCTGACCATATAGAGCCGGGCTGAGGGTGAGGAGGAGCCTTCACTGATTCGCTTCACGAATGCGCAGTTTAATCCGCGAGCACCAGAAGAGGACCACCTTTACTTAGCTGCCGCCAGCCAAGCAAGAGCCCCAAACGGTCTGCCGATGAAGCAGGCTCGTAATGGGCCCCAAATCGTAATCACCATGGATTATCGGAATGCGCCTTAACACCGGGTCGGCTTCGAAGGCGCCGCCAGGACGCTCAAGAGCCATGCATCAATTCGAGGACGGGGCTCCAAACTGGGTTCTAAATGTTGATAGTCAGGAGAGGCCTACTGAGATAGTCGTCGAGTTGCTCGATTCTGGCTAGCTTCAAACGCGCCCCCGAGGCCAAAGGGCCCCAATAAAGCCGCGCTCACCCACCGTCATCCCGATGAAGCGGGAGCAGCCTTGCCGGCACTTTCGCTGGTTCTTATATCGCTTCTGGCCATTTACCACCGTCGAGTTTTTCACCGTAGGGATATCGCGCTTCACGCGCGACTTCACCCCACACCATCACATACCCTGCACGGCGCCGGTAAGAGCATTCTGCCTCTTCCTTTGGCTATTTTTGAAAGTCTACCAAAGGCATAGCCCGAGGATCTGAACGCACACGCAAACTACGATTTCAACGAGAAGACCTAAGCTCCGTTTTTCAAACTCCTTTTTTTCTAAACGCCAATTTCGTTTGCCATTTTTTTGCTCTTTAATGCTCTACTCTTCGCAGATCCGCCAATACCTGGGACATGGCATGCCATCATAGGAATCTATATCTGGTTGACATTCTAATGCAATTCAAGACACTATACTAAGTCATTTCTAGCACTAATGCTTCCCATGACGTAAGAAACCTCGGTAGTACTCAATTTTCAAAAAAGGGCAAATGGCATCACCGTAACTCGAAATTTTTAGATTCTGGATGATGAAACTGACTTCACTACATAATCGCTTCCCAGAAATTCAGCTACCACCGTCGACTTCATCGACTCAGACAATAAATTTCTCAAAGCCGGCGTTAATCATCGGTCAGAACGGTCAGTGAAGACACGACGCGACAACAGTCACCCCACTCATACGTACCTACAGGATTACATGCCGCAATGATTAGCGAGATTGATGAGACAATGTTTCATTCAGCTTCACGTCAAAAACTAAAACTAAATATCACCAGATGGAATGATTGTGTAAGTTTAAATGAATAAGACAAGAATGAACACCCTTCCAAAAAGAAATAATTGCGCGTTGAGTGGGAGATCCACTTTGGGAGAAAGACTCATTTCCTGTCATTAATCGCTTGTTTCACTGGTAAAGAAGTAAAGTCTGCTCACCCAAGGGCCACGCCGCGCACTCCATTTTGAGTTCAACCTGAAGATAGTATCTTTTCCTATTTTATTTTATTTCGCTGGTATACTTACGTGACGGGGATTCGCTGGAGTCTAACGGCCGTTGTTGATTTCAAAACCCTTGTATCGAGCGAAGAAACCTCACTGCAGTGGCCTGAACAAAGGCTCGAATTCGAGGGCTTCAACGCTCAATGCAGGATAAGGTTGCGTGATTTTGCGGTTGTCGGCATCAAAATGAATTATTTAGATTTTTATTAGCCGATGTGAGCTACTTTATGTTATTTGATTGTGAATTAAATAAATGCATTACGCGGATTAGTATGCGAATTAATTTTTGCTAATATACATGAATATATTAGCATCACTGCTTGAAACGACATAACGCATTCCATAGCGCACCGAGGCAATTTCAGAACGATAGGCGGAGTTTACGACAAGGAATGAAAAGAAGAGTGAATATTGCGGTGCGAATTTCGCGGAAGATTTTCTCGCACTGTTTCGAGAGCGGTCCAACGTCATTCTCAGGCTTCAATCATGAACGTTTTTTTAAAACGACACAGCACCGCCTCGATATAGGGTCCAATACATCAATCGAAACCCCACGACGTTTCCCTCAAGAACAAAAAGCTCTCAGCTCATAATCCACGCCTCTTCGCATTGGCCTGGGCACGCAGGGAGGCCATGAGGACTCGAGACATGGGATCGGGGCACGTAGACATTCAAGCAGGATCATTGGCCTTGGCCTGAGCGCGATTGTCACAAGACACGCACTCAGGTGAGCAACCCATGCAGGGAATATCACTACTGGCACTACCACCCATGTCTGAGACCACGCTTCAGCAATATCGTAAGTTTTCATAGAGGACCCGCCTATCAGGAGGCCGTGCTTTAGAAGAGCCAGATTGCGGCTCTGACATTTTCTTTGGTAAAACACGTATTAAACTCTAATCCCTTGATATATTGCCTGGGCCGCAGCAATGTAACAACCCCTCAACCATGGCATATAGTCGACGTATTTCTTGATGAAAGTACTGATGTGACTGGGCTCAAGGGTCGCTTTAATACTGCACATTGCTCCCAATGACACGCACATGACATCAGGCATTGATCTATGGTCAACCAGACACTTCTGATTGGGCACACAAATGACATTTGTACCTCAGGCATAACGAACACACAGGAGCCTCGCTGGTCAAGCATCCATAAGTTAATTCCACACCAAATCACAATATACATCCTTGTATCACAATAGGCATAATGATTACTCCAGGGACTTGATGAGTACGGCTAGACTCATTTACCCCTTGCGCATTTTTACTATCGATGCGACGCATGCATAACACGAATTTATGTTTGGTATGAATTATAAAGTGGTTTCAGGCAGTTTAGTGAATAGCACATAGAAAAAATGTATAAAGAGTAATTTTTCTATATTTATAGAAGTAAACCTGAAAATAAATAAATAAATAAATAAATAAATAAATATATATTATATATATATATATATATATATATATATATATATATATATATATATATTTTTTTTTTTTTTTTTTTTTTTTTTTGTTTCAAAGGTGGAACAAAAGAAAAAAGAAAAGGGAAAAGAGCTAATAGATGTTATTTGTTCAACATAACATTTTTGCGGAAGCCAACTGACGTTTCAGACGACATGCCTACTTCAAATTTTTGCGTGAACCTTGCGCCTTCTGGTTCCAATGCTACTAAGGCTGTGAGGGCAAATGAGGCGGATCTAATCAAGCCAACCAATAACTCTTGAACTATGGTATATAGTTGATGTATTCTCGATGAGAAAGGGACGATGGGCCCATGGTCGCGATCATGTACACGCCTACGTGACATGAGACACGATATTCGTGAGGCTGATCGCGGGTCAACCTAGACACCTCTCGGATTTGGGGCCACGCCTTTGATATCGAAGCCATGTGCGAATACATAGGAGCTCGCAAGTCAAGACCATAAGTTTAATCACGACACCAGCTCTGCCACTTGGTATCTTAGTATCAATAAGTTAGGCATAACGACATCTAGGACTCTGATGAGCATGCAAGCATCAGCGTATTCCTTGGTGCATTTTGATGATTTGATGCAGGATGGCATGTATAATACGAATTGTCGTGATGAATTGCGTGTCGTGGTGCTTAGTGAATAGCACACAGGAAAAAATGTATGGAAGCAGGTTTTCAAGGTTTTATAGCGTAAACTGAAAAATAAATAAATAAATAGTCAAATAGTTAAATATATATATATATATATATATATATATATATATATATATATATATATATATATATATATATATATATATATTTTTTTTTTTTTTTTTTTTTTTTTTTGAGGGTTCTAGCAAGTGGAACAAAAGAAAAAAGAAAAAAAGTGAAAAAGAGATAAGCTGTTTCGTTTACACAACATTTTTCCAGTGGAAGCCAACTAGACGTTCCAAGACATCGGACTCTCCAACCCCCATGGAATCCTTAAGGCTCTGGCCTATTAGTTACTAAGGCGGTAGCAGCCGAGGTGAATTCAACTCGGCTTCTCAACCAAGGATCCCAAGGAGAACGCCCCCGCTTAGGATCAGTCATTCTTGCCTCTACTCCCCTTTCACACTTCTATCCCTCTCTCTACCTCTCTCCCCCTTCTTTTGAAATTTATGTGCGGGACCTTGTCGGCCACCAAGACATACATATTCTTGCAGTCACCCACGCCATTGATCACGATTTTTAATGAAATATGATTTTTGGCATACTCCACAACGAATCCTCACCATTTCATCCCTACGAACATTGGCTAGGATAGTTGAGCCCTTTAGGAGCTATGAGCTTAGCAGGGATCGCGCCCAGGCTAGCAGGCAAGGCCCAAGACACCAACGCGGCACACACACGCGCCGCCACATGAGCTACAAGGCTTCGGCCCCTTGAAAGCGCCAGGCTGTGCCACACTGGCCTTTACAGCAGCAGCAGGCTATCACATCTCCGGCTCCTCCAAAGTGCCGTAAGGCTTAGAGCCACAAGTCGGCCTGAGCAGCAGCGGCTTGGAGCCACATATGTTTTTAAAGTGCGAGGCTTGGAGTCACATGTGGATTTGAAAAAGTGCTAATAGGATTAGAGCCAGTTATTCCCAGCTGAAAGTGCCATGAGCTGAGAGGCACAAGCCCTGGTCCCTTTGAAAGCGCCAGAGGTCGAGCCACATTTCGGGCTTTTCGCATGAGGCACTGCAAAGATTAATAGAAACACTTCTTAAGGAAAATTTTATTAAATAAGAGAACCTTATTGATATTAATACTTTAAGATGCGTGAGTATTTCCACATTCTGGGTGACACTTAACAGTTTATTTCCAAGGTGTATAAGCTTCATCGCTTCTACTTTGTTTCATTACTGTATCTACTTTCGATCGGGCTAGAATTTCGCTTAAATCAGTCGGGGTCAACCTCGTTTCAAAGACTCCTTAAAACTATTAGGGCTCTCGCCGAATGTATGTAGCCTTTACACGCTATTATAAAGATTTACCATTCTTTGTCGGGTAGGCTGAGGTTGGCACGAGTAGCGATCGCTTTCTTTGACTCGTCGCTTCATATTTCAGGGCCGCGACGGCTCAGATTAGCTCTTCCGTGATTTCGCCAAAGCGCGGGTGGGCACTCACTTTGTGGGAATGGGATGGCTTCATCCTACGGCGCAGGTGAATGCAAGTACACCAAAGCCGACCTCGCCGGTCAGTTCTACAGGCCCAAAGTAACTTTGCAGCTTGGTACACCCATTTCCCTCAGCTTCAATGCTGACGCTTTCAAAGCCGCTGGCAGGGGGTTTTCGCTTAGACAAGCCTACCGCCATTGTCATACTTTCACTCCGGCTGAGTACAAATTTACGACTTCAACTCTGGCAGAAATTATTGCATACACCCTGCCAACCACATGGCCCATTGCCACACACCGATCAGTATTCTCAACCAATGTACGATATTTTTCACACAAATTAGACGACGACATCCACGGAGGCTTAAGGCCTAACTCTCACCCATTTACCAAAATAGTCGAGGCAACCAACATCTTTTGAGCTGGGGCTGTAGGCAAGGTCCAACCATATTACCCCAACTGCTAAGGCTGGGGGCTTCGTGATGGCGGTTAGGTCTTGAAATGGCATCTTTACACCCAGGGTCAATGCCGGGCGCATTATGACTTCACGTAGGCGGTCGATTGGCCATAGTTGGCCACACAAATACTTTGCAGCTGGGCTCTATGGAAATAAAGTCAAGGTTCGGATGGTTTGTGACACCTTCGCGAGTTCGCTGGCCAGTATATATTGGTTCCTATCGAGCAGACACTTAAGATACACCGCTTCTGGGAGAGAACGCTCGTATAATTACTCGCCTACCATGAAAATCTCCGCCGCCTGACTGACTCCGTGGCCTTAACTCCTCGTTATTCGTAAAGAAGCCTTAGAGCTTAGATAATACATTAGAGAGGTCGTGAGGCTGCATGGAATGCCAAATACTATTACATATGATCAGCGACAATCTAAGTTCCTCAATCACTCTTTGGATGACTTTAGGAGACTATTTGACTCGGCCATTGAACTTTAGTCGTAATAAATACATCAATGCATTTATGGCATACAAAGGCTGTTAATAGGACTGGGCAATTCTATCTCGAGTATCATGATAGACTAAAGCAATGGATTTTTCTCAGCATGTTGTGAGCTCGCCTACAACAACGCCGCCTCAATGCAACAAGTAGATCCCCATTTCACCCGCATTACGAAGCGTCCTAATCACGTTTTAGATTTATGAAGTTTCAAAGGCCCCTTGGTCTTAGTGTTAGCCAAGGATGACAAAGCAAGCTCAAGAGGCGTAAGCGCATGTCAAGAAAGTTGTAGGCGCCACGCAAGCAGAAGACCGAGCGCACAAGCACAGACGGCCTGCCGCTGACGCCGGGCGGGACGGCAGGTGTCTAATAGCAAGGCTCGAATGCAAGGCGGCCATAGCAAGTTTCGCAACAAAGAAAGCATGGACCATACTAAATTGTTAAGAAGACCAACAATAATGCTTCTGCGTGGCTGACTCACAATCTGGATTGAGAATTTCAAAACCTCACTAATGCTTTTTATCTTTACTTGCTCCAACCATATACGAATCTCTGATATCATCTAAGGTAACTCGTGAGTACCAATTTCTCAAGTGTTGAGTGATAGGGATGCATGTTGCAGACTAATAAAATTTTAATTTAAAATTCTTTATTTTTGGTTGTTTTTAGATATTATTCCTTTATTTTTTGGGATATTGCTTTTATTTTTCTATTATTGTTTTTGTATATTATTTTTTTGTATTATTGTTTCTGGGGTTTTATTTATTTCTATACTCAAATTATGCTTAGGTATAAATAGATGTTTTGGAGCTTGTTTTAGAGACTTTATTTGATTTTACTCAATTTCATCTCAATAAATTCAAAGTTTCGCTTGACTTTGTTTTTGGATTGAGAATTGCTTCTGATTAGAATTATTCTGATTAAGACGTTTATCTCGTTGATCGTAATTATGTAAGTCGATCATCATAAGTACATCGCTGCCATTTAAATAAATATTTATAATACCGATTATACATATAATTAGGCAATTTTTCTAATATGTTATATATATATATACATATATATATATATTGCTTCTATTTGAAAGTTTTTTTTAAAGTTCAAACCATATTTTCAAAGTTAATACAATTAGAGAACTGTAAAGCTTCTTAAGTCAGTTGAAGAAGCTGCAAAAGCTCCCTTTATTCTGAGGAAATACAACCATAGCCCATTCGGGATTCTCACATCTACGTACGCACATACCGACTATTATCGGAGTTGACTGCGACTTGATTTCGTCGTTATAGCTCCAGCCATTTGGCGTTTAATAGAATAAAATTGTTTGTTTGAAAATTAACATTTTGAACATAATCAAAAACAAATTTTTATCTACGATGTTTTATTTTTAATCATTTATTATATTTATATTATTATTTTTAAAAAGAAATTCTCAAAATAAAGGGTGGTTTACTACTTAGTCATTTTTACATTCATATTATTATTTTTAAAATAGATTAAAAAAGAAAAAGAAGAAGATGTTTTGGCTTTTAAACGATTTTTTCATTTAATGTCACATATAGTTCTGCATAAAAATTTATATTAAAAAATTCTTAAGATATATTTATCTTTTGAAAACTTCATATTTCTCTCATATATTTTTTTATGGTTTAAAATATTTCCTAAATTTCAAACCACTGCCTTCCAAACATAAATTCCTCATTTAAATAAAAAGAAAAATAAAACTCTCGTCGCAATTCCAGCAGCAAGCCTAAAAACATGACATTTTGTCAAAATTGATTTTCGATTTCGGAAAATATATGATTTCAGATTTTTGCAAGCTTCTCATTTTATAAAATTGTTTTTTATTGGTTGAAGATATAGTAACATTTCGCATTTAAAAGAAAGAATTTCATTACTTTTAAATCGTAAAATTTTAGAATATTGACGGGGAAAATATATGATTAAGATTTTGGCACCAGCTTTTTAAAAATTTATTTTTGAAAACATCATTCAATCCAAGAAAGAGAAGTTATAAAGTAATGATAAAGAATGGAGGGGGGAGTTCAATTACAAAGTAAGAAACCTGAAAATCTCAAAGAAGAAGAGAATGGGGAGACAGGAAGATTCAGATCAAAAAACGAGAAGAAGTGCTTTGGGAGAATGCCTTCCAAGCGTCGAAGTGGAGCTCTCAAGTAGCTGCCCAGCCTTCATTGCGCGGCGCTAACGCCGTCATCGCCCCGGCGGGGGAAGCCCCTCGGCCACCCCACCCCGCACGCGATCATCCGTCGCCTCGACGCGACGCCGACACCGATTCCCGATATCAACCTCTACCTCGGCCGTCCTCGGCGACAAGTAGGGGCGTGAAGCCGCGGACGGAGGGGACGAGGAGGAGAGTTGGTTTTCTTGGCTCGCGCGCCACTGAGAGGATGGGGCTGAAAAGAATTGGGCGAAGTCTGGCACCCCACTGAGGAGCTGAGGGAGAAGGCGGCGGATCGGGCGGAGGAGTTTACGATGACGATGGCGACGGAGAGAGAGAACAGGGCCAGCTCGTCCTTCTCGATTATAATGGCTGAATACGCGCCGCCGCAAGAGTGAGTACGGCTCTCATTCTGTCGTCTACGCCCCAGGATTCGGGTCGTTTGCCGATGATTATTGTTATTTCTAAGCCATTCCCATTTTGGGTTCGATTTTTGATTTTTGATTTTTGATTTCCTGATGAATTCTTCGATGATTCACACGCCACCCTAACGTTACCATGCAAATTTTCATTTTTTTCTCGCTCTAAGATTAGGGTTTATAGGAGTAACATTAATTTTTTATACGCTCTTTTCTCATGTAATTAGATTCATATATGTATTTCCTGCTCTTTGGCCAAACCACATAATAAACATAACTCTCTCTTGCATTCTATTTCACAGTATTTTTTGTTTTAAATATTTTATAATTTATGGTTCTTGTGAGAAATTGTTGATAAACATATTACCTCTTTTAAGAGTGTCGCCTATATTCTTGCTTCGATGAATATCAAATTTATCTCACCTCAATTACCTAGTCATTAGAGATAATATATGCTTTGATTATACTGTTATCTAAAATTTTATTGATTCTTTTCTAGATGATTACTTCCGGCTCCCTGAAAAAATCTGAAGAAAAGGAAACGTAGGATGAAGTGAAATAAATGCATCGGTAGAATTACACGTGAGCTCACAATCAGAAACTAATTTATTACTTTTTAATGTGTGTTACGTCGACGGCAACACGATACGCATTACACAATCTAAGAAATAAATCTCAAGCAAGTTTACGGATAAAAACACGCAGCCAATGATCGATCTCATGACTATAATTCATTTTATTGACTTTAAGGTACGATAATCAATAAATGATCAATGTTTCTAGTAATGGGGTAACCCTAGCATCGCTTTCCGTAAAGGCCAAAGGTCCATCAGGCTGCTCTTTACATGCTCAACCTTCGGGGGCTCACCGTCGCCCAAACGACACCATCCTTACCAATGCTGGCAAAGTCAAAAATAAGCTGAGGAGTGGGAGATGTAACTACCATGCTCTGTTTTTAGAACCCGGGAAAGTCCCAGGAAAAGGTAAAGACATTAAGAAAGGCTACCTTTCTTTACATTTGATTTCTCACCCATATGCACACAAAAAAAAAAAAAATAATAAAATAAATTCAAAATTTCAAAATTTTTAGACATTTTTAAGTTTGTTTCTTACAATTTTAATATATTTTAAAATAATTTTTTTTTTTACTTCAAAATTTCTATTTCATAATTTTTCCTCATTTTTCTCTTTATTTTCTTTTCTTAAGTACTTTCTGCTCCTAAATTAAAGCTTCCAAGAATTTGATTATAGAGAGTAAATAAAGAAAATAAAATTTTGAGGAATTAATATAACAGTTTCAAACCCAAATAATTCTATATTATTTATTCAAACCCATTTTTATTTGCTCTCTTAGCATGGTTAAAGGCATGATATCTATATTAAATTAAAATTTACAGCTTGAGCTTTTGGGAGAGTTGGTTTATTAACATGGTATTAAAGCTTCGGTTTGACACTACCTCACACTTATTTCTCTAATGTTTCTATGAATTCTTACAGGGACTATATTCTAGCTTTGCTTCGACTTTCATGGCTGTAAGAAGTTTGAGAAAATGAGCAAAATTTTTTGAGAGCTCTTTATTGTATTCGATTTCTTTTATATTTTTCATTTAAATAAATACGAGAAAATAATTTTTCTTTAATATTTTTCTTTAGTACATTTTAGGGCTCACTGAACCCTAAGAGTCGTTTGGTTTCCATGGAAAGTATTAAGGAAAGAAAAATACAAGGGAAACTGATTTTCTCATTTTGACGTTCAATGAATAATGTCAAAGAAAATCAAACATACATAAAATTACTTTAGAAACTTGCATTTTAAAATTATTTAATTGTTATAATGACAATTAAAATAAATAAATGAGATGAAGCATTAAATAAAATAACAAATTATATTTATTTTTATTTTTATTTTTCTTATTCTATTTTTTCCTTCTTCTACTTCTTTATTTCATATTCTGCATTTTCCTCACTTTTTTTGGGAATCCACTAAATTCAATATCAGAGGGACAAAAAGTAAAAATGATAAATCACTTGGTAATGGTTAAATGAAAATTAAATTTTACTTTGAATTTAAGTACTCTCAAACATCTACGCAAACAATAAACGAGCACACGCCCAAAGCCAGATATATACGTGGGCAATTTCCAAAAGGCGGGGCCAAGCAAAGCACACTATGGGGACACTATAAGGACTCAAAAAGAAAGGCGTAATAATTGATAAGGATAAATTGATTAGAATACCAAAATTATCATCAACGCCAAAAATACCAATAAAAAGTCAAACTTTCAACCTCAGCATACGGAAGAACACCTCATCTCTCGCTCGACACAATTAGCACCCACCATCGAAGAAGGAAAAGGGATTTTTCTTTTGGCAACAACATAGGCTTTTGTACTATAAATTCCAGCACATTTCATTTTTATTTTATTTTTACCATGAAAATTCAACGAAAATTATTACTAATTATAATATAAATAAAATAGCATTACTTATACAATACTATAGCATTTTTACTCAGACATTGCGTTTATACAAAACATTATTAAAATAACGGGATTAAATAATAAAATTATCTATCTAGCTGAACATCAACGTTCATACGGTTTTAATCCAAACAAAATAATCCCGAAATTCATGTCAAACATTGAGAATAATAATAATATTACCACAAAGGAAACATACTCTCAACCAAAGGTAATTGATGATTATGGGCTTCTAAATTTCCTTATTATAATACGCATAATCCGAGATTCCCTTGGCTCTCTTGGCCTCTCCAATTTACGGGATGCCTCTGAAAGAATAGAATAATATCGTATATATAAGGGATCATAATCAGTACTTAGTACTATTCGATTTTGCCTTATCATAAAATCGTGGAATTTTAATATTTGGCATTCACATAATATACCATACTTATTATATTGCTTCAAATCCCATTATTTAACATTACCAGATCAACGTTATTTTTGGCAAATTTATATATTAGTACTTAATAACATATGTGGCCTTAATATTTATTATTTTTCAATACTTTCTACTTGGGCCACATATGTTTTCACCTTATACATAACTCATGAGCTCAAAAATACATCATAAATTGGCATAACCAAACAACCTTGTCTATCACTGTTAGTCAACACAAGATCAAAGCAATTTTCACATTTATTCTCTCCACAGAATTCACCCATCACTTATCACATATATCAAGATAACCAAACGCATAGATCAAACATGGACGCCGCAGCATGGAAATTACATGCAATGCGATCCAAACACGTTCACTCTGTTCGGTCCTCGCCATATTTCAATACACCAGACAACTCCGTAAAAGCTCTTAAGCTGCTGAAGAGCTTGAGTCTCTCTTGGTTTTTGGGAAATACAACTCATAGTCTACTCCGGGATTTCTCTGTATTTACAGTAGCGCAATATTACCTCGACCTGAAGGCCATCGGAGCGATCCGTGACCTGATTTGTTTCTATGAGGGGCTTCAGTTATTTGATGTTTAATAGAATAAAAATTTCGTTTCGTTTGAAAATTTAACATTTGGAAATATAATTAAAATACTTTATCCATGACAAGCCATTTTAACTACTTTTATTTTATTTATATTATTATTTCTTTAAAAAGAATTTAAAACAAAGCTGAAAAAATAATATTTACTTTTTAGTCATTTTTACATTCATATTATTATTTTAAAAATAGATTTAAAAAAGAAAAGAAGAAGAAGATGTTTTGGGTTTTTAAATGATTTTTTCTTCACATTGTCATTATAAAGTTCGCATCGTACCATATTAAAAATTTTTAAGATATATTTATTTCTTTTGGATAAATTTATACTTATTTTTTTTATGGTTTGGTACTATTTTGCAATTTCGAGTAATCACTGCCTCTAAAACATAAATCCCTCTCATTTAAAATAAAAGAAAAATAAAACCTCTCTGTCGTACCTAGCAGAAGCTCCAAAACATGATATTTGCTTCAAAATTGATTGATTGGAAAATATATGACGGATTTTTGTAGCCACTTTTTTACAAAATCATTTTATCGGATGTGAAGATATAGTAACCTCTCTCGCATTTAAAAAAAAGAAAGAATTTCATTACTCAAATTGTAAATTTTAGAATATTGATCGTGGAAAATATATTGATTCAAGATTTTGGTAAATCAGTTTTTTACAAAATTCATTTCGAAAATATCATCTGAATCCAGAAAGAGAGAAGTTATAAAAGTTAATGATAGCACAGTGGGAGTTCACTTCAAAGTAAGAAACCTGGAAAACTGAAGAAGAAGAGAATGGGGGAGACAGAAGATCGAGATCAAAAAAAAAATTTGAGGTAGCAGCGTTTTGGAGGTCGCCTTCTGCTGTCGAACCAAGGTTCTCAAGAAGGCCCAGCTCGCATTTTTGCGTGGCGCTAACGCCGTCACTGCCCTCCGGGCGGGGAAGCCTTCCCCGGTCCACCTCGCACGCGATCATCCTGTCGTTTTCGATCGCGACTGACACCGATTCTGGATATTGACTACTTCTCATTGTTCTATGGGACAAGCAGGGGTATGAAGGCGGAAGCGGAGGATGAGGAGTGAGAGCGGGCTTTGGCTTGACGCGCTGATTGAGTAGGGATGGGGCTGTGAATTGCGAAGTTCGGCGAATTCCATCGAGGCTGAGGAGAAGGCGGCGGATCGGCGGAGGAGCTGGGCGATGACGATGCGACGGAGAGAGAGAACGCGCCGCCGCCTTCTCGACGCAACGGCCGAATACGCGCCGCCGCAAGAGGAGCATGGTTCTTCATCTGCCGGCCCATGTCAGGATTCGGCTGCTGCCAGATGATTGTCATAATTTCAGCTCATCCCCCATTTTTACCTGATTTTGATTTACTTGATGAATTCTTCTTACGATTCACACCACCCCAACGTTACTACGTAAATTTCTTCATTTTCCGCCTAAGATTTAGGCCATAGGAGCAACATTAATTTTTATAATGCTCTTCTCATGTGTAATTAGATTCTACATGCATTCTGGCCTGGCTAAACCATGTTATGCGAATAAAACATAATCTCTCTACATTCCTATTCTCACAGCATTTTGTTTTTTTGCTTTTAAATATTTATAATTTATGGTTCTTGAGAAATTGCTGATAAAACATATTACCTTTAAGAAAGGGGTCGCCTATATCTTTGTTGATGAATACCACCGATTCAACCCTACCATTTAATAGAGAGATTAATATATGCTTGATTATATCTGTAAATATCTAAAATCTATCATGATTCTTTTTTCTTTAGATTATTTGGCTCGTGTACTTAAAGAAAAAGGGAACGTGTAGACGGCGAAAATAAAAACGTGACTTTGCAGAATCACACGTGAGTTTCAACTGCGTAGAAACTAATTTCATACTTTTCATCAAGTGCATATTCTCAATGATAACACGACATATGCATATACACCAAGAAATAAATCTCTAGAACCAAGTTACGATAAACACGTGAGCTAACGATCGGATTCTCATTTAATATAATCATTTTATTCTTTACGTGCGATAATTTCACAAAATGATCAATGTTCTCAGCAATCTAAAACTTAGCCTTGCTCCCTTCAAAGGCCAAAGATCCATTGTACGCCTTACATGCTCATCCTCTCGGGGTTTAATTGCGCTCAAACGACAAAACCTACTAATAAGGGCAAGTCAGAAAATAAGTCTTCGAGGGAGTGAGATAACACTAAGGCTCCATTTAGAACTCAAGTCTTATGGTAAGAAAATACTGGGCAAAATAATTTTCATATCATTTCACCATAAAATATAAAAGAAAATCAACATAATCAAAATTTCTCAAAATTTTAGATACTTTAATTCTGTTTTCAAATTTTAAATATAATTTAAATAATTTTATTTACTTCAAAATTTACTTCTATTATTCTCTTTTCCTTATTCTTTCTCTATTTTCTTCTCATATTTTTGGTTCCAATTAGTTTCCAAGGCCTCATCTGGAATCTGCAATAGAGAAAGAAAATAGAGAGAAAAGTGGAAGAAAATAAAATTTGGGAGGGAATAATATAAATAGAAGTTTAAAACTCACAATAATTTCCATGCTATTCTCAAACCCACTTTATTTTGTTTCAGCATGATTAAAGGCATGATACCCATATTAAATCCAAATTCCCACAGCTTCGAGCTTTTAGGAGAGTCGACTTAGCTAACATGGCATCAAAGCTGGCTCTGATACAATTCTCCATACTTATTCTCATTTGTTTTTGAAGAGGCCTACGGAGTGACATATCTCGCTTGTTTGACTCCTCATGCGCGGCATGGAGCCTAAGAAAAATGAGCAAAATTGCAGAAATTTTATATCAGTATTTGATTTGATTTACATTTTTTCACAAAGAGAATATGAGAAAATACTCCTTTCTTAATATTTTTCTTCAGCGCATGTTTCAAATGAAGCCTAAGGCCGTGCTTTCGTGGTTTCATGGAAAGTATTAAGGAAAGAAAATGCCAAGGAAAATGATTTTCTCTATTTGATGCAATGAATAATGTCAAAGAAAATCAAATAGGACATAAAATATTTTTAGAAATCCTAAGCAGCCTCAACCCACTTACTATGTAATACACCAGCGCCTTGATTCATCCTCAACTCCCAGCAAGCACTGAAGATAACTGACAGAACCCGCAAAGGGCGACATGATGCAGCTGGTCACCCACCGATGATCAAGTTAGCAAAAATATGGAGTATGAAGAAGAAAGCATACTGCAAATGAATTTCACTCCCCCCTCGTGGGGACGGCTCCATTTATAAAATCGTCGCACCCCTCCCATTCCGGTGAAGGAATTTCATTTTGTGGGATAAATATGTTTTCTTATCTAGGGCTTGATTTTTCCCTCATCAGGACCACCATTCCATCAAAGATTATTCCTCCAGAAGTATGGATTTTGGAAATCAGGAATTATGGATAATATCTCTTTCAGACGCTTCTTTCTCATTCATTTATCAATAACGAACTTTGCCACATACCTAAAGGACGGCCTGGTCGGGACTTAAAATTCTGCATCAACATCAATTCGGCATTCGGGGACACCTCTTAGTTTCACGTAAGAGTTTCGATTCTCTCCCCGCTCAGTAAAGTGCCTCCCATTTTTGGATTAATAGGCGGACTTGAGTCGCCTCATCGCCCGATCAGGCCGCCTTAGAGCCAACAGGCCCGGGCCCATTGAGAGCTGGCCCAAAGACCACTCATCTAACGCCCCATTTTCCTTGACTGGAAATTTTGCTGGGAAAATACTATGCTCTAAACTCCAGGGCGGAGTTGAAAGGACAAGATAACTAATGCGTTCATTGAATACATAGAAGTGAAGCACGCGGGACACGAAGCGATCGCAGTTATCTTCAGAAGGTGTCAATGGGATTTAATGGCACTCACGTTACGCCCTTACATGTGGGTCAGCCCAAAGTGCTCCTCATCACTCTCAAACTCCCTAGCCACGCGGTCTCTCGTCGTCGTGCTTCACAAACCCTGGGCTTCTAGGCGTCACTGAGGCCCTAAGAATTCCACTCTCCAAGTGAGTTTTCCAACTGCCTGCACGTCCCAGCTGTCACTCCAGCCTCAAGAAATAGCTTCTTACCATGAGGCCATAGGCGGTCGGACACTTCCCATGGGCTCTCACGTTTATTATTATGTCATCAAACCCTGGTAGGTGTGGGGACACTTTGTCTTTCTGTGGTCTCATTACTTCTCTGCTAAAATTTCAACACAGATCTCCCTTTCTATTTATTTATTTAGAATGGTGAGAGGTCAGAGGAGACTCTCACCCGCCGGTTAGGCGGTGGGAGGGGAACCTTCGGGAATGCCACAAAGCATAAACACTGTCACATGTCCAGAGGAGTTAAGATCCCTTTATTGAGTCCCATCGACTTAAGGTTTGAATTGCTGACTGAGCGATCGGCTCTAATCGTAGGGAGGGGCAGATAATCGCCACTAATAGGCCGAGCAGCTTTATCATTCGACTACCTTTCACCGGCACCGCGCTCATTTATTTCGAACATCTTTGATCCCGATAGGTTGTGGGGCCACAGTCATTTCTACTAGCCTTGACATCTCCCAATTAGTCGAGGCTTCGTTTTTATTAATACTTTGAAGCTGATTTGGGGCATTTATCTCACATTGGCCCATAGCCCTCGATTTCAATTTGTAACCGGGCTCCCAGACTCCCCTAAAACTAAGCCAAAAGGGTTTGTTTTGGTGAAAGGTCCATGGTACAAGACTCCAAGCTCTCTTGGGCTCCCATTTGACCTAAACCAGTCACTCACGTTCTAAGTTTGTCTCTGCTCCAGTGGGGCTTGTTCTTATCTAGATTTTCCACGCTCTGACATGCCCATTTCTTTGGACTCTGAAGGTAAGCCTAGGCGAGGCCAACTAGTTAGCTGGATTGAGAAGGCCAATTTGAAGCGTATCAGACGGCTGCTCGAGATTAGAAAGGTGAAGCGTAATCACGAGCTCCTCTTATCGGTGAAGAACTTACGGGATCTAGGCGCTAGCCCATTTCCTTACATAGTTCCCGTCATCCCCCGCCCTCTGCCGGTAGAGCTTGTTAAGGGAGAGCACTTTGTTCTTGTCGACCTTTTTAAGTCAATCTCAGGTAGCTCTTCTCAAACGGGTTCTGCTTAAGCCGAGGTCGCTGAAGAAGCCTTGATGAAATTTGTTTAGCCTAACCAATTACCTTTGGCCAAGCAAAGATCCGAAACTTACTTTAGGTGGCTGAAGAAGAAAGAGAATAAGTAAAGAGAGATTGGACGGGCCCGGACTAGCTTTGTGGATTGGACGGATCCAGTTATGATGGCGTGGAGTTGAGGAGGAGGAGCCCTTCTACTTGATTCGCTTCACGAATGAGTAAGTGAGTTGCGAGCACTCAGGAAGAGACTACCTGGCTCTGAGTGCACCGGTACTTAAGAACCACAGAATGGATGCAGTCGGGATGAAGAGGCTCGTAATAGTCCGGTACAGCAATCATGGATTCTGCAGGAGCGGCTCCTCGGACACCACAGCCGGCTGGAAGGTGCCACCAGGGATGCCTCTAAGGAGGCTTGTGCATCACTGGAGGATGGGGTTCCAAACGGGGGTTCCCAATGTTGATAGAGTTGTGGGAGAGACTCCATTGGAGATAGTCGTTGATTGTTGATCTTGGATAGGCTTGCAAATGCCAGCCCTCGTAGGCTAAAGGGTCCTAATAGGTTGGTGCTCAATTCCTGTCATTAGGTGAAGTAGAACGGCACTGTCGGGTCCTTATCTCTACGCCAGATCATCAGGCCGTTGGAGCCTTGACGGAGGGATACCTCATGTCGCTCACATCACGACCTCACCCATCGACCATCATACCGTGTGGTTAACGGGAAAGTGCCACGTCCCTTCCTTGGTTATTTGGGCCAAAAGTCCTACGATTACTGTAGGGACGGAATGCACATCACATGACCATGATTTCAACGAGAAGGCCAATTTGGTTTAATTCACAACCTCTTTTTTTTTTTTTTTTTGGAACGCGAATTCTTGTTTTGTCATTTTTTTTGTTCTAATGCCTTGTCTTTTCTAATTTGTCACTACCATTCAGAATATGGCATGCCAGCATTAGGAACCTTATATCGGGTTGGAGTCCCAGTACAACTCGACACTATACTTAGTTCGTCTCTACGCTTACAATACAGGTAATGTGATGAAACACAGAAAATTCTAATTTTCTAAAAAATGGTAAAATGGCATTTGAGGTCAAAACCGAAATTTTTAGATCTCTGAGGACAAAACGAGGAGCACATGCAAATTTGGAATCGTCTACATAATCTATTTCTGCGTTGAATTTCCTTCGAATTAGGGGCGATTGAATTTCACATTTCGAGCAGGGTGTCGGGTGCAGTAAAACGGCTTGTGAAAGGCATGTGATGTGACAACATCTGCCTACATGCCATGTGACACTGTTGCATGATTAGTGAGATGATGGAGATGAATGGCTTTGATTAAGCCATGTGTCAAAATTCCAAAACTTAAGGACACAAATGGAATTATTGAAAAGTTTAAATGAATAAGACAAGAAGGAATAGTCTTCTTCTCTAAAAAGAAAGCAAAAACGTGCAGTGAGTGTGTTGACTGGACCATATGATGTATACAAATTTATGACGTTAACACGAAAATTTGTGTAATCCGGAAAAACGGTAGTATAAACATTGACTCGTCTATAAATTGTTATGGATCAAAACGCTATTCAAATTTATGACTTATTACGGATTATTATCTAGTCCATAGTAAATAAACCATAAAACTTGAGTGTGGGTTTCTTTATCTATAGTGTTGATTAAATTTTCCATAAGAGTAAACCATTTTCTTTGTGGTTTTTGATCAGTATCTACGCAAATTACCTGGTCGAACAAGTAGTAAGTGGATTTAGAAGTCGGTCTCGATCCACGAGATCTCGAGAATTTTAGATCAACTACCCCAACTACTTAGCTCCATACTATTTGGACGATAATACGATAATGGGATTTTTCTTTGAAAGCTTGAAAGAATGATGTAAAGAAAAAATGAATGAATAACGAATGAATTGAATATTAGTAACAAAATAACAAATTTAGATTGAGCAGTTATCTCTAAAGAAAACATTGAATAATCAATTTGTGCGAAGAATCCAATTTCTGATGCATCTCTTGTAACTTTTGCTTCGAACTACACAGTTTTTATAAACTAGTCAAAGGTTAAGATAGTGTATTTGGATCTCTCCAAACCACCGTTCATCATTTCTATGCTTGTTTCTCCGAACACGAGAGGGTGAGATAACTACTTTTAAATCTAGTAGCCTTGTGCAGGTATTTTCTTTCTGTCTTCATACCACAACATGAATTTTATGAAACTGAGCTCCTTCAATATAGTCATTCTGAGGTTTGCTATCTTGGTTCCTCGTCCTCAAAATTAGAACGACTTACTCTTTCCTTGATTATATCCTTGCTAACACGGGATCGAATTCACTATTGAATTGAGGTGAAACCTGCGCATACTTAAATTAGCCAACTCACTCAACAAATTTCTCGGTTACAAGTGAAAGAGGATGTATTGATTTAAATCTCTGAGAGCATTAGATGTCGGCAATATCAGGTTCGAATACCTTCCAGAAATTACATTCCTTACTCTACGGGGAATGCCTTCTACGTGTCCCTTTCGGAGGGCCTCACAGAAATGGTAAAAGCAGCCGTTATAGATGCAGTGACATTGGGATCAATTCAAAAACAAACAAAACCCGGCAAAGTGGATTTAATATAAAGTTCAGCTACCATAATGAATAAAAAAACTGAGATAATTCTGACAATGCGCGTCAATTGATGTTTGGGTTTCTAAATTCACGATTATACCATACATTGGCTTCTTGATCATGAAAGCACTATAAATCAGCTGGGTATAAAACTTGTTATTGGACCATATGATGTATACAAATTTATGGCATTATCACTGAGGATATTATCTAATCCCCGGAAAAACGGCGCCATAAAACTTGTTGACTACATCTATAATTGTTATGGATCAGAACGCCTATTCAAATTTATGACTTATTACCCAAGGATTATTATCTAGTCCTCAGTAAATAAACCATAAAACTTGAGTGTGGGTTTCTTTATCTATAGTGTTGATTAAAATTTTTCATAAAGTAAACCATTTTCTTTGTGGTTTTGATCCAGTATGCTGCAAGTGTACTGGTCGAACAAGTAGTAGATTGGATTTAAGTCAGATATCGATCCACGAGATCTCGAGGAATTTTTCAGTCAACTACTGACTACTTAAGCTCCATACTATTTGGACTGATAATACGATAATGGGATTTTCTTTGAAAGCTTGAAAAGAATGATGTAAAGAAAAATGAATGAATAAATGAATTGAATATTGAAATATTAAAATAACAAATTTAGATTGAACGATTATCTACAAGAAAACATTTGTTAAATAGCTATTGTGAAGAATCCAATTCCCTACGATGCAATAACGTAACTTTGCTACAGACTCTGATTTTAAAACTAGTCCAAAGTTAAGATAGTGTATTTGGATCTCTCAAACCACTGCCGTTCATCATTTCACAGCAAGCTGTTTCTCGAACACGAGAGGGTGAGATAACTACTTTTAAATCTAGCTGGCCTTGTTAAGGTATTTTTCTTTCTCAATACTTCATACCCACCTGACATGAATTCTATGAACTTTTGAGCTCTTGTGCCTGGTCATTGCAGAGGTTTGCACTATCTTTGGTTCTCGTCCTCAAAATTAGAACAACTTACTCTTTCCTTGATTATATCCTTCTTGGCTGCGGGATCGAATTCACTATTCGGGTGAGGTGAACTCTGCGCATACTTAAATTAATAACTCACTCCCAGCTCATTCTCGGTTACAAGTGAAAGAGGATGTATTGATTTAAATATCTGAGCACATTAGATGGCAATATCGGGTTCAAATACCTTCCAGAAATTGTTCCTTTCTGGGAATGCCTTCTGTGTCACCAGGAGGCCTCCTAGAAATCATTTGAAACAACCTAGTTATGGGTACGGGAAGTGACATTGCGGATCGATTCCAAGAAACAAGCAAAACCAGCAAGTGGGTTAATATGCGAAGTTAAGCCATAATGAATAAAATCTTTGCGGGAAAGATGGTGATATGCGTCAATTCAGAGTGGGTTTCTAAATTGCGGTGCCATACATTGAAGCTTGTGATCGAAAACCCTTTGTAAATCAGAAAGCTGGGTGTTGAAATCAAATTTGTTTGGAAATTCAAACAACCGGACAATAGTACAAGAAATATAAATATGCATTCGACTAAATCCTTTCTGACTAACGTTCAAATCAAATTAGAGCGAAATACAAACTAATCTAATCTAAATAAAATGGAAAGAAAACGAAAAGCAAAGAAAAGAAAAAGAAAAGAAAGAAAATAAAAATCTGGGATCCTTAAGCTACAGCAGATCTCTCTTTCAGTAGCTAAGATTTGCGTTTCTTTGCGTGCGGCCATTTATAGGGTTAAAGTTGGGGCCTAATTTGATCATTCTTTTTGGACTTTATTTCGTGCCCGATGGGTGATACATCGCGACATCGAGCCCTCGTCGCGACCTCTGTTCTTGTCAGAGTCCTTGTCGCAGGAGCCTCTATGTAGTTGCGACATGTCTTAAGTGAAAGTGGTGTCGACGTGACAGATGCCATGTGACCTCTTCTTATTGAAACTCACGTCGCGGCGACTTCGCGGCGTCATGACCTTACAGTCATGCGGTGATGTCGCGGCAGTCACAATGTTGTCGCGACTTCATTCGGTACAATTGTTATCGCGACAGCTTTGATGTTGTCGCGGCTTGACCTGATGTGCATAGCGACCTCACGTCTTCATGGTGTCATCAAAACAACCCAGGTGTGCCAGCGACCTTATCTCTGTGAATTGTTGTAAGTGACTTTCTCTATACCTGGCGATGCCATGGCCCCATACATTGTAGTGTTGATGTCGCGGCCCGCATCGGATGTCGCGACATTGTTTTCTTCTTCTTGATTCTGGTTGTTTAACTTGAGGTTTCTTTCACTCCATTTCATTTCGTTTTCAATTAAGATTCATTTGCGACTGGAGTTCCACTGATGTAACCTGAATACGCATTTTGATTGCTGTCGAAGCTTAGCAACATTGGTCGCCCACCTCATCCTTATCGTCGTTCTTTGCACATACACACTTCATCCCATTATATCGATTCACTCATACATTCTGCTCCTTTGTACAATTTGCTTTTCTTTGGGATTCTATTTTGCCGCAAATTTGGTGGGTTATATTCGGATAGATGGACTTTATGCTAAAAATTAATAAAAAAATGGATTTGAAAATAGATGACTTTAAGCTCATCAAACTCCCCGAAACTTAAAAATTTTAGTATCTCACTGCGAAGAAAAGAAAAATATTTGTTTGTCCTCGAACAAAGGACATTTCATTCTATTTTCTGATTGCAACAATTTAATTGAAAGACTAGAAATTGCATTCTTTTACGTAATATTGACTTCAAGTCAGATAGAATTAGTTTCTCAATCGGTGTACATACTTGAGTGTTAGTTTGTTTTATAAACGGTAAGGTCGAATTGATCTTGCTAAGAAGTAAAGTTGGTTTCCCTTTCTCTCATTTCCTTAATGAGTGATTCTTATAGAGGATGTTCACTAGTTTTGATCTTTTCCTGATTTTTCCAAATTCCATAGGCTTGTTGTTCATATTGATCTCCACTAATACTAAGTTATTACAGCCTTGAGATCAATCGGGTCTTTTGGGCTTGTAATATTAGGCTTGTAAAAATTAGGGAATTGGGATGGATGGGATTTTTAGGATTACAGATTACGATACTCGCTTTCCTTTTTACTCACATATTGCCTTTCTCCTTGTGGTTTCTTGAATAAACTCCCCAGGCTTCCATGTTTGGGGATACCACATTAGTTTTCTTCTATTCATGGCTTCCTTATGTTCCCATTTCTCATTCACAATTCAAATTAGGGAATTTTTTTTTTCTTTTTCATCAGTAATTCGGAATAATACAATGTTTTGTCTTCTTAGGCTTTTCTAACACTCTTAAGCGAACTTTGGGTTTAGTAACTCCTTACCAGATGGCATTAGGGTGTTACTGATTGTTGAAACACCCTAAGAACTTAATTGTTCAGAGGTTATGACCACAAGACAAAACTGTCCCTTGAGCTTTCTTTCATGTATTTTAAGTGTAGATCTTTTCTCTCATTCCATACTTTTCTATATTTTCTCTTTGGGTTCCTCGAAATTTAGCACTCCCAGGCACATTTCTTCCCTCTCTCCTTGAATTCTGGCTATCCACAGGTTCTTTGGAGGATTGATTCCTTAGGATGGGTTGGGGTCTTTATTGGCTGATTTTGAAAATAAGGCTTGTTTTGGCTCAATTTCTAGAACTAAAGTATATGCATCAGCATATAAGTAGAGGATGGTAGAATAGCTCAAACTTTCGGATGGCACCATGTTTCTTGTTAGTTTAATATCACCTAGGATTTCGCCTTGATCAATAATCTAACAGTTCTAGAATTTGGGTTGATTAAGCCGTGACTAACCCCGAGGATTTTCGACCACACGCGGGATGAGAATTTAAATGATGTTATTTCCAACAGGTTCCTTGACTCACTGTTAATACCACAAACTCAAAAAAAAAAATTGTTTTGTTCCTTCAATTGTATAACCTTCCTTATCCTGGACTTATTAGCAAAATTCAAACTAAATCGCAATTTATGCTTCAATTAAACGCCCGCCATTCGCTCTTATTCTGCATTGTACTTTTGCTTCATCCTTTCATCTAATCAATCACCTCAACTGGCTCATATTATGATATGTCAGTATTTTTATTCTTGAGCTAAATTCTACTGTTATTCTTCTAACAATAAAAGCAAGAAGTAAACACACAGTTTAAATTCAAACATATATTATATTCACTTTCACGCACTTGTATATGGAAAAAGAATGCTTTCCCCTTTTTCAAAAGCTCCTTTCTTGTGAATTGGGTCGGAGTCGCCCTAGAATTGTTCTCTCCTTCCTTACCTTTTGCACACGCCTTCTAACATTTACGTAAAGGATTTCACTCAAACAAAAATTAACTTCCATATTACTAAACTAATCACTATAAAACTGGGGAGAAAACAAAATCAAGGTGAATTTAAAAAATATCTACGCCTAAAAGTAAAACAAATTAAAGTCTCTATGGGTTGCCTCCCATTAGTCGCCCACTTTGAGTCCTTAGCTAATTTGTCGCTGATTTTCTTTCTCAACGAACCGGGCCAGCTCTTTCTTTCTTCCCCGCTGATAATGCTTTGGCTCGGGCCCATCGGGACTTTAAATTCCTCCCGCAAAGATAAGTCTTGAGTGTTATCAAGCCCGAAAGTAGTGCTTGACACCATCAGATATGGTCCACTCCACCTTGATTTCAATTTTCCGGAAACAATCTTAACTGAGTTAAATAGCGTAATCCTCGATCCCCTTCTCTCAATTTTCTTTCCTAAGAATCCTTTGATCATGCCATTTCTTTGTCTTGTCTTTGTAGATCCTAGCATTATCATAGGCTTCATTTCTCAGTTCTTCCAGTTCATTCAGTTGAAGCAATCTCTCTTCCTTTGCCAATTTGAAATCGAAATTCAGCTTGATACTGATGGCCCACATAGCTTTGTATTCTAATTCAAAAGGGAGGTGACATGGCTTGCCAAATACCAGCCTATATGGGGACATCCCAATGGGAGTTTTGAATGCAGTCCTATAGGCCCAAAGTGCATCATCAAGTTTGGAAGACCAATCCTTCCTGCTTGAACTTACAGTCTTTCCTGTGATCCTTTTAATCTCCCCTTGAAATTTCGTCGCCATTAGTTCCTGGAATGATAAGCTAGGCTCATTATATGTTTGATCCCATATTCGCCATGAGCTTTGCAAAAATTTTGTTTGCAAAGTGGTTTCCTCCATCACTGATGATAGTTCCTGGTGTTCCAATCGTCAATATGTCTATAGAAACTCACAACTCAGAGCTAACATCATTTCCTCGGGGTAAGCTATGGTTTCCACCCATTTAGAAACATAATCCACTGCTAGCAGTATATACAGGTTTCCAAATGATTGTGGAAAGGGTCCCATAAAATCTATCCCCCATACATCAAAAATTTGCACCACCAATATGCCTCGTAGGGGCATTTATTTCACGTCGATATTTCCACCTTTTGGCATCTATCACATACTGAATTCTATCTGGGCATAGCCTCCCCGAAAAACTGTTGGCCAATAAAATCTTGATTGGAGTATCTTTTGAGCTGTTCTTTCTCCAGAAAATGCCCCTCATATGGTGATGCATGGCATTCATTCATAATTCTTGTCACCCTTCCGGCACACACATCTTCTTATAATCATATCAGCACCCCTTAAACAAAAGTGGGTCATCCCGTATATCATATCCATTGTCAAATCCCGAGCTTTCTTTTCATATATTGAATTATGAAGGAACTACTCCACAAGCTAATTCATAAATATCATGATACCATGGCATTGAATGATAATTGAAATAGCTGCTCATCCTGGGAAATTCTCTAGTCTTATCTCCTCCTCTTCGCTTGATTTCTTTCTATTCGGATACGATCGCCTATCACATTGTCATACATCCTTTTTATCCAATTTCCAGATCAAACTTAGTAGTACCCACAGACGGGCTTCGCTTAGCTTCCACATCGATATTTGATGGTCGCACGGTTCAGGTGAACTATAACATGGGATCCTTAATGTATGGCCTGAATTTCAAGGAAAACACTATGGCTTTCAGCATCTCCTTTTCAGTTGTGGAATAGTTTTCTTGTGCTTCATTGAAGGTTCTAGCATAGTATATGGCTCTGAATATTTTATCCTTTCTTTGCCCCAATACAGCCCCCATTGCGAAGTCACTGGCATCACACATTACTCGAACTTTTTTATCCCATTCCCTTCAGCAATGACATGATAGGTGCTTGAACCAATCTGATCTTGATTTCTTCAAAGGCAACTTTGCAGGAATCATCAAAATTAAACTTTGTGTCCTTCTCCAGTAATCTGCATAGTGGTCTGGCTATCCTTGAGAAATCTTTGATGAATCTCCTATAAAATCCAGCATGCCCCAAGAAACTCCTTATACCTTTTACTATTGTGGGAGTTGCTAAGGTTTTGATAATGGAAATCTTGGATTGGTCCACTTCTAGCCCTTTAGCATAAATTTTATGACCAAGAACAATACCTTCTGTCACCATGAAATGGCATTTTTCCCAATTCAATGCTAGTCGCTTGTCCTCGCATCTTAGTACCGCTTTCCGTGTTGCTCGACATCGTCTTCAAAATCGGGAATCAGACAATCGTGAAGTCATCCATAAAAATCTCCATGACTTCTCAACCAAATCCGAGAACATCGACATCATACACTGAAAGTAGCAGTGGGCATTGCATACCCAAATGGCATCCTTCCGGTGCAAAGGCACATGTGGGCATGTAAATGTGCCCTTTCGGGTCCTCGTGTGCAATTGCAATCTGGTTGTAGCCTGAATATCCATCCGGGAAAAACAAAATGATGATGTCCTGCTAGCCTGTCTAGCATCTGATCAATGAAAGGTAAGAAAACATCTTTCCCCGGGCTGCTGCCTACCTTCCCGTAATCAATGCATATTCTCCATCCCGTCACTGTTCTTGCTCGAATCAATTATTTATGTCACATGATTACAAGAACTAATTCCTCTTTGGAACTACATGGACTGGGCTAACCTAAGGACTGTCTGAAATTGCATATATAAAACCAGCATTTAACCATTTGAGCACTTCCTTCCTGACTACCTCCTTCAAGGACTGATTCACCCTTTGATGTTCAACCGGGGCTGGTTCGCACTCTTCTTAAGTATTTTTGCGCATGGCTATTGATGGACTGATACCTTAAATCTTCAATAGACCATGCTATAGACTTTTTTATAAGCTTCCTTAAAATTTCCTAGCAAACTTTGTCTTCGCATCACCAAGTCCCGGTCAAAATTATTACCGGTTTATTCTTTGGCCCGTGCATACTTTAAAATGACTCGCAACTCTTTTAAAACTAGCCCTTCTTCACCGGTTTCTTGATAAAATTCTTTCATTTTTGTCTCTTTGTTTTATCCCATTCTCGAGTCGCACAAATGATACAAATTGATTCTTCTTCGTGTCACTGAAAGGCATCTTTCATCCGATTTTGCGTGCTTAGGCTACGCTCTATCTGTGTCTCCGTGTTCTCGAGAAGCATTAGTGGTCTTCTGAAAAATTTGAGAATTAGTATTTGAGGCTTCCAATTTTGCAAACTTTTGTTCATGGAGGTTTAACAGCTTCTTGTTGTCTCCCATGAAGTGCAGCATTTGATCTTCAAATGGGCGGAGCTCTCCTCTCGACCCCGATATTCATTTCGCTTCCTCCTCTCGTCGTCGCTCGTTGAACCTTAAAGGGCCGCCGATATCCTTGCCGAGGATGTCGCTCATGCCTTTGGCCTCAGAGGCCCTGCACTATGAAAAATTTTCATGGTTCCTCGCTGCTGGATGATAGTGTGTCAAGTGTGTTAGGATTTGGTTTGAAGTGATAACTTCGCTCTCCCAAGTACTTAACCTCCTCAAGATCATAAAACAAGCTTCGGGTACTTCAACACTTCCTCTCAATAGTTCCCTCTCAACTGCTCCTATTTCATGAACAATGTGCATCTTCCTCTCTTGCTTGTCCATTCTATGCATGATAGCATCTAACTTTGCTTCCACGGTCACATTCGTCACCTCCATGACTCCTCTCCTCTGCCAATTACTCTGAAAACTCCTCGATGATTTATATCAGATTTAGCCAGTCCTCGATCGATCTCTGCCTCTCTTCAAGACTTCTTTTACGCTTTGAATGCTCCACAACATGAAGCATCAATAATGCTCCTTAGATGTATCATTCAAGGCATGGCTACACTCATGTCCATCCGGGGTCTTCAAGTCTATCCCCATGCATTGGACACCTCTTCAAGAACCTTTAAATCTTTCCCAAGCTACGAAGGGCTTTCATCTTCCCTTGCTGAACACAATTATCTCCTCCTTCTTTCGTAGGTGAGTGAAGGTGGAAAGAATATACCCAAGTAGGCTTCTACAAGCTCCTCCTGGGTATCAACAACCATATGGTAGAGATTCATACCATGCGTGGTCAAGCCAGATTCTCGTAGAAAATGGGAATAAATGCAATTTTATGACCTCTGGTCTCACCCCATTCAACTTCACCGTGTTGGCCATTCTGAGAAACCTTCCTAAATGCTCATTCGTCTTCGTGGATGACCAAGAACTCGTTGTTGTCAACCATTGTAATCGTTATTGGCTTCGCCTGCACTATTAGCATCAATCGCAGTCGCCCGACGTGAGTATTCATCCCTGGACAATTGGTCTCCGGTCCCATTGTATCGCTGGATTGGAGTGGCCTTCTAGCTGCCGCTCGTTGTCCTTCGTCCTGGTCCGCCTTTCATCTCACATGGTCGAGTTTTCTCGACCTTTTCGCCTTCAAGCTTCTCATTTTCTAGTTCAAGATTCGCTTGAATCGGGACGTTGTTCGCTTCCTATGCATTAAAGTTTTCCCGAAATCAAAACACACTTACATTAATAGGATTAGTCTGGTCAACAAATATTTTCAATATGGTTTGTTAAAGGTTAGTGGCTAAAAATAACCACTGCTTTGAGAAACTATTTTTGTTCTTTTTCTTTTAAATGTCCAAATTAGCATTTCCTTTTTTCATCAGAATATTGATCTACTAAATTCTTTTCGATCCCAAGAATATTTACAAAACTTGTTGACTGGACCATATGATGTATACAAATTTATGACGTTATCACCAAAGGACTATTATCTAATCCTCGGAAAAACGGCGCCATAAAACTTGTTGACTACATCAATAAATTGTTATGGATCAAAACGCCTATTCAAATTTATGACTTATTACCCAAGGATTATTATCTAGTCCTCAGTAAATAAACCATAAAACTTGAGTGTGGGTTTCTTTATCTATAGTGTTGATTAAAATTTTCATAAAGAGTAAACCATTTTTTGTGGTTTTGATCCAAAAGATACCCAAGTGCAATGTGATCGAACAAGTAGTAAATTGATTTAAGTCCGATATCGATCCCACAGAGATCTCAAGAATTTTTCTACCAACTACCCTGCAACTACTTAAGCTCCATACTATTTGGACGATAATACGATAATGGATTTTTCTTTGAAAGCTTGAAAAGAATGATGTAAAGAAAATGAATGAATAACAAATGAATTGAATATTGAAATATTAAAATAACAAATTTTGATTGAACAAGATCTCTAAAGAAAAACATTGAATAACTACTATTGTGAAGAATCAATTCTACATCAGATCAGAATCCTTTTTGCTTTCCGAACTACGCATTTTTAAAACTAGTCCAAGGATTAAGATAGTGTGACTGATTCTCCCAACCACACCGCTTCATCATTTCAGCACCTTAACTGCTCTCTCGAACAATGTGAGGGGTGAGATAACTACTTTTAAATCTAGTAGCCTTGTTCCTGTATTTTTCTTCAATACTTCATACCCACACAACATGGACTCCGCAACCCGAGCTCCTTCAATATAGTCATTGCGCAGGCTCGCACTATACCGGTTCCTCATCCTCAAAAATTAGAACAACTTACTCTTTCCTTGATTATATCCTTGTTAACACGGATCGAATTCACTATTCGACCCAGGTGAACTCTCTCTGCATACTTAAATTAATAACTCACTTAACTCATTCTCGGTTACAAGTGAAAAGAGGATGTATTGATTTAAATATACAGAGCACATTAGATCAGCAATATCAGGTTCAATGGAGCCTTCCGAAATTGTTCCTTACCTCGTGAATGCCTTCTTCCTGTCACCCGGGGAGGGCCTCAGAAATCGAGCCGAACAACCTCATACGGGTACAGGAGACCCACATCGATCAATTCCAAGAAACAAGCAAACCAAAGAAGTCGATTTAATATCTGAAGCTGGGTTTACAATGAAATAAAATACCAGCAGAAAGATAATTTCGACAATAACGCCAATTCAATGGAAGCCGGGTTTCTAAATTCATCTATTATACTCATACATCAAGCCGCCGATCAAGAAAGCCATCAGAATCGTAAACCTGGTGTTCGAATCCAAAATTTGTTTGAATTCAAACAACCGTATTAATAATTTTAAGAAATATAAATATGTATCTCGCCCCAATCCTTTGATGTACCTAACTGCTCAAATCCAAATTAGAACGAAATACAACTAATCTAATCTAAAATAAAATGGAAAGAAAACGAAAACAAAAGAAAAGAAAGAAAAGAAAAATAAAAATACAGAGCTCAAAGAACCCGTGTGTGATCTCTCTTCAAGTCGCCAAGAGCTGCATTTCTTTGGTAGCACTTCGCATTTTATGTGGTTCGTCAGTCTCTAATTTCAATGCATTTTTTTGGACTTTATTTAGCCGGGCCCGCAGGTCGGAGCATCGCCGCGACATCGAGCTCTTGTCGCGACCTCTGTTCTTGTCGCAGTCCTTGTCGCAGGAGCCTCTATGTGGTTGCGATATGTCTTAAGTGAAGTGAAACGCACAGCCTTGATCTTGTCGCAACCTCTTCTTATTGAAACTCACGTCGCGATAAATTTCCATCGATGTCGCACCTTCTCGTCCATGCGTTCGGATGTCGCGACGCTTGCGTTGTCGCGACTTCCATTCAAGATATTGTTGTCGCTGGCCAACCTGATGTTGTCGCCGAATTTCACGCCTTCGTAATTGATGTCGCGACAACCGTGTTGTCGCGACCTTATCTTCTCTCGTGGAAACGTCAAGCCGCGACAACTTTCTCCTTGCAACCGGATGTTGGCGATCGCTTCTCGCTAGTGTTGATGTCGCTGACAAAGATCCAGATGTCACGACATTGTTTCTTCTTCTTCTTCAATTCCCGTTGTTTAACTCGAAGTTTCTTTTCACTCCACCATTTCGCTTTTCAATTAAGATTCATTTGCGACCGAGTTCCACCGATGTAAATCTCGGGACACATTTTGATTGTCAATGGGGCTTAGCAACATTTATCCTTTCATCCTTATAAGGCCGTTTGCTGCCACCTGCTTCATCCCATTATATCAGTTCCGCTCTGCCACATTCTCGCTTCCTTTTATCGCACTTCGCTCTTTGGGATTTCCGTCGCACGTAAATTTGGTGAAGTTTATTCCGCATTCGCATATAACCGCTTTTTTATGTAAAAATTAATCAGAAAAATGGACTGAAAATAGATGACTTTTAAGCTCATCAGAGTGGGAGATCCAAATTTTAGAGAGAGAAAGTGTGACTTATCTCTAGATTTCCCGACGTTCGAACCGTCGGTTCTCGACGGAGTAAGAAGTAAAGCTGTTCTACGCGGCAAGGGCTACGCATGGGCACCGATTTTTTGGAGTTCCGACAACTCCAAGAGGTAGAGATCTTTTCCTACTTGGTTTATTCTTTGGATAAGAGCCATTTTATGGATGAAGATTTGTTGAGGCCTGAATGGCCGTGTTTTCGATCTCAAAACCTTTGAACCGAGTAAAGAAATCCCTACTTGTGTGGCCGTGAATAGTGCCGACCCGAGGGTTTCACTGTTCACGTGATATGTTGTGTGATTTTGTGTTGTTGGGTAATTCAAAGTGAATTGCTTAGATTTTTATTAGCCCATGTGAGCTAATTTTGGTGTTATTGATTGTGAATTGAATAACATGAATTATGTGATTAGTATGTGAATTAATTTTTGTTAATATATACATGTAGAATATATTAGCATCAATTGTTTGGAAATAGCATAATGCATTCCATATGCACCGAGGCACCCTAGAATGATATGTGTGAGTGCATGACATGAAAATGAAAAGAAGAGTGAAAATGGTTGTGAAAGGAATTTCAAGGAAGATTTTCCGAAGAATTGCCTTGGAGAGTGGTCCAACGCTTCATCTCTAAGTCGACTCCATGACTGCTTTTGAAAATGATCTAGCAATTTGCCTTGAGGGTAGTCAAATATATTTACCGAATCGCATGATGTCTCAAGAACAAAAGCTTTGTTTCAAAACGATGTTTTTCTAGCATTTGGCTTAGGCATGTGAGGGAGTTGGTGAGGACTCGAGACATGGGATTGGCATGTAGACATTCAAGTAGGATCATGTATTTGCTTAAGTGTGATTGTTTGCCATGACATGTGCACTTAGGTGGGGAGTAACCCATGTAGGAAATTATCACTTGATCGGGCATTGCCTCACCTTGTCGAGGATCATTATTTCTGTGCAATGTAGTGTACGTGGAGGATCCACACTCACTGGGGAGGTCGTGTTTTAGAAGAAAGCCAAATTGTGGATTTGACATTTTCTTTGTAAAACATGTATTAGAACTCTAACTTTTGATATATGTTTTGGTTAAGAGTAATGTAATAACTCTTGAACTATGGTATATAGTTGATGTATTCTTGATGAGTAGTGATGTATGGGCCCAAGTGGCCGTTTTTACTCATGTACATGTCTCATGATATGAGACACAGATATTCTGTAGGTTGACGGGTGGTCAACGAGACACCCCGGGATTTAGGGCGTCACAGCTTGATATCAGAGCTTAGGTATACGAATACATAGGGAGCTCGCGTTTGGGTATCCATAAGTTTAGTCCTGACACTAACTTCACAACTTGGTATCCTTAGTATCAATAAGTTAGGTATACGATTACCTAGGACTTGATGGGCATGGGATCGATCACGCATTCCTTGTGCATTTTGATGATTGATGTGTGATGGTGTGTATAACATGAATTGTTGTATGAATTGTGTGGTTTGTGCGCTTAGTGAATAGCACATAGGAAAAAAAATGTATGGAATAAAATTTTTCTAAGGTTTTACACAGGTAAACTGAAAAATAAATAAATAAATAAATTTTAATGAATTTATTCGTTCCTACTGAAAATGAATATATATATATATATATATATATATATATATATATATATATTTATTTATTTATTTATTTTTTTTGTGCGGGTCTTCCAGTGGGTGGAACAAAAGAAAAAAAAAAAGAAAAAAAAGTGAAAAAAAAAAAAGAGCAACGTATGTTGTTTGTTCAAACACAACATTTGTGGAAGCCAACTAGATGTTCCAGACGACATGCCCGATTCCTCCAACCCTTGTGAACCTTAAGTGCCCCTTGGTCCCAACAGTTACTAAGGCGGTAGCAGCCGAGGTGGATCTAATCAAGCCAACCAAGGATCCTGAGGAGAATGCCTCGGTTAGGGATCAAAGCTGATTTTGCTCTCCTTACTTCTCCTTCCACACCCCTCTCCCCCCCCCCCTCCTTTTTTTTTTTTTTGAAATTTCTATAAGGGGCCTTGTTTGGCCATCAAGACATACATATTTTTGTAGTCACTGACGCTTATTGACGTATTTTAATGAAATATGATTTTTGGTATACCTACGCAATGAACTTACTATTTCTCATCCTTCTATGAACATCAATAGATAGTTAAGTCTTTTAGGAGCTAGGAGCTAGTAGGGATTGCGCCTAGGCCAGTAGGTAAGGCCCAAGAGCTACTACTGTGCATACACACGCGTCAGCGGGCTATGAGCCACAAGGTTGGCCCTTTGAAAGTGCCAGTAGGCGTAAAGCCACATCTCTGGTCTTTTGAAAGTGCTAGTAGGCTTAGAGCCACATCTCTGGTCTTCTGAAAGTGTTAGAAGGCTTGTGAGCTGTCCCATCTCTTGAAAGTGCTAGAAGGCTTGGAGCCACATATGGGCTTTTAAAAGTGCCAGTAGGCTTGGAGTCACATGTGGGATTTTGAAAGTGCCAATAGGATTAGAGCCACATCTGGCTTTTGAAAGTGCCAACGAGCTTAGAGGTACAAGTCTGGTCTTTTGAAAGTGCCAGTAGGCTTGGAGCCACATATGGGATTTTGCATGAAGGCAGTTGCAAAGATTAATAGAAAACACTTCTAAGGAAAATTTTATTAAATAAGAGAACTTTATTGATATTAATACTTCTTAAGATGCGTAGCATTCCACATCCTAAGTATTGGAGTCCCATCTAGTTTATTCAGTGTGTATAAGCCTACTGCCCCTACCTTTACTATCATGTACGACCCCTCCCAATTGGGCTAGAACTTGCCAACCGTTGGGTTAGCCTTTGTTTTCAAAGACCCTTCTTAAAACTAGGTCTTCGGCTCGGAATGTACGTAGCCTTACACGCCTATTATAAAGATTCACCATCCTTTGTCAGTATGCGCTATACGATAATGACCGCTTTCTGACCTCGGGCTCCGCCATATTCCAGTCTTCGTGATGGCTTCCTCGCGATTAGTCTTTCCAGGGATTTCAGTCCGAAGTGTGGGCATCCCAATTTTTGTAGGAATGATGGCCTCTATCCCATGGGTGAGGGTGAATGGTGACACTAAAGTTGACTGGTTGGTCATTCTTTATAGCCCAAAGAACTCTTGGTAGCTTGTACACCCATTTTTCCTTAGCCAAATGTTGACGCTTTTTCAAAGTCGTCAAGAGGGTTTTGTTAGATGCTTCTGCCTGGCCATTGCTCTGTGGGTACCACTGGGTTGAGTACAAATTTATGATCTTCAGCTCTTGGCAGAAATTATTGTATACACCCCTGTCAAACTATGGCCCATTGTCAGTTACAATCGATTGGGGTATTCCGAACCAACAGACGATATTTTTCCACACAAATTAGACGACGACATCCATGGAGGTGAAGGCTTCAACTTCTACCCATTTACTAAAATAGTTGGAGGCAACCAACATCTTCTTTTTCTGAGTTGGGGCGGTAGGCAAAGGTCCAACTATATCAATTCCCAACTAAGCAAAGGGCCAGGGGCTCGTGATGGTGGTTAGGTCTTGAGCTGGCATCCTTTACACGAGGGCTTGTCGTTGGCAGCGGTCGCACTTCTTGACGTAGGTGGCCGCATCAGCTTTCATAGTTGGCCAATAACACCCTTGTGTATGGGCCTTATGAGCTAAAGTTCTGTTGCCCTGATGGTTTCCGCATACCCTTTCATGGAGTTCGGCTAGTATATATTGTCCCTATTGAGTGGTGAGACACTTAAGATACGCCTTGTCCAGAGACCGCTTGTATAATTGCTCGTTCACCAAGGAAAATCTCGCCGCCTGACTTGACCTTGTGGGCTTCAACTCTGTTATTCAGCAGTTCTCCCGAGCTTAGATAATACATTAGAGAGGTTGTGAGGTTGCATGGAATGCCAAATACTATTACATATGATCGTGACACGAAGTTCCTTAATCACTTTTGGATGACTCTTTAGAGACTATTTGACTCGTCATTGAACTTTAGTCGTACAACACATCAACAGATAGATGGGCATACAAAGGTTGTTAATAGGACTTTGGGTAATCTTATTCGGAGTATTTGCGTGGATAGACTAATGCAATGGGATTTTTCCCTAGCATAAGCAGAGTTTGCCTATAACAATGTCGTTCATAATGTAACAAGTAGATCCCCATTTTCCATTGTACACATGAAGTGTCCTAATCATGTTTTGGATTTGGTGAAGCTTCCAAAGGTCCCTGGTCTTAGTGCAGCAGCTGGTGATTTAGCAAAGCAAGTTCATGGGGTGTAAGCAGATGTCAAGAACAAGTTAGAGAAGGCTAATGCAAAGTAGAAGATGATAGCGCATACACAGACGCTCAGTCGTTTGATGTTGGTGATGAGGTGGTGGTGTTCATTAGCAAGGCTCAAATGCAAGGTGGTCATAGCATGCTTCGACAAAGAAAGTATGGACCATACCAAATTGTTAAGAAGACCAACAATAATGCTTATGTGGTTGACTTGCCAACTTGGATGGGAATTTCAAAAACCTTCAATTAATGTTTTTTATCTTACCTTGTTCCAACCATATATGAATCTTGGATATCCAGAAGGTAACTCGTGGACGAATTTCCTGTAAGTTGAGGTGATAGACGCATGTTGTAAGACCAACAAAATCAATCAAAATCCTTATTTTGGTTGTTTTGAGATATTATCTTTATTTTCTGGGATATTGTTTTTATTTTCCATTATTGTTTTGGGAGTATTATCTTCATTTCTATTATTGTTTTGGGGTTTTATTTTATTTTCTCTTATACTCAAATTATGTTTAGGGTATAAATAGATGTTTTGGAGTTTGTTTTAGGGACTTTGATTGATTTTATCATCAATTTATCAATAAATTCAAAGTTTTTGGTGTTTCACTCTTGTTCTTTGATTGAGAATTGGTCTTTGGATTGAGACGTTTTATTCTTGTTGATCAATCATGTGTTGATCAATCGTGCTACATGCTACGTCATTTAAATAAATATTTATAATACCGATTATAATATATAGTAGTTAAATTTTCCTAAATATGTTAGATATATATATATATATATATATATATATATATATATATATTAAGCTTTTATTTGAAAGTTTTTTTTTAAAGTTCAAAACCATATTTTTGTTAATACAATTAGAGAACTCGTAAAAGCTCTTAAGCTGTTGAAGAAGTTGCAAAGTGTCCTTATCTAGGAAATAATAACCTATAGCTCATTCGGGGGATTCTCACATTCATGTATGCACATACTCGACTGAAGGCTATCGGAGTGATCCATGACTTGATTTGCTTCATGAGGGCCTCCAGCTATTTGGTGTTTAATAGAATAAAAATTTGTTTGCTTCTTGAAAATTTAACACATTTGAAATATAATTTAAAAAACAAATTTTATTCATGATGTTTTATTTTTTAATCATTTATTATATTTATATTATTATTTTTAAAAAAGAATCTCAAACAAAGTGGAAATAGCAATTTACTTTAGTCATTTTTACATTCATATTATTATTTTAAAAATAGATTAAAAAAAGAAAAAAAGAAGAAGATGTTTTGGGTTTTTAAATGATTTTTTCCGTCAATGTCACATATAAAGTTCCGCATAAAAAAAAATTCATATTAAAAATTCTTAAGATATATTTATCTTTTGAAAACTTATATTCTCTATTTATTTATTTATTTTTTGTTGGTTTGGTAAATTATTTGTAAATTTTGAGAACCAATCGCTCTTTCAAAACATAAATCTCTCTATTTAAATAAAAAGAAAAAATAAAACTCCTTGGGTCGTACCCAGCAGCAAGCCCAAAAACATGATATTTGTCAAAATCTGATTTTGATTTTGGAAAATATATGATTCTAGATTTTGGTAAGTCATCTTTTTACAAAATCATTTTATTGGATGAAGATATAGTAACCTCTGCATTTAAAAAAAGAAAGAATTTCATTACTTTTAAATTGTAAAATTTTAGAATATTGATCGGGGAAAATATATGATTCAAGATTTTGGTAAATCAGCTTTTTACAAAATCTATTTTTTGGAAAATATCATTCAACGGTAAGAAAGAGAAGTTATAAAAGCATGATAAAGAATGGTGGGGGGAGTTCAATTTTGGAAGTAAGAAACCTGGAAAATCCGAAGAAGAAGAGAATGGGGAGACAGAAGATCGAGATCAAAAAAATTGAGAAGAAAAGCGCTTTGGAGGTCGCCTTCTCCAAGCGTCGAACTGGCGTCTTCAAGAAGGCCGCCCAGCTCTGCATTTTGTGTGGTGCTAACGCCGCCGTCATCGTCTTCTCTCCGGCGGGGAAGCCTTTCCTCTTCGGCCATCCCACCCCGTACGCGATCATCCGTCGTTTCCTTGATCGCGACTTCGACACCGATTCCGATATCGACTCACTTCCGGTTGTTCCGGCGGGACAAGTAGGGGTGCGTGGGAAGGTGGAAGTGGAGGATGAGGAGGAGAGTGGGTTTTGGTTTGACGCGCCGATTGAGAGGATGGGGTTGAAAGAATTGGTGAAGTTCAAGAATTCCATTGAGGAGCTGAGGGAGAAGGCGGCGGATCGGGTGGAGGAGTTGGCGATGACGATGGTGACGGAGAGAGAGAACGGCGCCGCCTGTCCTTCTTCTTCGATTGCAACGGTTGAATACGCGCCGCCGCAAGAGGAGCATGGTTCTTCATCTGTCGTCCATGCCCAGGATTCGGCCAAGCTGCTGATGATTGTCATACTCTAGCTCATCTCCATTTTGGGTTCGATTTTGATTTTGATTTGATGAATTCTTTTTCTGATGATTCACACACCACCCCAACGTTACCATGTAAATTCCTTTCATTTTTTTTCCGCCCAAGATTTAGGGCTTATAGGAGCAACATTAATTTTTATACGTCTTTCTCTATGTAATTAGATCCTATATATGTACTTGGGTCTTTGGCTAAACCATGTTATGTGAATAAAACATAACTCTTCTCTCATATCCTTATCTTCAATAGCATTTTTTTTTTTTTTTTTTTGTTTTTTAAATATTTATAATTTATGGTTCTTGGAGAAATTGTTGATAAAACATATTACCTTTAAGAGTGTCGCCCATATCTTTAAGCTGATGAATATCAAATTTATCTGAATTTAATTACTTAATAGAGAGATTAATATATGCTTTGATTATATCAAATTTATCTAAAAATTCCATTGATTCTTTTTTTCTTTTAGATGACATTTGGTTCTCAAAAAATTTGAAGAAAAAGGGGAACGTAGGATGGTGAAAATAAAAATGTATCTTTTTTTTTTTGGTAGAATCTACATGCGGAGCTCACAACTGTAGAAACTAATTTGCTACTTTTTACTGTGCATATTCTGGATGATAACATGATATATGCATATACACCAAGAAATAAATCTTGAACCAAGTTATGATAAAACACGTAGCCAATGATTGATCTTTATGCATTATAATCATTTTATTCTTTATGTATGATAATCAATAAAATGATCAATGTTCTAGTAATCAGTAACCTTAGCTCTTGTTCTTCCTGTAAAGGCCAAAGATCCATTGTATGCCTTTCATATGCTCATCCCTCTGGGGCTTAATTGGTGCTCAAACGACAGCATCCTACTAATAAGTGGCAAAGTCAGAAAATAAGTTCGAGGGAGGGAGATAACACTAAGGCTCCATTTAGAACCTGGAAAGCCCTAGGAAAAGAAAAAAAATACTAAGAAAAATAATTTTCTCATATTTGATTTCACCATAAAAATATAAAAGAAAATCAAATATAATCAAAATTTCTTAAAATTTTAGATACTTTTTAATCTTGTTTTCTTCAAATTTTAAATATAATCAGAAAATAATTTTTATTTTACTTCAAAATTTATTTCCTTACACTTTTTCTCCCTATTTTTCTCTCTATTTTCTTTTCTTAGTACTTTTTGGGTTCCAAATGAAGCCTAAGGCTTCATTTGGAATCGGGAAAGTAATAGAGAAAGAAAATAGAGAGAAAAAGTGGAAGAAAATAAAATTTGGAGGGAATTAATATAAATAGGTTTAAACCTAATAAATTAATTCTGTATGTTTATTCAAACCCATTTTATTTGTTTCTCTTAGTATGGTTAAAGGCATGATATTCATATTAAATCCAAATCCTACAAGCTTGAGCTTTTAGGAGAGTTGATCAGTTAACATGGTATCAAAGCTTGGTTTGATACAACCTCGTTGCAATTTATTCCCCATTTGTTTTTGTGAGTTCATGGAGGATTATATTCAGTTTGTTTGACTCTTCATGTGCGGTATGGAGCCTAAGAAAATGAGCAAAATTGTGAGAAATTTATATTGTATTTGATTTGATTTTATATTTTTCACAGTAAGATAAATATGAGAAAATAATTTTCCTTAATATTTTTTTCTTTCCCTAGTGCATTTCGGGTTTCAAATGAAGCCTAAGGTTGTGCTTGGTTCATGGAAAGTATTAAGGAAAGAAAAAATGCTAAGGAAAATGATTTTCTCATTTTGATGTGTAATGAATAATGTCAAAGAAAATCAAATAGACATAAAATTATTTAGAAACTTAAGTATTTTAAAATTATTTAATTGTTATAATTGTTGTTACCTTGATCGTCTAACCTCCGGGGCATCAGTGACACCATGTAAACCTGCAAAAAGGGCGATTTGGCGACAGTGGGCCAGCTACCTCTCCGATGATCAAGTTAGCAAAAATATGGAGAGGAAGAAGAAAAAAGTATGCGCAGTTTGAATTCCTTACCCTCCCCCTGCGGGTGGACGCTCCTCACGAGAAAATTGTTGCCAATCTCCCTCCTATCTCGTAGGAATTTCATATTTTTAGGGATAAATATGTTTTTCCTTATCTAGGGTTGATTTTCCCTTATCAAGGGAATTAATTATTCCCTTATCAAAGATTATTCCTCCAAGAAGTAAGGAGATTTGGAAACTAGGAAATTTATAGTAGATAAATATCCTTTTGCGTATTTCTCGTTTCTTTCTATCTATTTATCACTAACGAACTCATATACCGAAAGGATGGCCGGTCAGACCCTTAAAATCTCTAGACGGGCCGCCCCGAATCCGCATTCGGGGACACCTGGCCACAGAAGAGCTTTTGGATTCTCCCGTCTAGTAGTGCCCCCCGATTTTGACATGGTAGGTGGACTTGAGCTGCTTCTCATCGCTGACTAGCCGGGCCTAGAGCCAAACAGGTCTTGGGCCCATTGAGTAGTGGGTCTAAAGACCATGATCCTCACAATGCCCCCATTTTCCTTGACTGGAAATTTGTTGGGGAAAATACTATGCTTTAAACCTAGGGTGTGGAAAGTTGAAAGGACAAGGATAACTAATGTGTTCATTAAACGCGTCAGAAGGTGAAGCATGCGGGGACATGAGAAGCGCACGCGGAAGCGCATTACTGCAGCGGTGTTTGACGGACATTTAATGCACTGGCTGATGCCACGCCTCTATATATGTGGTTGGCTCCAAGTGTTCTCTTTACTACTTCAAAACTCTTAGCTATGGGTCTCGCTTTCCGCTGTGCTTCTACAAACTCGTCTAAAGCTACCTGGAGTAGCCCTCCCTTAAGAAATTTTAATTTTCTGGTGAGTTTTTCCAACTTTGTTTGTATTGCCTAGTTTGTTGTTCGGGTGAGTTTTTTTGGTGAAGGTTTTGGTCATGAGGCTATAGGCGGTTTCTGGGATACTTCCATGGGTTCTCATGTTTTGTTATTAGTGGGTTATCAAAATGCCAGCCCTCGTAGGCTAAAGGGTCCTAATAGGTTGGTGCTCAATTCACCTGTCATTCCGATGAAGTGGGAGCAACTTTCGTCGGGCACCCCTTCGTCGGGTCCTTATACCGCCCAGTCGATCATCGACCGTTGGAGCCCCTTCAACCAGAGGGATACTTCTGTCGCTCACATGCGCGACCTCTACCCCATCAGCCATCGCATACCGGTAATGGTGCTTTCAGAAGAGTACTTCGTCCCCTTCCTTGGTTATTTGGGCAAAAAGTCCTACTAGTGCATAGCCGAGGACGGAATGCACATGCGCAACCATGATTTCAACGAGAAGACGGAGCTGGTTTGTTCTAACCTTTTTTTTTTTTTTTGGAACGCGAATTCTTGTTTTGTCATTTTTTTTGTTCTAATGCCTCATCTTTTGCAGACTGTCACTACCATTCAGAATATGGCATGCCAGCATAGGGAACCTTATATCCGGTTGGACGATCCCATGCAACTACGACACTATGCTTAGTTCGCTGTCTCCAAGCACAATGCCCTAGATGACGCAGTAAAACCTGAGAAAATTCTAATTTTCTAAAAAAGGGTAAAATGGTAATTTTGGTCAAAACCCGAAATTTTTTTAGATCTCGGATGACGAAACGGACTTCACCGTTGGAATCGTCTCACGAAATCTAGCTACCACGTTGAATTTCATCGACTCGAGACGTTTAATTTCACGCTTTTCGAGGCACCGGTGTTTCCGTGTCGAAACTACAGAAAGACATGTGATGTGACAACAGTCACCTACTACATATACCCATATGACACATGTTGCATGATTAGTGAGATGATGGAGATGAATGGCTTTGATTAAGCCATGTGTCAAAAATCCAAAACTTAAGGACACAAATGGAATTATTGAAAAGTTTAAATGAATAAGACAAGAAGGAATAGTCTTCTTCTCCAAAAAGAAAGCAAAAACGTGCAGTGAGTGGGAGATCCAAATTTTAGAGAGAGAAAGTGTGACTTATCTCTAGATTTCCCTTCGGCGCTCAAAGTCGGTTCTCGACGCGAGTAGCAAAGTCGTTTCACGCAAAGGCTACGCACGTGGCATCCCATTTTTGGAGTTCCGACAACTCCAAGAGGTAGAGATCTTTTCCTACTTGTTTTATTCTTTGGATAAGAGCCATTTTATGGATGAGGATTTGTTGAGGCCTGAATGGCCATGTTTTCGATCTCAAAACCCAACCGAGCGAAGAAATCTCATTGTGGTCATGAATGCGCCGACCCGAGGGTTTCACTGTTCACGTGATATGTTGTGTGATTTTGTGTTGTTGGTTAATTCAAAGTGAATTGCTTAGATTTTTATTAGCCCATGTGAGCTAATTTTGGTGTTATTGATTGTGAATTAACATGTAATTATGTGATTAGTATGAATTAATTTTGTTAATATATATATGGGAATATATTAGTATCAATTGTTTGAAATGACATAATGCATTCCATATGCACCGAGGCACCTTAGAGTCGATATGTGTGAGTGCATGACATGAAATGAAAAGAAGGAGTGAAATGGTTGTGAAAGGAATTTCATGAAGATTTTTCAAGAATCGCTTGAGAGTGGTCCAACAAGCTTCATCTCGGAATGCAAATTTTATGATCGCTTTCTGAAAAATGATCTAGCAATTCGCCTTGGAGGGTAGTCCAATATATTTACCGAAACTCAGTATGATGTTTTCAAGAACAAAAAGCTTTTGTTTCGAAAACGATGTTTTTCTCGCATTTGGCTTAGGCATGTGTGAGGGAGTTGGTGAGGACTCGAGACATGGGATTGGGCATGTAGACATTCAAGTAGGATCATGTATTTGCTTGAGTGCGATTATTTGCCATGACATGTGCACTTAGGTGGGAGAACCCAGGAAATTATCACCACTGGGTACTTGTCACCTTGTCGAGGATCATTATTTCAGTGTACAGGAGTGTATGAGGACGACACTCTCACTAGAGGCCGTGGTTTAGGAAGAAAGCCGCATTGTGGATTTGACATTTTCTTTAAAACATGTATTAGAACTCTAACTTTTGATATGTTTTAAGTTAAGAGTAATGTAATAATCCTTGAACTATGGCATATAGCTGATGTATTCTTGATGAGTAGTGATGTATGGGCCCAAGTGGCCGTTTTTACTTATGTACATGTCTCATGATATGAGACACAGATATTCTGTAGGTTGACGGGTGGTCAATGAAACACCCCGGGATTTGGGGCGGCTTGATATCAGAGCTTAGGTATACGAATACATAGGGAGCTCGCGTTTGGGTATCCATAAGTTTAATCCTGACACTAGCTTCACAGCTTGGTATCCTTAGTATCAATAAGTTAGGTATACGATTACCTAGGACTTGATGAGCATGGGTTAGATCATGCATTCCTTGTGCATTTTGATGATTGATGTGTGATGGTATGTATAACATGAATTGTTGTATGAATTGTGTGGTTTGTGTGCTTAGTGAATAGCACATAGGAAAAAAAATGTATGGAATAAAATTTTTCTAAGGTTTTACAGTGTGTAAAACTGGAAAAATAAATAAATAAATAAATTTTAATGAATTTATTTGGTTCTACTGGAAAATGAATATATATATATATATATTATTTTATTTTATTTTTATTTTTTTATTTTTTTGTGGTCTTCCAATGGGTGGAACAAAAGAAAAAAAAAGAAAAAAAAAGTGAAAAAAAAAGAGCAACGTATGTTGTTTGTTCAAACACAACATTTGTGGAAGCCAACTAGACGTTCCGCATTTACACATGCCCGATTCCTCCAACCCTTAGAACCTTAAGTGCCCCCCCCTGTCCCAACACACTAAGGCAAAGAGCACCGAGGTGGATCTAATCTGCTTTCAACCAAGGATTCCCAGGAGAATGCCTCAAGCAGGGATCAAAGCTGGATTTTGCTCTCCTTACTTCTCTTTCCACACCCCTCCCCCCCCCCCCCCCCCCCCTCCTTTTTTTTTTTTTTTGAAATTTCTATAAGGGCCCCGTTTCGTCACCAAGATACATACTTTGTAGTCACTGACGCTTATTGACGTATTTTAATGAAATATGATTTTTGGTATACTCATGCAATGAATCCCTACTATTTCTCATCCTTTCTATGAACATTGGCTAGGATAGTTAAGTCTTTTAGGAGCTAGGAGCTAGTAGGGATTGCGCCTAGGCCAGTAGGTAAGGCCCAAGAGCTACTACTGTGCATACACACGCGTCAGCTGGGCTATGAGCCACAAGGCTGGCCCTTTGAAAGTGCCAGTAGGCGTAAAGCCACATCTCTGGTCTTTTGAAAGTGCTAGTAGGCTTAGAGCCACATCTCTGGTCTTCTGAAAGTGTTAGAAGGCTTAGAGCTACAAGTCTGGTCTTTGAAAGTGCTAGAAGGCTTGGAGCCACATATGGGCTTTTAAAAGTGCCAGTAGGCTTGGAGTCACATGTGGGATTTTGAAAGTGCCAATTGGATTAGAGCTACATCTGAGCTTTTGAAAGTGCCAGCGAGCTTAGAGGCACAAGTCTGGTCTTTTGAAAGTGCCAGTAGGCTTGGAGCCACATATGGGATTTTGCATGAAGGCAGTTGCAAAGATTAATAGAAAACACTTCTAAGGAAAATTTTATTAAATAAGAGAACTTTATTGATATTAATACTTCTTAAGATGCGTAGCATTCCACATCCTAAGTATTGAATTCCCATCTAGTTTATTCAGTGTGTATAAGCCTACTGCCCCTACCTTTACTATCATGTACGACCCCTCCCAATTGGGCTAGAACTTGCCAACCGTTGGGTCAACCTTTGTTTTCAAAGACCCTTCTTAAAACTAGTTCGCTCATAATGTAATGAGTCACACGCCTGGCTATAAAGATTCACCATCCTTTGTTGGTATGAGGCTATACGTATAGCGACTGCTTCTCGGACTCGTCTGCCATATCTAGGCCTTTGGTGATGGCTTCAGTATTAGTCTTTCCAGGGATTTCAGTCTAAAGTGTGGGCATCCCAATTTTTGTAGGAATGATGGCCTCTATCCTATGGGTGAGGGTGAATGGTGACACTAAAGTTGACTTCCGGTTGGTTGTCTTATAGGCCCAAAGAACTCTTGGTAGCTTGTACACCCATTTTCCCTTAGCCAAATGTTGACGCTTTTTCAAAGCCATCAAGAGGGTTTTGTTAGATGCTTCCGCCTAGCCATTGCTCTGTGGGTACCACTGGGTTGAGTACAAATTTATGATCTTCAGCTCTTGGCAGAAATTATTATTGGCCACCCCACTGAAACTATGGCCCATTGTCGGGCCATAATCGACGGGTATTCGAACCACAACAGACGATATTTTTTCCACACAAATTGGGACGACGACATCCATGGGAGGTGGCTTCAACTTCTCTACCCATTTAATAAAATAGTCGAGGCAACCAACATCTTCTTTTTCTGAGTTGGGTAGGTAGGTAAAAGGTCCAACTATATCACCCCAACTAAGCAAAGGGCCGTGGCTCGTGGATGGTGAGCCAGGGTCTCTCGAAATGGGCATCCTTACACGAGGGCTTGTCTGGGCACGGCCGCACTTCGACGAGGGTATCGATCAAATTTCATAGTTGGACAATAACACCCTTGTGTATGGGCCTTATGAGCTAAAGTTCCTCGTTGTCTCGATGGTTTCTCATACCCTTCACGTGAGTTCTAGCTTAGTATATATCATTCCATTGAAAGTGGTGAGACACTTAAGATACGCCCTATTCAGAGACCACTTGTATAATTGCTCGTTCACCTAGGAAAAATCTCGCCTTACCCGGGATTCCGACCTTGTGGGCTTCAACTCTCAAGATCTCAAGAAGCCTCCTGAGCTTGTAGGATAATACATGTAGAGGTTGTGAGGTTGCATGAATGCCAAATACTATTACATATGATCGTGACACCTAAGTTCCTAATCACTTTGGATGACTTCCTTTGGAGACTATTTGACTCGGCCATTGAACTTTAGCTCTGACAACACATACCAATGTATGATGGGCATGTATGTCATATCAGATCCTCAAGAATTCCTTATTCAGTACTTGGCGTGGATAGACTAAAGCAATGGGATTTTTCCCTAGCATAAGCAGAGTTTGCCTATAACAATGTCGTTCATAATGTAACAAGTAGATCCCCATTTTCCATTGTACACATGAAGTGTCCTAATCATGTTTCGATTCTATAGCTTCCAAAGGTCCCCCCGGTCTTAGTGAAGAATAAGTGATTTAGCAAAGCAAGTTCATGGGGTGTAAGCAGATGTCAAGAACAAGTTAGAGAAGGCTAATGCAAATTAGAAGATGGAGGCAGACAAGCATAGACGATTCAAGTCGTTTGATGTTGGTGATGAGGTGGTGGTGTTCATTAGCAAGGTGGCCATAGCAAGCTTCTCGACAAAAGTATTAATCATTACGAAATTGTTAAGCAATAATCAACAATAATGCTTATGTGGTTGACTTGCCAACTTGGATGGGAATTTCAAAAACCATCAATTAATGTTTTTTATCTTACCTTGTTCCAACCATATATGAATCTTGGATATCCAGAAGGTAACTCGTGGACGAATTTCCTGTACGTTGAGGTGATAGACACATGTTGTAAGACCAACAAAATTTCACCAAAATCCTTATTTTGGTTGTTTTGAGACATTATCTTTATTTTCTCGTGGGATATTGTTTTTATTTCTTCCATTGTTGTTTTGGGGAGTATTATCTTCATTTCTATTATTGTTTTGGGGTTTTATTTTATTTCCTCTTATACTCAAATTATGTTTAGGGTATAAATAGATGTTTTGGAGTTTGTTTTAGGGACTTTGATTGATTTTATCAATTTATCAATAAATTCAAAGTTTTTGCTTGACTTTGTTCTTTGGATTGAGAATTGGTCTTTGGATTGAGACGTTTTATTCTTGTTGATCAATCATGTGTTGATCAATCGTGCTACACGCTGCGTCATTTAAATAAATATTTATAATACCGATTATAATATATACTAGTTAAATTTTCCTAAATATGTTATATATATATATATATATATATATATATATATATATATATATATATATATATATATATATATATATATATATATATTAAGCTTCTTATTTGAAAGTTTTTTTTAAAGTTCAAAACCATATTTTTGTTAATACAATTAGAGAACTCGTAAAAGCTCTTAAGCTGTTGAAGAAGTTGCAAAGTCTCCTTTATCTTAGGAAATAATAACCTATAGCTCATTCGGGGGATTCTCACATTCATGTATGCACATACTCGACTGAAGGCTATCGGAGTGATCCGTGACTTAATTTGCTTCATGAGGGCCTCCAGCTATTTGGTGTTTAATAGAATAAAAATTTGTTTGCTTGAAAAATTTAACATTTGAAATATAAATTTAAAAACAAATTTTTATTCATGATGTTTTATTTAATCATTTATTATATTTATATTATTATTTTTAAAAAGAATCTCAAAACAAAGTGAAAAATAATACTTTACTTTTAGTCATTTTTACATTCATATTATTATTTTAAAAATAGATTAAAAAAAGAAAAAAAGAAGAAGATGTTTTGGGTTTTTAAATGATTTTTTCCGTCAATGTCACATATAAAGTTCCGCATAAAAAAAAATTTATATTAAAAATTCTTAAGATATATTTATCTTTTGAAAACTTATATTCTCTCTCTCTATATATTTTTTGGTGGTTTGGTAAATTATTTTAAATTTTGAGAACCAATCGCTCTTCCAAAACATAAATCTCTCTATTTAAATAAAAAGAAAAAATAAAACTCCTTGGGGCGTACCCAGCAGCAAGCCCAAAAACATGATATTTGTCAAAATCTGATTTTGATTTTGGAAAATATATGATCTCTAGATTTTGGTGTCATCTTTTTACAAAATCATTTTATTGGATGAAGATATAGTAACCTCTGCATTTAAAAAAGAAAGAATTTCATTACTTTTAAATTGTAAAATTTTTAGAATATTGATCGGGGAAAATATATGATTCAAGATTTTGTAAATCAGCTTTTTACAAAATCTATTTTTTGAAAAATAGCATTCAAATTGCAAGAAAGAGAAGTTATAAAGCATGATAAAGAATGGTGGGGAGTTCAATTTCAAAGCAGAAACCTGAAAATCCGAAGAAGAAGAGAATGGGAGACAGAAGATCGAGATCAAAAAATTGAGAAGAAAAGCGCTTGGAGGTCGCCTTCTCCAAGCGCGTCGAACCGCGTCAAGAAGGCTCGCCCAGCCCCTGCATTTTGTGTGGCGCTAATCGCCGCCGTCATCGTCTTCTCTCCGGCGGGGAAGCCTTTCCTCTTCGGCCACCCCACCCCGTACGCGATCATCCGTCGTTTCCTTGTTAGCGACGCCGACACCGATTCCGATATCAACTCACTTCCGGTTGTTCCGGCGGGACAAGTAGGGGTGCGTGGGAAGGTGGAAGTGGAGGATGAGGAGGAGAGTGGGTTTTGGTTTGACGCGCCGATTGAGAGGATGGGGTTGAAAGAATTGGTGAAGTTCAAGAATTCCATTGAGGAGCTGAGGGAGAAGGCGGCGGATCGGGTGGAGGAGTTGGCGATGACGATGGTGACGGAGAGAGAGAACGGCGCCGCCTGTCCTTCTTCTTCGATTGCAACGGTTGAATACGCGCCGCCGCAAGAGGAGCATGGTTCTTCATCTGTCGTCCATGCCCAGGATTCGGCTGCTGCTGATGATTGTCATACTCTAGCTCATCTCCATTTTGGGTTCGATTTTGATTTTGATTTTGATTTTGATGAATTCTTTTTCTGATGATTCACACGCCACCCCAACGTTACCATGTAAATTCCTTTCATTTTTTTCCCTCCCAAGATTTAGGGCTTATAGGAGCAACATTAATTTTTATACGTCTTTCTCTATGTAATTAGATCCTATATATGTACTTGGGTCTTTGGCTAAACCATGTTATGTGAATAAAACATAACTCTTCTCTCATATCCTTATCTTCAATAGCATTTTTTTTGTTTTTAAATATTTATAATTTATGGTTCTTGGAGAAATTGTTGATAAAACTTATTACCTTTAAGAGTGTCGCCCATATCTTTAAGCTGATGAATATCAAATTTATCTGAATTTAATTACTTAATAGAGAGATTAATATATGCTTTGATTATATCAAAGTTATCTAAAAATTCCATTGATTCTTTTTTTCTTTTAGATGACATTTGGTTCTTAAAAAATTTGAAGAAAAAGGGAAACGTAGGATGGTGAAAATAAAAATGTATCTTTTTTTTTTTTTGGTAGAATCTACATGCGGAGCTCACAACTGTAGAAACTAATTTGCTACTTTTTAATGTGCATATTCTGGATGATAACATGATATATGCATATACACCAAAAATAATCTTGAAGCAAGTTATGATAAAAAACACGTAGCCAGTGATTGATCTTTATGAATTATAATCGCATTTATTGATCTTTATGTATAGTGTCAATAAAATGATCAATGTTCAATGTCGTTTCAACTCTTGTTCTTCTCATAAAAGGCCAAAAGATCCAATGTATGCACTTTTCTTATGCTCCTCCCTCTGGGGCTGAATTGGTGCTCAAATGACACCATCCTACTAATAAAAATTAGCCGAATCAAAATAAGTTGAGGATGGAAAGAAAAGATAAAAATATAAAAGAAAAAAAAATACTGAAAAACTGTTTCTCTCTATATTTGATTTCACTTGCAAAAATATAAAAGAAAATCAAATATTATCAAAATTCCTCAAAATTTTAGATACTTTTTAAGCTTGTTTTCTTCAAATTTTAAATATATTCAGAAAATAATTTTTATTTTACTTCAAAATTTATTCATACATACTTTTTCATCCTATTTTCCCTTTATATTTTCTTTCTTGCTCTAGTGATGTTTTCCTTTTTGTTTGTTGATATTTTCTGCCTTTGTGCCATATTTATTTATTAGATAAAAACTATAGACAATATTTAGTAAGATATAGATTTTTGTTTGTTTTATATTCGGTGGGGTCATCACTTAAAAAAGCCGTGACTCAGTGACCTTCAAACTTCATGTAGGCCCTAAAGGCTTTTCTACTTGTCGGTGTGCCTTAAATAACTATGGAGTTCATAGTACATCATCATTCTAATTTATAGAAAGCATCCCAAAGATTTTATTGAAGAAAAAAACCTAGAATATTTTAGTTTTTTTATATAATTTCTTTCATTGCATAGCAAAACAAGAAGGCGAGATGGAAGAGAATGATTTATTAATATTTTACATACTGAGATTATTTGAATGATAAATGTTTTTTGGCCTGTAGTGAATCTTACTTTATTTTAAAATTTTTATCTAATAGTTTCATGACCTATATATATATATGTATATATATATATATATATATATATATACATATATATATATATATATATATATATAATGTTAATTTTAGTTCTTTAATTTTTTAATTTTTTAAAAATTAAAGGATAATAACATTATTCAAACAGTTCAAATTTTATAAGTTCTTTACTAATCATTTTTCTTGATAATTTCAATTATTACTTAAGTGCTTGTGTAATGTATACATCCAAACACAAATCATTTGTTGACACATATATTTTGTTTGAGCTTAAGGTAGTAAATGTCAATGTCATCTGTTTAGTAGACAAATTTTGGCATGTACGACTTATTTTTAATAATAACATATATAAAATTCATTGAATTATTACTGTGACCTCATGATGAACCTTGATAAATAATTTAAGTGTCAAGATATATTCAACATACCCATATGCCTAAGTTATTTAAATAAAAGTAATCATAACAGTAGTTAGTTCTATATATGAGTAGATTTAATTTACTTATTAACACAAAAATTGAAGTTCTCAATTTATCTTAAGTAAGAAACTCAATACTTATTAATAATTTTTAAATTTTATATCAATTTTAATTTTAATCAATTAAAATTTAAAAAAAAAAGTTTATATCAATAACAATGAAGTCATTTTATAAGTCATTTTTATATTTAATAATATTAATAAAATAAATGTTCGGTTTTGTATTTAGTAGAACTAAATAAGTAAATTATAATTCACTATCTTTTTTGTGACTACAGCACTTCCACACTAGTTTCAAAGTGATAAATTATTCCCAGCTGGTACTCTCAGACCTTGGACCCCCTTCCCTTCACATGCTGCCTTCTCGAAGTATTAGGCGCTTTAACACATGAGTTAGACGTGATAGATATTACTTTATTTTCTTATTCATTGATTTTAATGAAGTTTTTTTTTTTAGTTTGTATTAATATAAATCATTTTTCATATACCATTTTGATAATTATTATTATTGTTTTATTAAATGCAGGAAATCTATTAAAGAAATTTAAAAAGCCCGACCCTAAAGATATATAACACCAGGGCAAACGAAACTTGATAAAAACAAAAAGACCCACCCGGCCCAGAGATTAAATAAATGCGGCCAATAAGGCGATAGGTTGGCTATAAAGAATCGAAATTTCTGGCTGGCCTGCCCAAGAGCAAATAGAATAGACAAAAGCACTTCTAAACATTGAAGGAGAGAACTCTTCATTTTCAAGCGACTCTGTCCATTTAAATATAATTCCCAAGCACTTTTAAAGGAGCAGCCCTTCCAAGCCTTTCTTCACTTTTCAGCGGAAATTGATCGGCAAAATCAGAGTCTATGATTGGCCATGGGGGCACCTAAGCAGCTCCCATAAGCATGACCAAAAGAACCAAATTCCCGGACCATGGAGGCGATGTAACAACGGATGCTCAATGTTTTCTCCATCTTCCTACATAAAGGGCACCTATTTAAGAAGAAAGAAACTTTCCATCTTATGAGTTGGTGATCCAGGTGTTGTACCGCCCAAGCTTCCCAAGCAAAGAAGCCCATTTTGGAAGGAACCAATTTATTCCAAAATAACCTTTTTGGGAAGAAGCCCGTCTCTCTCTCCCTCTCCAAAAAATTGAAGCTTGATTTTAATGAGAAATGGCCATTTTTGTAAAGCTTCCAGCACATATCCTCTTCAAGGGGTTTATCTTTCATGTCATAATCGGATTAAAAAAGATTTTCCACGATCTCTATTTCAAATCATTAAAAATGCCTTGCTTTCAAACCAAAAGTCCATCCCCACAGCTCTCCCTCTCTGAGGCCTCCATACCTCCTTCACGCTGGCTCTTTTAGAACTAGACATTGTATAAAGCATAGGAAAAAGCATACTGAAGGGTTCCTCACTACACCACGCATTCTCCTAGAATTTGATTTTGCGTCCATCACCTAATATAAGGCTGCTATGCTGTTTTATAGAGAGAGATTCTTTATAGATTTCTTTCCATAAACCCACCCCAAAGCTACCTCTCATAGCCTTTGTAAGCCAACCTCATAACGCATGTGTTTTTATCCCGATGTGGGTTTTCCAAAGGCCTTACGCCTCACCTTCGAAGCCTCGACACCATTTTTCCAAGAGAGCCTTATTAAGAGAAGAGTTTTTGGATTCCCAATTCTGTCCATATCCTTGCTCGAGCTCCGCGATCTTATTGACATTTGTGGATTTTTCTATCCAAAACTCCTCCGACCCACAAGAATTCATAACTAGATTCTTTTTAAGTCTCGCAGTGCTGATTGACTTAGGGATTCTGAAGAGGGACATGAGGTAAGTAGGCATGCAAGAAAGGGTGCTTCCGCGAGTCTTCCCCCTTTGGAGATGTATTGCCTTTTCCATAAGGCTGGTCTCTTTCGAAACTTCTCCACGATGGCATCCCAGACCATTGTGGACTTAAGTCTTACACCAAGAGGAAGACCAAGATAAGTTGTAGGAGGCAAAGACCCCGCCTGCACCCAAGCTCTAAGGCAACAAGTCGTGGTTCCCACATCCCCACTGTAAGAGCTTTTTTCTAGATTTATCCTTATCCCAGAGAGCGCTTCAAACTAGAGCAGAACCTAACTAAGATAAATGATTTGATCTCTTGAATTCTCACAAAAAACCAGGGTATCATCCGCAAATAACAGGTGTGAAACTTGTACTTCATTTCCACCTCTGTCCCTCAATTTGTAACTTAAAAGAAAGCCTCCCTCCATCGCCTTGTTAATTAAGATAGACAACGCCTCCATTCCTAACACAAAGAGGTAGGGGGACAGGGGGTCCCCTTGTCTAAGCCCTTTGAGCTATGAAAGAAACCATAGGGACTACCATTTATCAGTACAAAGAATGTGGTAGTCGAAATGCACCATCTTATCCACTTTACCCACTTTGCTCCAAATCTCATCCTCTTGAAAATCTGAATAATGAAGCTCCAACTTATGTCGTCATAGACCTTCTCAATATCTAGAACATAGAACACACCTCTTTCCTTCTTCTTTTGAATCGAATCTGGCACCTCATTTGGTATCAAAGAAGCATCCAAAATTTGCCTCCCTTTAACAAAGGCATTTTGAGCTACATTCACTAATTTTCCCATTACTCTTTTAATCTATCGGATGTGCCTGGGCTATCATCCACTTATAGAGACTTCCCACAAGGATAATGGGCCTATAGTCCTTTAAATCCTTTGCACCAACTTTCTTAGGCACTAGCACTAAAAAGGTAGTATTTAGACTTCGAACAAATCTCCCATTAGCATGGAACTCTCTAAACAAAGAGAGAATATCCTCCTTTACAATATCCCAATTACACGCGTAAAGTTGTCGGTGGAAACCATTAAGACTCGGTGCCTTATCCCTACTCATGTCAAAGAGAGCAGCCTTAATTTCTTCCTCAGCAAAGGGCCTTTCTAAGCTAGCATCCTCATAATCATTGATACTCAAGGACTCTAAGCCCATTGGACTAGCTCTCCATTCCCCTGAGTCAGAGAGAAGGTTCTTAAAAGCCTCTACCATTCCCTGCTTGATTTCTCTCTCCTCTCTTAACCACTGGCCATTAATTTTAATCTTATTCAGGGCGTTCTTCCTCCTATGGGAATTTTCCACCCTATGGAATAATTTTGTATTCCTATCCCCTTCCTTAAGCCATATTTCCCTTGATTTTTATCTCCAAGAAGTCTCTTCCAATAAAGCCCACTTCTTAAAATCAGCCGTAGCAAATATCTTTCCTCTAGCAAGGTTAAACTTAGGGTCTCGATTTCTATCTGGTCTCAAAGATTTCACCTTTTGAGAGCTACCTTCTTATTTTCCTCCACCTTGCCAAAGATTTATTTGTTCCAAGGAAAGAATGGGTGGGTGGAGAAATTTGTGATCAAACCCCTTTAAGTATAGTGAGGCCCCGTTTTCAATATAGAGAAGCATGTTCTATGGAGAAGGCTTTGGATTTTAGGGAACATTCTGATCCAAAGACCCCCGGCCTGATCCAAAGAAACAAGAGGAAGAGAAGAAAAAGAGTTTTCCCGTTCTTTAACCATAGAAGGGGAAGAAACCTCAAACCTGGCATTTCTTGGCTTCTTTCAAGGGTGCTCTTCATCCTCACCTATTGACTTACTACCTTATTCTGCCTCCCTTGATAAGCCACGCAAGGAGGTCTCTCCATATTTAGAATGTGCCCTAATATTATTACCCAGACAAAGCATTTGACTAGCCTTTAGGCTTTTAAAGCCCAGCCCATCAGCGCACCTTTTGCATAGGGCTTGTGTTTCAACCCAACTGAACCATAACTAAACACAACTGGGCCTTAGGCTAGTTTTTTTTTATTTCTTTTTGGACTCCCTTTGTAAACTTTAGCCCAGCTAAAATGTGGCCTAAAGGAGACAACCCAATTTCTATTGCCCACCAAGAATCCAACTATTTTATGCCTAATTCCCCTTCTCTAAGACCTACCCCTGCCTTCGCCTCCACTATATTAAAATCTTCTGCCACAGCTTCCAGACTACATGTCTTTTCATGTCTAATCGACCCATCTCCTAAGCTTGGGAGCCATTTTTACTAAGGCTTCCGACGAACCACCCGCCTAAAAGCACTTGTATATCCTTCTACTTCTTCTTCACGCAATACCCTAGTTGTAAAAACCTGGTTTGTTGAAGGCCTCAATTCAGTGAACCAGAGCGGAAGTTCCCACCACAATTGTAGCGCATAGCTTCTCATCCCCTCTAGCAAATGGACAGTTTTTGGGCAGTTCTGATTTCTCATTATGACCAAAATCCTGCCCATTTGAACTCCAACCTTTACTCTGTATTTGTATCTATGGCCACAAAATCTCCACATCCATCCCTAATCTTCCAAAACACCTTTTCTAACCAAAAGTGCAAAGAGAGGCCTACTATCCTTACCTAAGCTTCCCTCACCAGGTCTTCTCTTTGAACATACCCAACTTTCGGATTCCACCTCTCCAACCAAAGAAAGTTGCCTTGAAAGTTTCTTTTCCCTCTTTCTAGGACTCGATCTACTTCCTCAAAGTGTTCAAACTCAAAGAGCATCAAAATTTTATTTAAAGCTGCTACCTTGACAACCCATCCTCAATCTCAACCCACAAATCCCTTTCAAGTCTTTTTGCATAACTTTTTACTACCTCTGAAAAAGAGATTTTTTTTCCTACTTTTCTTGTCTGATACTCCAAGGTTGTGCTGAAATTTTTAATCTTTTGTCTCTCAGACACACCCAATTCCCTCAACTTCTTAGCCACTAAATCCTACCCTAGTACTAGGCCCGACCCCTTCAGGAAAGATGATGTTGTGTCTTTTATCCTCTCCATCTCTTACTGTTCATCTCAAAAATATCCCAGCAGCATTTGTATGGCATGACAACTTGTATTTTCTCCCATTTTCAGTCCAAATAGAACTCCACCTCCCATCAAGGATGTTTTAAAGACGCTTCATCCCTTCCAGTCATGCCTTAATCCTCTCCTCCGCACTCCAATCCAAGAAACTGCACCTCTTCTTCTTTCCCAAATACACCCCTTTTGAGTGTTTCCTACCCCATCTACTGCTATATATATCAAAAGATTTTTCTTCAATAGCAAACCACCTCTTTCCTACTTTTTCCGGCGAACTAAACGTCTCGAGAATGTCTCATTATGCATCGGAGCGATGCTTTTTCAACCGAACTAGGTCAGAGCGTGCCGGAATCGCTTGCCGGGTCCGCCGCTCGACGCTGGACCTCCTCGCCGCAAAACAAGAACAAAAGGATCGGCGGGGTCACCATTGCCTTCTCCGATGCCTGCCGGGCTCTTCCTCGACTTAAGAAAAGATCAACCGCTGTAGAGTGAATTTTCCGTCACTTCATCACCCGGTGGCCTAGTATTTATAGTGGAGGATTTTCCCAATCGATGGGCGAGCAAGGACTCTCTTATTGGATGGGGATTTTCTTTCCTTATCATTGCCAAATTAATAAGTGGGATAAATTCATAGAAAGCAAAGCATATTTGTGAATTATCCTACTTCCTTATCGTGGAGATTTGATTTATAACTAGAAAGCAAACTTGTTGGGAATTATCCTACTTCTTATTGGTGGAGATTTGATTTGGATTTATAGGATATGGGCTATTTGGGCTTCCACAAGATTGGCCCTTGATTGATGAACTGGGTTCTGCTTTCAGGCTTTACGCCAGAGCGAGCCTTTTAATTGGCCTCTGCTTATAAGCATTTTCAACCCATTCCGGATCTGGGAGTGGGCTCAAGGCTCGCCTATTTTAAACCCCATTAGCTTCCCCCAAATCCTTCGTTACGCGCAGCGTGGGCAAGGGTCAGACAAGCCAATCGGGTGCGACTTCCACATGGTCGCTCGGCCGGGTTTGGTTCAGTATTTGTCGCCGCTAAATGTCCCGTGATAATGATGACTTTAACTTTCGGTTTATTTCCTCTGGGCTTCTTCGCTTTCCGAGAACATCCTCCTAATCGCTAGTCTAGTGTGTTCCTTGATCTTTATAGCTGATCTGCCACAGGAAGAATCGGTTTCAGCAGGCCGGACGGGCGAGCCCCCGCTTATCCTCTTTGCTTTGCTTTGGCAGAGGAGTCCAACGCCAAGAGCCGAGGACCGCCCAAATGATCACGCCTCCAACCCAATTCCGCTGAAAAGCACTACCGCTGGTGCCGCCTATGAGTGATTATTTTGCGGGGGTCAATCCTCCCATGTCCTCCCACTTCCACGCGAAGACATCCTGTTCGCTTCAAGAAGTGATAAGGAGAACCGGAGGATGCTTTTCAACCGAAACTCGGGCCGAGCGTGCTGGAATTACCGGGCCGGTCCACTCGGCCTCGACGTTTGACTCCTTGCAAAACAAGAAACAAAGAAGATCGGCGGGGCTCGCCCGGGCTGGGTTCTCCGATGACTGCTCGGCTTCCCGACGAAGAAAAGATCAACCGCGAGAGTGAATTTTCGTGATATGTCCGCTGCATCTTCTACTCTATGAGGTGCCTTGGTATTTATAATGGATGATCATGACAACTTTCCTAATTGGATTATGATACTGAATAGTATGTTTCCTAGTTGGATGATGACACTGAATAGTATGTTTCCTTGTTGGATGATGACACTGAATAGTATGTTTCCTTGTTGGAGGATGATACAATATTTCTCCCACTGGGTAGGAGATTTTTTTTCCTTATCGTAAAACCGATTAATAAGGGATAATTGATGGGAAATAATTGGGAAATATCTTACTTTCCGGGACAGGAGATCGTGTGTTTTCCTTAATATGGATTCCTGGTCACAAATTTTTAAAGGGGTGAATCAGTCTTTGTTTTAGAGTCATATTTGGGGATGTCATCAAGGGCCTATCATAGTACCGCCCGTTTTTAATCCCTTTTTGGGCTTGCATCTTGGGCTTACGCACCTATTATTTCAAACCCCATCACCGCCTGTACCTTGACTGCCGAAATGAGGTGCGGTCAGACGCTTCTGATCAAGCGTGATATCCATGTGGCTACTTAGAAGGGTTTGATTAGTTTTATCCCTCTTATTGTCTCGCTAATCTGAAATGCTTGGCTTCAATAAGTAGTTTCGAACCAAGCTACTGGCCCCGGCTATTATAATCTTTAGGCGATTTATGCTCTTTTGAACTGAGCTTCTGGGCTCCTGAGCTACATGGCTCCGTGGCTACTTGGCCTTTTTGAGCTGTTACACTCTACGACCGAGCTTCGGGTCCCGAGCCAAGCATGGCCTCGTGGGCTACTCGTCTTTCTGCTGTTACGCCCTCGCAGAACCGGAGCTGGGCTCCTAAACTATTTGGCTCCTTGGCTACATGGCCTTTTTGAGCAGTTACGCTTTGCAAATTGAGCTACTGGGCTCCTGAGCTACTTGGTCTATGGCCATACGGCTCGCTTGAGCCGTTACGCCTCGGCGAAACGAGCTACCAGTTTCAGCTACTGCATTCGCCATACTTCGCCTGCTTGGAAATGATACTCTCCGCAGCCTACTTGGCTCCATGGCTACATGGCCTGCTCAATCGAGTCTGGCCTCAGCTACTCGGGCTCCTAAGCCACGGTCTGCGGGCTACACGTGGCCTATTCAAACCGGTTACCAGGGCTCTTGAGCTACTTGGCTCCGTGGCTACATGCTCTGTTTGAGCGGTTACGCTCTACGAACTGACTTACTTGGTTTCGTGGTTGCGGCCTCGCTCAATTCAGCTACCGGGCTCCCGAGCTACTCGCCCGTACATGGCGTTTTTCTAACCGGGAACAAGCCAGCTCGGGCACATGGCCCGCTTTAACCGAGTCGGGCCCCCGAGTTGTTTGGCTCCGTGGCTACATGGCCTATTTAAGGGGTTACGCTATGCGAACTGAGCTACTAGGCTCTTGACATTTGTGCAGTTCCATCTGATTTTTGTACGTATTGAGGTGGTCTATGGGGTCTTTTGTTTCGTCGAACGTCTCGATTCGCAAAGATTCGAACTTTTCCTAAGCTGGGAAGTGCAAAGACTTAACGGTGTGAATGGAGACTCGGTTTGTTGCACCAAGACTTCCATGGAGACTGGAGCTCGGCCTTTTACCGCTACCTTCATGTGGCTGATTTTTTGCTGGATGTGCCTGAACCTTTGCTCCCACGACCTCTCCTCGTTGCGATCCTCTCTAGGGGGTTGGTAAGGATCATGCTCCCTGGTGTGGCTAGTTTCCCATTCTCTATCCACTTCTCGATGAGGGTCGAGGTGTTGCTCTTCTGCAATGTGGTTTGGGTCTTTTTCGGCCCGTCGTGTCTCGGGGCGTTTATTTGCCTCGTGAGTTGTTCCAACTCTTTCGCCAGGTGTTATCAGTATGGACGCTACGCCCCACTTCCTCCGTGTTGGCCTGTACTGTCTCTAACATACCTCCTGGAGGTCAGCTGTCCACCCCGCCTGGCTGGTCTTGCATCCTTGAAGGATTGGCGTTGCTCCTGCTTGTGTTCCGGGTTGATACCATCAGTCATTGAGAGCTCAACTTTATTTGTAAAGGAACTATTCTTCCTACAGGCGGCGCCAACTGATGATGCCTTTCGAACCTGAATCTGGCCGGGAGCGTGGCCGATTTGGCCGGGCCGATCCGCCGGCCTGATGTTGGACTCCTTGGTAAAACAAGAAACAAAGAGGGATCACGGGGCTCGCCTGCCCCCTCCGATGCCTAAGTCAGTTCTTCCCTGATGAAGAAAAGATCAACTGCTTAGGGAGTGAATTTTCTACGTATGTTTGCGTACCTTTCACTTATGAGGTGCCCTGGTATTTATAATGGATGATCATGAAAACTTTCCTAATTGGATTATGATATTGAATAGTATGTTTCCTAGTTGGATGATGACACTGAATAGTATGTTTCCTTGTTGGATGATGACATTGAATAGTATGTTTCCTTGTTGAAGGATGATATAATATTTCTCCCACTTGGTAGGAGATTTTATTTCCTTATCGTAAACAGATTAATAAGGGATACTTGATGGGCAATAATTGGGAAATATCTTACTTTTCCGATTGGAGGAGATTGGGTGTTTTCCTCTAATATGGATTCCTTGGGCTACCAGCCTTTTAAAGGGGTGAATTGGGCCCTTGTTTTAGGCCTATATTTGGGGGTTGTCATCAAGGGCCTATTGCTAGTACTGGGCCCGTTTTTAACCCCGTTTTGGGCTTACGTCCCTGGGCCTCACAAGACCTATTATTGTGTCGTGTGGGCTCTAGAGCCACTGCACGGCCCCAACGGTCTAGCACGCTTTAGCCCGCCCCGGCAACATCACTGGGCTAGTTCCAGCCACGCAGCGCTCCACCTTGTCTCCGTGGTCGCCTGTACTGCCCTTAACGCCTCCTCCAGAGGTCGGCCGTCCACCCCGCTCTGGCCGGGCCTTGCATCCTTTGAGGATTACAGCTCGCTGTGTTCCGGGTTGATACCATCAATCCCTGAGAGGTCAGCTTTATCTGTAAAGGAACTGTCATTTCCATAGACGACGCCAAATTGCTGATGCTTTTTCAACCGGAACTGGGCTGGGAGCGCGGCTTCGACGATCGCCTGTCCGCGGCTTCAGGTGTTGGACTCCTCTCGCAAAACAAGAGACAAAAAGGATCAGCGGCTCGCCCGCTGCCAGCCCAATGCTTAAGCCGCTTCTTCCGGAAAGAGAGAAGATCAACCCGCTAGGAATGAAGTATCGAGCATACAAGTCCAAGACCTTTCACTTACGAGGTGCCCCGTATTTATAATGGATGATCATGACAACTTTCCTAATTGAATTATAATACTGAATAGTATGTTTCCTAGTTGGATGATGACACTGAATAGTATGTTTCCTTGTTGGAGGATGATACAATATTTCTCCCACTAGGTAGGAGATTTTCTTTCCTTATCGTAAACCGATTAATATGTATAATTGGATTTGAAAATAATTGGAAATATCTTACTTTCCGGACAGGAGATTAGGTGTTTTCCAATATGGATTCGCTACCAGCCTTTTAAAGGGGTGAATTGGACCCTTGTTTTGGGCATATATTTGGGGATCATCAAGGGCCTATTGCTAAAAAGTATTGGGTCCTGCTTTAATCCAAGCCACTAAGGCCTTAAGCCAGGCATCTATTATTTCAACCCCATCGCGCCCCACTCCTTTGACTAAGTGAGCGTAGGCAAGGGCTGTATCGCTTCTCGGATCAAGCGTGATATCCACGTGGCTACTTAGGAAGGGTTTGATTAGTTTTATCCCTCTTTTTATTGTCTTGCCAATTTGAGATGCTTGGTTTCTGGGCTGTTAAGCCTTTTGAACTAAGCTACTTGGCTCCTGGGCTATTCTACCTTTTTGGGCGATTTATGCTCTTTTGAATTGAGCTTTTGGGCTCCTGAGCTACATGGCTCTGTGGCTACTTGGCCTTTGGACAAGCACGCCCGCGAATCTGGGAGCCTGGGCCCCGAGCCATGGCCCGTGGCTACTCGGCCTTCGAGCCTGTTACGCTTTGCAAACTGAGCTATTGGGCTCCTAAACTATTTGGCTCCGTGGCTACATGGCCTTTTTGAGAGGTTACGCCTGGCTTAACCCGGGAGCCACGGCCTCGAAGCACGGCCTCAGGCTACATGGCCCTGCTTGAGCTGTTACGCTTATGCGACCGAGCTATCGGGTTCCCGAGCACTAGCTTCATGGGCAACAAGGCCTGCCAGCCGTTACGTCATGGTCCGAGCTACTAGGCTCTGAAGGCCTGGGCTCGCTACATGGCCTGCTTAGTTGTTACTTCGGATCGGAAAGAATAATTTTTTGAGCTTACGGCTCCGTGAGCTACATGGCCTATTTCAGCCGGGCTGCGCCGCGAATCGAGCCACTGTGCTCCCGAGCTACTTCGCCCATGGCTACATGGCCCGCTTCAGCCGCAGCGCGGCGACCGAGTTACTACAGATCCCGAGCTACGGCTCCATGGCTACATTGCCTGTTTGAGCTATTACGCTCTGTGAAATGAGATACTAGGCTCTTGAGCCACTTGGCTCCGTGGCTACATAGCCTGTTTGAGTTGTCATGGGCCGCGAACCGAGCTACCGGGCCCCGAGCTACTTCGCCCGTGGCTACATGGCCCCGTTTGAGCGTGCCACGCGGCGCGAACCGAGCCATCGGGCCCCGAAAGTACTCGCCCGTGGCCACGCGGCCGCTTGGTCGTTACGCCAAACCGAACCGACCTATCGGGCTCCCGAGCTATTTGGCTCTTCGCGGGCTACATGGCTCGCTGTCGCTATTGTCACGAACCGGAGCTTACCAGCTTCGGCTACGGCTCTCAGAGCTACGTGACTGCTTGAGTTGTCGCGCCTATGCGAACCGGAAGCCATCGCTTCCTGAGCTACTTGGCTTCATGGCTACATGGCCTGCTTCAGCCGCTACACTTTGCGAATCGAAGCATCGGGCTCCCGAAGCCATTGGCCCATGGCTATGGTCGTCATTGAGCTGTTACGCTTTGCGAACGGAGCTACTTGGCTCCATGGCTACATGGCCTGTTTGAGTTGTCATACGGCGAACCGAAAGAATGGGCTCCTAACTACTTCGCCCAGCGGCTACATGGCCCGTTTGAGCCGTTATGCCCCATGAATCGAGCTACTTTGGCCCGCGGGCTACATGACATGTTCGAATTGAGCCGCTCCCGAATTTTACTGGGCTCCGTGGCTACACGGCCTTTTTTGAGCGGTTACGCCGCGAACCGAGCTACTTGGACTCGCAGGGCTACATGGCCCGTCGGCCTCAGCTCACCAGAGCTACATGGCCCCGCCTAAATCGAGTTGCTTGCCTTCGTGGGCTACACGGCCCTGCTTCAACTGAGCCGCCGCCTCAGCTACTTGGCTCCGTGGCTTATGATGGCCACTGACGGTTACACTTCGAGAACCGAGCTACTTGGCTCCGCGGGCTGGGCGCTGGCCTATTCACCCGAGCCGCTAAGCTCCCGAGCTACTGGTTCCATGGCTATACTACCGCTTGAAGCACTCACTGTTAAATTGCTCCGGCTGGCATACGCCTTATTTGATCGACACGTCAAGTGAATCAGCCATTGACTCCGCGGGCTGTACATGGCTTGGTCGAACCGAGCAATCAGCTCGGGCTCCCGAGCCACGAATTGCGGGTTACATGGCCTGCTCAACCAGCCTGCTTGGGCCCCGGCTACATGGTCCGTCTCCGAACCGAGCCGGGCCTCTTGGGGCCTACTTGGCCCCATGGCTACATGACCGGTTTGGAGCTGCCACGCCTCGCGAACCGAGCCATTAGCCTCACATCCTGCGCATCCCATCCGATTTTGTACGTATTGAGGTGGTCTATATGATCTTTTGTTCCATCTAACGTCTCGACGGCGTGATTATGAACTTTTCCTAAGGAAGTGCAAAGACTCGGGCGCACTGGAGATTCTGGTTGGTCACCGTGGCGTCCCGACTGAGCTCGGCTTCATCAAGTACCTTCGGTGGTGGCTGATTACGGATGTCCTCGAACCTCAAGCTCACGACTCTCCGCCACATCCTCTCCTGGCTCAGAAGGATCATGCTCCCCGGTGTGGCTAGTTTCCCTTCTCATCCGCTCGACAGGGCCGAGGTGCTGCTCTTCTCGGTACCGCGGCTCGTGGGCCTTTCGGAGCCCGTCGTCTCTCGGGGGCGTCAGATGGTTGCGCGTTGTTCCAACTCTTTTTCAAGAAGGTTACCAGACGTGGAGCACTTCCACCGTCTCCAAGTTGGCCTGTACTATCTCTAACGCCGGAGGCCGGCCGATCCACCCTACCTGGGTCGTTCTGGTATTCTTAGAGGATTCATGCTTGCTCTTGCTTGTGCTCCCAGCTTCTCTGCTGCCGGGATACCATCAAGCAGAGGTCGCCTTTATTTGTAAAGGAACCGTTGCCCTACTGCACTACGCCTAACTCATGATGCTTTTTTAATCGGAACTGGGCTAGTGCGTGCTTGATTTGCTAGGTTGGTCCGCTAACTCTAGGTGTTGGACTCCTCTACAAAAACAAGAGACAAAAAGAATCATGGGGCTCGCTCATGTCATTCCGATGCTCTAAGTCGCTCTTCTTTCTCAGGAAAGAGTGAAGATCAACTGCTTAAGGAATGAAGTATTGGAGCATAAGTTCACGTACCTTTCACCAACGGGGTGACCTAGTATTTATAGTGGAGGATTTTCCCAATTGGATGGTGATAAGGATTCTCTCTTATTAGATGGGGGATTTTCTTTCCTTATCGCCACAAATTAATAAAGTGGATAACTAGAAAGGGGCTATCGGGAATTATCCTACTTCCCTTATTGGTGGAGATTTGATTTATAACTAGAAAGCAGTTATTGGGAATTATCCTACTTCCCTTATTGGTGGAGATTTGATTTGATTTATAGGATATGGGCTATTTGGGCTTTCCGCGTTATTGGCCCCTGGGATGGATGAACTGGGCTCCCGTTTTGGGCCTACACCAGGAGCCGAGCCTTTTTACTGGGCTTGCTTATAAGTATTTTTTCAATCCTGCTCATCGACTCGGGGAGGCTCGCCGCCTATTTTAAACCCATCACTGCGCCTCAAACTCTGGTTATGGCAAGCGGGCAAGGGGTCGACGTTTCTGAATCTAAAAGCATCATGTGGTCGTTTCCGGGGCTGGTTTGGTTCGCTTTGTCAGTCATTAAATGTCCTATGATAATGATGACTTTTCGACTTTCGCACTTATTTCCCCTAACTGCGTCCCTTATGCTGCTCTGCTTAAGCTGACTCGGATCCGTGGGTATATAGCCTTTTCTGAGCAATTGAGCACTTCGAAAACTGAGCTGCTGAGGCTCCGTGGGCCAATATGCCAAAGATGAACTGGCTCTGCGGCTCTATGGCCTTGTTTGAGCAGTTGAGCTCTTGAAAAACTAAGTTGCTGAGGCCTGTATTAATATGCCTGAGTCTAACCGCTCTATGGCTATACTCCGCCTTATCTGAGCAATTGGCTCTTGAAAACCGAGCCGAGGCCCGTGGCCAATATGCCCGAGAAGCCGAATTGGCTCGCGCTATACGGCCTTGTCTCGAGCAAATGAGCTCTTGGAAAATTGAGCTAGTAAGGCCCGTATTAATCTCGCTCGAGCCGAACTAGCTTTGCGCTATACGGCCTTATCCGAGCAGTTTAGCCTAAAACCCAGCCGCGAGGCCTGCGGCCATCCGCCCGAGCCGAACCGGCTCGCGGCCATATGGCCTTTCATAGCCGGGCTCTTTCGGAAAACCGAGCTACCGAGGCTCAGGCTAATTTGCTCGAGCTAAACCGGCCTTAAGCTACGCAGCCTTAGCAACCGCATGGCGATGTCGAGTCGAGGGAGTTTGGACACTGCTTGCACCTCCATCACCTCTCCTGACCTGGAGGGGTGTCAACACCCTCACGATGACCCTTTGGTGATAAGGGCAGTTGAGGCTAACAAAACAATCCACCGGGTCCTTGTCGACAGTGGGAGCTCAGCTGACATCATCTTCGTGATCGCTGACAAGACGGGCACGGCGGAGAAGCCGGAACCAGCCAAGACCCACCCGCGCAGGATTCTCCGAGAAAAGTGCTACTGGGGTTAATACGCTTAGTGCTCACTGAGACCCCCTGCGCTGTGCAACAACAAATGCGAAGATTTCATAGTATGCCTCACTTATAACGGTTATTAGGCGTAATCTCTCTCAACGCCATAAAAGCCATCATTTCCGCTTATAACATGGTGATCAAGTTGCCTACCACAAACGGAGTAGGAATGGTTCGAGGAGACCGCAGGCAGGAGGTTACTCGCATTGTAATAGCGTAAAGCGGATCGAATTTAGATCCCAAAGAAGCTCCGTACTCCCGCCGATTGAAAAGCATCAATGATTAGTTTGTTCTGTAACTGCATGGGCCTTTACAAATAAAGCTTCGATCTCTCGCAGAATCGGATGATATCAACTCCTGAATACTGCGAGCCATGCCAATCCTGCTGACGCAAGAGGATCGAAGGCAACGCAGTATAGCAACCTCCTATAGCGCACCGAAACGATACATGATAATGACAAACAGATGAGCACTGGTCTCACCAACCAAATGCTTGATAAGGGAATTAAAGCAACTCACTGCATGCAACGCCCCGCTTAGGCAACATGCATGAGCCTAGGAAGGCCATAACACCACCCCTGTGTAGAAGAGCAAACACACCACCCTCCCCGAGAGTAGAAATGTAGCGATCCAAATTCGAGCTAAGGGGCACGAGCCTTATCTCGAATTTCTAGAGGAGCGCAACGGCTGGGCTACCTGTGGGGAACATCTGAAATGATGAACCGAATTTCCCTCAACCGACCCCTCCTCATGTGGAGCTCAACCACATAGCGGAAGTTGTAAAGGGTCAACTTCGTAATTTACGGACACCTGGTGTAGCAACCTGAGTCCCCGTTCACAGCCGAGGTGCTACATTTCCCCTTCCAAAGAAAGCTCAGATGCCGCGATAGAAGCTGCTCAAGGAATGAAGGATCCCGTCGAATCATTCCAATATCTTATAAGAACCAAATGGAGCTGCATGGATATCAAGACCCCGTATGGTGCAGAGCCTTCGCTATCATGCTAAAAGGCCCGGCATTGGCTTGGTTTAATAGGGCCTCATCGTCAGCCGGCCCTTCATCAGAGAACTCTCCATCGCATTTGGCCTCACACTTCACCTGAGCCGTAACATACAGAAGCCAGTTATCACTGTTTAATCATAAAGCGTGAACTCCAAGAAAGCCTAAGGTCTTATGTCCGTAGTGTTCAATAACGCTAGTCATTAAAGGTAGATGTACCGACGAGTTCTCTATCACCGTGATTCATCAGCCGGGTTAGGAGTACAAATAAGATTCTGACTGATTTCATCACAGTTCGCGCTTATTTCCTCTTAGTTCTTTCTTTGCTCTTTCGAGAACATCCTCCGACCGTTAGTGCTGTGTTCCCCCGATATTCGGCTTTTCTCCGCGGCCCGCTTCCTGGTCCGATCATTTATCTCGTAATTTATTTTAAGAGATTTTGAATACCTACCGAGGTCGTCCTTTCGCTATGTTCCAGACGGCACGCCTTTCTCCTTCTTGCCCTACGCTGGGTTAGAGTTTCGGTCCAAATTCGTATTCTAATGGGTCCGGGTCGCCTTCTTTCGCAGATAGTGATTCTCCATGTATTTGGTTCAGATGCACTTCCGGTGGTGAGTCTCAATCGCTTAGCCGTGGTCGTTCTTCCAGACGCCCAAGTCCTCCTTCCCTCGGGTGTGCAGGATAAAATTGACAGAGATTAAATACCCATGGGGTTTGAATATCCGAGGTCGGCCGTGCGCACGCCTTAGCTATGGTCCCATGGTCGAGCCTTTATATGGGAAGTCTTCGCAAGACGACATAGAGGCCCTGCTTAGCTGCCTGCGCCCCCGACGTATTTCGACTTATGTTGTCTGCCAAGATGGCGTGCTTCTTCGAGGTGGTGGTCAGAATGGCTTCCGCTTTTCCTCTACATCCCTCGTAAAAGGGTCTTGGCACATTTCACGCTCGCCTTCAACTTTCGCCCCAATTTGTGCATTCTCGATTGGCCGCTGCTGTCCCAGTGATATGGCCTGGGTGTTCCTAGTATAACTCTCGTTTCGACTCCTTGAGAGCGGCAGCCGCGAGGGCTTCCTTATTTATCTGCGCTCGCCTCCCGGCCGATCATCTCTGACTCTCGTCTCTCCCACAAATTTTGAAGGAGCGCTACTTTGTTAGTGGTCACTGGGAGGCATCCACGACAAGCAAGACATAATCAAGGCCCACCTGGTTCGACCATACCTCGAGAATCTACGCGAGCTTGCTTGGTTTTGGTTTACCTAGTTTTCATTGGATTATGTGGTATCCCTTAACTTCGCTTCGCGCCTTCTCGTATTCGCCCGATCTTAGTCCGAAGATCGGGGTTGTAGCGAAGTCAAGCAAATGCTCAAGGCTACTTGAGCTTATCAGCCGGATATTCCAGATCTTCAGTTCAAGTCTTCCCGACCTTCACTGAGGCCCTCACCTCTATCCTATGAAGTTCTCCCATGATAGTCCCGCTGTCAGTTTTTCCACTAAGGAGAGTTTGGGTCGTGATGGAGACGGCCCGGGAGGTCCCAGTGTGAGCAAACCGACTCCTCAAAAGAGCCATCCAGCCTCGTAAAGCCTCAGGTCGGGGGACGCCTTCTTATCACCCACCGCCCACCCGGAAAGCTAGGCGCCGCCTCCGAATCGAGGTTCCAAGAAGCTAAGTGATTAGTGTCAAATAAGGCGACAGGCTTGTTTATCGATGTTTGAGCACTTTTTGTGTACTAATCAACTTAAATAACCTAATTGATACACTAAGGTCCCAACTATGCTATTAATCATATTTGTGGATATTTTTGTAGTTTTGCAAGCCAATTGTACCCACTATCTTCAAGCCAAATCAAATGCAAGAACCCGAAATGATCTCGGTCAGTATGAACAAAGGTATGGAAACTGGAGCTGTTACGTAGGAGAGCTTAGCATTGCGTAAAATTTCAGAAGAAAGTTAGAACTTTTCGCAGTCATGAATTTTCATTATAAAGTAAATTTTCGCATGTTGCGAATTTTTCGTGATAAGCCACAAATTCTGCAAATTTCTATTTCACAGACACCAATCTTTTCACCGCTTTTATGGCTTTCAGACTCAAAATGTCTTTAATGTAATTTTTGTTCTTTCATACTTTTGTGTAATTTCCTTGACTCTAAGCACTATATAAGCTCAATCCACCTCATGTAACAGCAGTTTTAGTTTATCAATAAAAAAATTGGCGCCAAAGCTTTTAGCTTTCCCGCCTCTACAACTTTCTTTCACCTTCTCTCCCTTTCTCGTATTTTCTCACCTGCCAAACACTCTTTGAGGATGACAACTCAAGGGATGCTTGGCTAAACCTCCCTCATCCTTGAAGTGGAGGGTCACCGGTCAGTACAATATAACACACGCCTGTTACTAACACAGTATCTATTATCATTTATGTTTCAAGATCTCACACGTTTGAACTTGCGATGTACCCCCGAGTGCTGTGGTGACTTTCTAGCAAGCTTTCAAGGCTCGGGCATACTTATTGCTGATCCACCGATGCTCAATTAGTTGCCATTTATTAGTCTTCGTGAGGTTAGATCCACGGATGGTTCAAACCCAAGGCTTGAAACATTAATGGGTCATAAATGTCGATATTTAGGAAGGAAAACTAGTTCAAATTTATTTAGCTAAACCCTAGATCCGCCGAGAAATGACTATAGGTCCCCTCCCCACGAGGAAAAGGACCCGAGGACACATAGCTTACCTTAGAACCCTAAGCCCAAAGTGGTCCAAACTTCAAGGAGTTCTTTACACTTTATTTCTACGCTAGCAAGCATCAAACATCAAATCTCACTGTTTTAATTAAAACCCAACCAAGTAGAAACACCAATTTCAATCAACAGACCATTTGGAAGATAAGAAAACCCATCCCTGATTTTGACCTTAGGCCACTATGCTGCAGTAGCTCTGCTATGGCAATAGGAATCTAGAGTCATAAATTTTATTGATTCAAAACTTAATGGCACTAATCAATGGCGCCGTCACTGGATGGTGCTTAAGTGAGCGAAGCTACCAACTCTGCGGGATCCACATCACAAGTGTCGTGAATTCTCATCCTTTTATTTTACTATTATTCTACTATAGTTCAATGAGGGGAATTGCATGTTTATACCGGTGCATACTCAACTTTTATTTGTTTCAAAATTTGACCAACTATAACCCGTAGTCTTTGCTTCGGCTTTCTCGTTGTTTTGTGTCAGGCTCTTGGCGCAACATCGATAGAAACACCACAGCAGGCTAGAGAGAACTATGCTTCAAGAACAAGGGTGCAGTTGGGCTCACATAGTAATCAGATGGAGCCTTCCACCGAGGAGCAACTTGCAAAGTCAATAGGGATACCAAGAAACCCCAATGCCTACATGTCCATGAGGGACACGCCCACCAAGGGTGAGCGCAGCTCTCACGCATTGCACTCGCATGATGTAGTCATGTGCCTTATTTGGTGTCCCTGTTCCCAACCATCCATGGTATGGAAAATGAGAATCCATACACACACATCCGGGAGTTTGAGGAAGTTTGCACAACTTTTGTGGAAGGTGTAATCAATATGGATCTGCTTAAGCTGAAGGCCTTTCGCTTAACCCTCAAAGACAAAGCCAAAATTCGCGACTTTTAAGGCCAAGAACCATCCTGAATTGGGCAGAACAGCAGGCAGAGTTTTTGAAAAAGTTCTTCAAGCACACAGACCACTTGAAAGAGGTACCTTATACATTTGCAGCCCATGATAATGAGAAGTTCTACCAATGCCGGGGAGAGATATATGGAACCATCGCGCATGCCCTTCCACACCATGGCTTTGATACATGACTGTCTCACTGCGATAATGTCATAAATTATTAATAGACTATGAGATTTGCAAGAATCCACAGAGTCATGACTCCTCAACTATAAATAACCCAAAGTTTTTAATGACAATCCTAAAGAACACACAGCATGAAAAAGCCACCACCAAATCTGTATGAGGTCATACATCACTAGAGACATGGAGAGACAAAGCAAAGACCACTTATAAGAGGCTGAATGATTGAAATGAGAACCCAACAATGAGGCACGAGCAAGAACTGAGGGCATTCTCAACCACCACGCTTAATCACACCACCGAAAGAATGGGAAAGGAGAATATATCGCTCAAAGAACTGCCTCAAGAGGAGATCCTTGTGGGCCAATACACCACAATACACAATCCACCGCCCATAAACCATTAATAATATCCAGCAATCCACCAACCGAGGAACCACCCAAACCTTCTCCTGAAACCAAACCAAAGCTTCCTCCCTACAGGCCTCCCCCCGCCGCACAACAGCAAAGATGGATCATCCCCTCGCCTCAATCCATAGCCACCACCATCTTCATCCTCAGTTGAACAAGCTAGTATGAACTTGAGTAAGGTGGTGGGCAACTTTGTGGAAGAACAAAAGGCAGTGAATGCCCAAGCCAATCAAAGAATTGACTCGGTGGAAAGCACACTCAATAAGAAAATGAGCAACCTGCACTCAAAAATTTCTCGTGCACGACAAACAAGCAAAGAGGGTGCGTGAAAAGGAAATTTCTCTCAAACAACACAACCAACCTAAGGATCGCATGAAGTAAGCGCCTCCAATGAGCCAAGTTCTAAGATGGATGAAGTTAAGGCAATCATCACATTGAGAAGTGGCAAAGAGCTCAAACAACCAGCACCCAAAGCAGTAAAAAAGGGCTAGGAAACTAAAGAAACTGAACCGGAGGAGGTGGTGATCAAGTAGATTGTAGAAAAAAATAGCACACCCCCACCTTTTCCTCAAGCACTAAAAGCTAAAAAGAAGGATATTACCTAGGTCGAATGCCAGAAGTGCCTTAATAAGTAAAGGTCAACATCCCCACTGACATGATCAAACAAGTCCCCACCTATGCAAAAATTTTCAAGGACTTGTGGTACAAATAAAAGAGGGGCCGAATGTTGACAAGAAGGCCTTCCTGACTGAACAAGTCAGTGCTATCATCCAATGCAAGACTCCAGTGAAGTACAAAGATCCGAGTTGTCTAACCATTTCGGTTAATATTGGAGGCACTTGCGTAGAAAAGGCACTGCTAGACCTGGGTGCGAGTGTGAATCTCCTCCCCTATTCAATGTACAAGCAGCTCGGGTTGGGAGAACTAAAGCCCACCTCCATCACATTGTCTCTTGCGATAGATCCATCAAGATACCAAAGGGGATAATGGAAGATGTTCTTATCCAAGTGGACAAATCCTACTATCTAGTGGATTTTATTGTACTTGATACGTAACTCGCCGCAATCAGCCAACTACGTGCCTATTTCCATCCCGGGAGACCATTCTTGGCCACCTCTAATGCGATTATCAATTGCCGAAATGGTGTTATGCAACTCATCTTCGGAAACATGACCTTATAACTCAACATCTTCCACTTGAGTAAAAAGCACATACAACCAGTGGAAGATGGCCCAAAAGAAGTTTGCATCATCGACACAATCCTGGAGGAACAGGTTGACCAGCAGAGTATGCAGGATTTGCTGATTGAAGAACTGGCTGAGTGTTTAGAAGGGCAGCAAGAAGCCTAAGACATGAAACTTGTGCAAGGGTAATGGAGAAAAAAACAAGAAATTCCGCCTTTGATAATTGAGGAAGGAACTAGTGAACCCTGTAAATCGAGCTCAAACCCTGCCCTCGTGGAGTTGAAATATGCCTATCAAAGAACATGAGCAAAGGTCCAGCTTGTCATTTCATCCCCGTCGCACTCACAGAAGGTAGTCTCGGCCGCACATCCTAAGGGAGAACAAGCAAGCCTCTAAGGTGGAAGATTATCAATCCTGGCGGGTATTGAATGAAAGTTTGCACCCATCACATCTACCTAGAGAGAGTAAAGTGAGTAAGGCAGCCACAGAGAAGACTGAACCCACATATGCAAGAAGTGGTTAGAGCTGAAGTACTAAAGCCAAGTGTAAGTCGGTATTATCTAATTCATCGATAAAGACTCGTGAGTCCAACCCAGGTGGTGCCTAAGAAGTCAGGGGTAACCACTGCATAACGAAAAAGGAGAAGAGATGCCCACCCGCCTTACCACAAGTTAAAGGGTATGTATTGATTATAGTTATTGAATGAAGGGACTGTGAAGGATCACTTCCCCTTACTCCTTCATGGATCGCCTTCTAGAGAGGATTTATGGTCAACCCTTATATCGCTTCCCGATGGCCACTAAGATACCAAATAGAATTGTCGGAGAAGACCAGAAAAGACCACCTTCACATGCCCATTTGTACATATGCATATAAAAGACTGCTCCTTTAGCCTGTAATGCCCCCTCGCTACATTTCTGGCCAGATATGCCTCAGATTTTCGTGATTTAGAGCACATGGATAGTTTACATGACGACATTACGCTTATGGGGAGCTTTTGAAGAATGCCTAATCAACCTAGAAATTGTATTGCACAGGTGTATAGAGAAAAACCTGGTTTTGAACTGGGAGAAATGCCACTTTATGGTTAGCCAGGGAATAGTATTAGGGCATATTATTTCAGAAAAAGGGATCGAAGTTGATAAGGAAAAAATCGACTTGATTTCCAAACTGCCTTCCCCCACAAATATCAAGACTGTAAGGCAATTCTTGGGGCATGCAAAGCCTTGCATAAGAGGTTCATCATGGACTTCAAAATTGCCAAGCCTCTGCATAAACCGCCGAAAGATGCCAAATTTATTCGGGATGCAGTCGCCAAAAGAGTTTGAGGAGCTTAAAGCCTATTCGACCACACCGCACTGGTCACTAAATAGAGCCCTTAATTGGCAATTTCCGAAGTGATGTGCGATGCAAGCGATATGGCCATTGGAGCAGTTCTTGGACAAAGGGAAGGAGGGAAACCTTATGTGGTCTATTATGCAAGCAGCACATCAACGAGGCACGTAGAAACTGATACAACCACAAAAAAGGAGCTTATAAGAGCCGTCTATGCCCTAGAAAATTTCGAAATTTATTTGGTTGGGTCGAACATACAGTATTCACGGATCACTCAACCTTGAAATACCTGCTCACTAAACAAAAAGCTAAGGCTAGGCTTATCGTGGATTCTCCGCTGCAGTGAGTTTAATCCATAAATTTGGGTGGACAAAAAAGGGTGTAGAAATGTTGCTGCTGATCACCTATCAAGATTAACACCAGACACAACACTCACAACCCTCCGATCAATGATGAGTCTCGAGGAGTCACCGTCTCCCGTTGGAAGGGGCACCCCGGTATGCTCACATTGCAAATTACTAAAGGTGTGAGATAATGGGTTAGATTGAGTGCCATAAGACAAGAAATTCTTCTTTGCAAAAATTCACTCCTATTATTGGGAGGACCCATTCTTGTACAAATAATGTGGTGGCTAGATAATTAGAAGGTGTGTGCCTGAAGCAAAGCAACCAGGAATCCTCAGTCACTGCCATGAGAATTCCTGTGGAGGCCACTTTGCTTCCTAGAAAACTGCTAGGAAGGTGCTCCAGTATGGATTTCACTGGCCCTCTCTTTTCAAGGATACCCATACCATGCAAGGAATGCGACAAATGCCAAAGGTTGTAAAGACTACTGGCCACATGATGCCTTTAAACCCGATTTGTAGTTGACCTTTTCGATACTGGGGATCGAGTTTCATACCATCTTCTCCTCCCTCGATACCTCTTACATTCAAAGGAGTCGACTCATTTGTTCAAAAGGGTTGAAGTAGTTCTTGCAGGCAAAGAGCCACAAAGGTGGTATTGAAATTCTTGAAGGAGAATATATTCTAGATTTGGGGGTCCCTAAAGCCATAATTAGTGACGGAGGTTCGCATTTCGCAACAAACCTTTGAGAGCCCTTACTTCAAGTACGTTGTCACATAAAAGTAGCCCACCGCATACCACCCTCAAACCAAAGGGCTGCTGAAACAGGCAATAGGGAGATTGGTCTCGCCTCTTGACTCCTTCCGCATACAGATCAGCCTACAAGACCATTCTCGGGCATGTCTCCCATCACCGGTTTATGGAAAAGCTCGCACTCGCCTGCGGGAAATCGGGAATATAAGGCATGTGGGCGTGCGAAAAAATTGAACTTGACATGGGCAAAGTCGGTCTTAAAAGGCTCCTCGACATCAACTAATCCAAAGAATTCGAGAAATGATACCTACCTCAACCTGCTAATCGCAAAGATAAGTCAAGAGGTGGCATGATCAGCTGATAGCTCGCAAACATTTCAAAAAGCGGGACTAAGTATCGTTTACGATTCCAAGCTCCACCTCTTTCCAGTGCTTAAATCAAGATGGATCATTAATTCACCATCCAAGAAGTTTATCTCAATGGTTCAAGAGGACTCGCTTCACGCCAAAGACAATCGAGTGTTCAAGGTTAATACAAAGGTCAGTTTACACAGCCGCAACACCAAACATCAGAGGAAACTTCTCCTCGACCCTCCATGAAATGACACACATTCTGGGAGTGACTTCAGATTATCTTAAGTCACTAGAATTTTATTGCTTAATTTAGTAATCTTTTTGTGTCCCTTGTTGTCTGATTGTTTTTGAAATTTTTTTCTCATTTTGCAAGTTCGTTTTCAATTTTTAGTCTCTCTGCTTTGTGTGTCGCAGTTGGGTCGGGAGTAGTTTTCTCGCCCGAATTCCTTCCACCGCGAAATTCGCAGTCCATCGTTCTTCTCCCCGCCTTCCGCTCATGCAACAACCCTCCATTTCATGTGCCCACCATAAATTTCCCTATCTTTTTTATCCAACCATTTAATAGGCACTTAAGGCCATTAATTGGCCATGACCTTTCATTTGCCCCCTCCCTCCCTGTATAAAGCCCTTTTTCTTTCTTTCCTTTTCATTTCACATCCCATTTCCAATTTCTGCAGCCACCCTCCCTTTCTCTCCTCCTTCTCTCAGCTTTAAGATACAAGACCCGAGCAGCGCTTCGCCTGTGGTTCGGTCTCCTCCCGTCTGGCCGCTTCCACAGCACTCCCACCACACTGCTACCGCAATCAAGCCTCCCGCTCGTCGCCAGGCTCCGCACCGGCTCCTCCCGTCGCTTCACCCCTACCGCTTCCTCCCACTCGCTACGGCTTCCCACGTCGCTCAAGGCAGTGTTGCCGTAGTTTCCTCCACTGCAGCCCTTGCCCCGAGGCGATACCACACTAGGGTTGGCCCTACTCCACCATCTCCGCCACATCCTAGGCCATCCCGGAGGGCCCCATACCTAAGAGGGTCTCTGACCTCGGCCCGTGGAGAGTCCTCCAAACTTAGCCTCGGGAGCCACAGCCACCTCACCTCATCGTGGCCGCACCGGAGCCCCCTCCTCTAGACCTGCTCCCAGCCTTCCATCATCCGGGGGCGACCACTCTTCCACCGTGTGAACCCTGGTCCCGGTGGAATGCCGATCAAGAGAAAGACCTACATGACGAGGTTTATTAGGATTTTTCCATCCACGCACCCGAGTCTCTAAGACTCGATGCTCCTAGTGCAGAGGTACTCCCTAGAGCCGTTCATGACACCTCGTCGGTTTTTCTACCCTCGGGTGGTCATCGAGTTCTACCACACGATGACATCCAGGCGCGAGCCCCACCCGACTACTCTTCATTTCTCCATCGGTTGGGCCTGGGCTAGATACTTAGGCCCCGTGACATCGCCGCTTACATTCAATTTGCTCAGTGGTCTCGGCCAACTCTACGAGGTAGTAACCCCATCCCTATCCCAGGGAGATGGTCCTCGTCTTTCTTCCTCAAAAGTGGACATACCGCCGGACGTCTCGTCAGGAGGCAGCTCCCGTCGTATATGCTTCTTATCGATCACATTCTACGGTCTAATCTTTTCCCGCTTCAACATATCGTTCAGAGGAGAGGAGCCATCTTAGAGGCCCTATTTCACATCTTCAAGTGGCTATCGGGGTTTAGTCCAATGTGCTTATCAGGATCTCCCTTTGCTCCATTTCAAGGACAAGGTCCATTAATGGAAAGTCTATCTCGAGCTGAGTCCACGCCTCTCTTAGTCCCAAGACTCTCTCGTCAGTGCTTTCGAGCATAAGGGCTTCCTATGAGCTCTCTAGATCGAGCCATTGCCGTAGGACTCGCAATCGGGGGCCTCTTACCGTCGACCTATGGCGACTTCTCGCCCCGGGGCTGTCTCTTCCAACCGAGGACCAGCCAACTGCGTATATTCCTATCGATAGCCTCCGAGCATTTTGGGAGCCTCAGTTCGCACCCTCGTCCCGCCCTCCCAGCCCACGCCCACGCTCCACTCGTCATGTCTTTTCAGGCCCAATGGCCCTGCCGCTTCTCCGTATCGTGCCGCGAGTACCTCGCACCACCTCCGCAAAGATATCACTACTTCCTTAACCGCGATTTTCCACCATCATGGATGCAATTTGCACATTCTCCACTACAACAAAGATCATCAGGATCGCTATGTTCTCGAAAGGTGATGACTCGTGACCGAGGTCGCCATGGCTTAAACCGCCATTCTCGATAGAATCGTGCCATCCTCATGCAAATCCGTAGTCACTGGGCCTCCCCGCGATCTCCCCATATGTACTGCCAGACCGCTCATGTCTTACTCCAAAGAGACCTGCCAATCTCCACCTCCAGCCCCGCAGTTCTCGTCAGTCCTAGCATACCAAGTAAGTAATGTAGCCACTTCTCCTCGCAAAGACTCCTCGTACTCATCTGCATCGACGACGCCTCTTCACCGGCACCGATCGAGGAGGTAGGGCATTTCCTCCACTACCTTTCCAATCCACACCTATCAAGTGACAATGGCACACTTGGCTCTGGGGAGTTAGCCAATAAGTGATTTTATATATATATATACTGTAGATACGCTTGTTTTACACTTTCAATCTACGCATGTGTAAGAAGCCCATTTTGTATGTTTAAGTGGCTTTTTGCTTCTGAAAGCTATTTTTGAAAAAGCTAAAAATTTAGTGATATACACTGTTATACATATTAGACAGTTCAGTTTCTTAATTCATTTGCAACATTTTTTTCCCTTTTTTTTTTTTTTTGTGGTTTTGCCTAGCCTATAAGGTAAAAAATTGAAACACAGCCCAATGTCATTGATGCTAGATTAGTTCCATGCATGATTATGTGGTCGGGTCATTGAAGTCTCCGTATTCAATTCTTTCCACTCAGCTAGCCACACACCGCGCACCACCGCTTTATGTAATAGCCTCGAGAAATCGTGATAACTCCCTTTATCATGCAAACTACTCCTGGGCTGGCCACCACCGTAGTGCGTTATGGTTCCCTAGTATAGAAGGCCAATGTGTCTTCCAAAAAAAAAGTTAAGAAATAAAAAGAAAAGCAGAAAAAGTGTTGGAGAAAAGAGAAGATGGGGTGCCGCGACGCTTTACCTGAAACCCGAGCACGGTCCACAAAGGGTTCACGACGAAAAGCTCCCAAAGCCTCGTGCCCTAAGCCTTAGTCGTCAGGAGCCACCGACTTAGTGCTCGCTACATCGGTGGATGGGTGAGGTTTAGCGAGTCGTAGGTGTTGGAATTTCGAATGCATTCGGAGTCTGGGGCGAAACCCGAGGAGTTAGTGGTCGAGAGATCCTCATGATTTGGCCCTGCCTTTAGTCGGGTCGGGAGTCATCGGTGACCCCTCGTTATGACTCGGTGAGGTCGATTTCTCAGCATTGCATCCTACGATACAAAAAAAGAAATATGACAAAAGAAAGGGAACTAGATTTATTTAGGTCAATGGGTGCTAGGATTTTGGCAAAGAGCTGGTTAGGAGAGAGCAAGCTTTAGAAGGTTATTGTTAAAAACTGATCACATAAACACTTAGATTTTGGTGGAAGTTTCGGGATGATTCCCTTGGGATAGATACTCTTCTGAAACTTGGTCCTGTATGGTATTTATTCTCCCAAGCTGGTTGTTGTGTAGGGTCTCAATCATTCAGAGGGTAGGGCATTACTTACTCATACACTTCTTGAAAATACCACTGTCTGGCATGAGTTAACTCTGTCTCGTCTTCTTTTTTTTGTCATCGCTAAGAGACTAGCAATGCGTCGCTTGGGGGAGTGATTAAGGCCCAAATAAGCATGCTGCTGTTTGAGGCTTGTTTATTGCAGGGCCTGGAGCACTTTACCAATCAACTTAAATAAACCAATTGATACACTAAGGTCCCAACTATGCTACTAATCATATTCTCAGGGATATTTTTGGTAGTTTTGCAAGCCAATTGTACCACCATTCAAGCCAAATGCGAGAACCCTGAATGAGCTTGAAGCCCATGAACAAAGTAGATGGTAATCGAGCTAAATACGAGGGAAAGAGCGAGCATTGTACCTTCAGGTGTTGCGAACTTTCGCAGGTCGCCAATTTTCGCAGCTTCCACCTCGGTTACCAGATTGACCACCTTTAATCGCTGTGGCTTTGTATCCAAAATGCCCTTAATGTACCTGCCTTTCATACTCTTCTCTCTTTTGTGCACTTCCTTGACTCTAAGCACTATAAGCCTCAGTTCATCCCATGTAAATGTGCCAGCTTTTTAGCTCATCAATAAAAATTCGCAAATAAAGCTCAAATTTTCCCGCTCCGCAACTTTCTTTCACTTTCTCTCCCTTTCTCGTATTTTCTCACCTACCAAACACCCTTCGAGGGTGACAACCTAAGGGATGCTTGGCTAAACCCTCCTCATCCTTGAAGACGGTCACTGGTCAAAGGGTCAGGTAATACACCCGCCTTGCTACCAACTGTGCATCTATTATCATTTGTGTTTCTACATCTCACATATGGGTTTGAATCCCTATGATGTACCCTGAGTGGTTAGTACTTGGCAAGCTTTCAAGGCTTAGTGGATACTTATTGCTAGATCCACTGATGCTCAATTAGTTGCCATTTATTAGCTCTTACAATTTAGATCCAACGAATGGTTCTAATTTCCGCTTGAAACACACGGTCATAAATGCTGTATACTAGGAAGAAACTTTCGAGGTTCGGGGCTTTATAGCCAAACCTAGATCCGTCTCAGAAATGACTATAGGTCATCCTCCCATCACGAGAAAGGACCCGAGACATAGCTTTACCTTAGAACCCTAAGCCTAGTGACCAAACTTCAAGGAGTTTTTTTTTTTTACACTTTATTTCTTTATAGTTATAGTTTTAATGCAATATCAACCTCTCACTGCTTTTTACTAAACCCCCAACCAAAGTAGAAATACCAATTCTCTCAGAATCAATCAGGACTCATTTAGCATGAAGAAACCCATCCCCGAGTTCTAATCTTTAGGCTAATTATACTACAGTGAAGCCTTCAAGCTACTACTATTAGGAATCCTAGGATACAATTCTTGTTGATTCCGTGCACCTATTGTGCACGAATCACATGTCTGCTGCCACGCCCGTTCTCACAGAAGGCCAAAGATTCCTCTGGGAGTACCGGCCGAGCCTCGGGGCTGAGGTTGATGCCTATCTCGCTTTGAGCCTCATGTGAGAGCACAGAGCCTCCTCCTTCGGAGAAGCAAGACTTGGGAGGAAGTGCCCTTAAGCTAATGGAGATAGAGGATTCCGCCTCCAATGCTGAGTTTACCGGGCCGGTGCGATCCCATCTATCCCCGCAGACTCGATCTGAGCAGGTCAGCGCCCCTACCCGCTGGAGGAGGCTTTGGCCCATCCTCCGGTGGGTCGCCCGTGTTTTCCCCCGTGTCTTTGCGTGTCCGCTTTCATCTGGTTTCGAGAGTCACAGGTTGACTTTATGCGTTTCGGTTTCGCACAAGCACGACCAAGAGTTTGGCAAAAAGCGGTCGTGGGATCGAACGAGGGTCATGTCAAAGCCGCCTAAAGCCTACAAAAGCGAGAGTGGCTCACTTCTAATGATTATAGAATCGGCGATCTCAGATGCAAAATACAGACGGCGGAAGCCTCGTGAAGCCTCAAGTCCCGATCTCGTGCATACCCGATGGCTGGGAGCTCGGGCCGAGGGTGAAGGCCTGGTGATAGGCTTAAGAGTTACCGAGGGTGACCTCTATGTGTCAAGGATTTAGTCGCTGCATCGCTCTAGAACGATCCTGTGGGCGGCCAGAATGGGCTGCAAGCTATCCATCGAGCCTGTATAGGGAAGAGCTACACCATCTCCGCAGAATGTAGCTACTGTAGCCCGAGAAGAAATGTAAGCTACTAGAGGATGTAGCATGGCCAAAGTAGTGTCAAGCAGAGAGTCCTGGTCGCCGTGAAGCTTCCAAGCCGAGCCCCACAACGCCGAATCGATGAGTGCCACGGCCATGGCGGGACCCTTCAGAGGGGATCTGCTGAAATGGGCAACAAGGTGTTTGAGGATGAGTACCTGCACTGGGTCTTCTAGATACTGGGCTTCCAGGTCGCTAATGCCCACCCTGTCGTGGCCCAACTTTGATATCACTCAACAGATGAGAGAAGTGAAGTAAGAAGAGTCCTTTTTCCGTTGATCGTCTGGAGAACTGGGGCCACTCCAAGCGAGGCCTCACCCTTTTTTTCGCTCTACTCCTAACACCCCGAGCCCGGGACGTGATGAGCCCCTTGTATAATTTTCTGTTTGCTTTTTTTTTTATACTGGGCTCCAACCCCTGACATATGTGTAATGCCATTCCTGCTTTGAAACCCTCAATGAATACCTGTCTTGTCTCTCGCTTTTCCTCTAATTGCGTCCCTATGCTACTCATCAGTTGACTCCGGGATCCGTGGCTATATGGCCTTTCCTGGAGCAATTGGAGCACCCTGGAAAACCCCAGCCGCCGAGGTTCCGCAAATAATCCGCCCAGCCGAACTGCCTACACCTATATGGGCCTTGTCTCCGAGCAGCTTGACTCCTTTGAAAACCTGTGCCTCACTGAGGCCTGTGGCTAATCTCGCCCGAGCTGAATCGGCTCGTGGCTATACACTCACTTATTTTGAGCCGCTGAGCTCTTGAAAACTAAGTTATGTCTGGCACGATTTGAGTCGAACTGCTCAAGGGCTGAAGGCTCATGCAGCAAAGTAGTTTTCGAAAACCGAGCTTCTGGAGGCTCCATAGGCCAATTTGCTCGAGCTGAACCCGGCGCTTTGTGGCTATAATACGGCCTATCTCGAGAAGCCGAAGCTCTTGAAAATTGAGCGCGTACCAGGCTCAGTGGGCACCGCCAAGTATGTCGACCGGGGTGGCTCTACGGCAGGCAAAATTCTCTACTTTGAAACAGCTCTTGAAAATCGAAAGCACGAGGCCCGTGCTGACTGGGCTCGAGCTGAACTTCAAGCCGCGGGGTTATATGGCCTTTGTCTCAGCAAAATTTTTGAGCACTTCAAAATTGAGCCGCCGAGGCTCATGGCTAATTCCGCCTGCCGAACTAGCTCCCGGCTACAAGGCCTTAGCCAGCAACAGCTCTGAAAATGAGCCGCGAGGCCCAGTGGGCTAATATGCCTGGAGCTTAAACTCGGCTCGCTATATGGCCTTGTCCGAGCAAATTGAACACTTCAAAACCGAGCTATTGAGGTTCCATATTAATCTCGCTTGAGCCGAACCCGGCTTGCGGCTATATGGCCTCGTTTGGCAATGGCCTTGAAAATCGAGAGCTCGCTGAGGTCTGCGCACTAATCTTCCTGAGCTTAAACCGGGTTTCAGCGGGGTTATATGACCTTTCGAGCAGCTGGAGGTTTCGAACCGAGTTGTTGAGGCTCTTGTACACCGCCGAGCAGCCGGGTTTCCGCGGCTATGGCGATCTGTCCGAAAGGGCCAGCTCTTCAAGACTGAGCCGCTGAGGCTTCGTGGGCTAATATGCTCGAGGTGAATCGGCTCTGCCATAAGGCGTCTTAGTTGAGCTTGAGCCTTCAAACTGTTGAGGCCTGCGGGCTAATTCGGCCAGCCGACCGGAAGTTTCGCCATAAGGCTTGCTGAGCAAGCTGAGCTCTTGAAAATCGAGTCACAGGCTCGCTGGCTAATTCGCCTGCCGGCTGGCTTTGCGGGTTATACAGCCTTTATCTCGAAAGCAAAGCTGGAGCTCTTGAAAACTAAGCCGAGGCCCGCGGGCTAATCTACCCGAAGCAATCGCTCCTGGCCTACAAGGCCTTAGTTGAGCAGTTGAGTTCTTCGAAACTGAGCTGCTAAGCTCCTGGGCGACGTGGCCTTTTGGCTACATGGCCGATTTGACTTCCTTCTCTTGGAAAGAAGCGGGCGTCTTTAATGCGGTTTTATGGAGAATAGGAATTGCATTGCGCGTACTAAAGCACCTCGGGCTTCCTACAAATAGCTACCTGGCTCCAGGATGGAGCTCATGCTTCGAATCTTCTTCCCTTTTTAGGCATAATTGGGATCCGCGCACTACGGCTCGGGCGCTTGGTCGTCATCAGAGGGGAGGCCTCGCTTTGCATTCACTCTGACATTTAGTCCTGAGGTCTTCCGCTCAGAGTTGTGTTTTTCCCTAGTTCCTTTGTGGAGTTATGTTATTCTCAGCTGTCATGACTGAGCCATGCTGTGAATGCATCCTAGGGCCATGTACTTAAAGAAGAACTTTAGTTTCGCTCTCTCCATTTTATCCTCTTTTTTTCTTCTTTTTCTTTCTTTCTTCTCTTTCTTTCCTCCTCTTCTTTTCCTTCTCTCCTTTCCTCCCCGTCTCACTCTCTCTTTCTCTTCCCTTTCTTCTTTCTTTGAGATTTTTCTTTTCGAGGGAATCACAGGCCGTTCATTCCCCAGAGATGCGGGATGGCACTGATTGTAATCACTGTATCTTCATTGGAATAGCAGGGCAATTTTTTTGAAGCACACTTTTATTCAAGTGTGTACTTTCAAGCAGCTTCTAAATAGTCAGGTCTGCTTTTCTTTTTTACCGAGATGCCTTGCTTTTTTATTCATAAGGATATTAAACAAAGTAATCAACGAACACACAGACTATTATCTAAAAGTTGATGATACTTTATTAAAGATTATAATCCGAGGTCTATTGATATAAACGTTTGAGGTCTCAGCGTTCCAAGAATGAGGTAGAATTTTTCCTTCTTCCGTCTGGAGTTCGTAGTAATCAGGTCTGACCATGCGAGACACGATATAAGGGCTCCTAGTCAGTCCAGCTTCCAAGTGTGTAGGATCTTTCCTCTCAGAAGATTTCAAGATTCAGTCGCCAGCTTATAACTCCGGGTTTAACCTTTGGTCATCAGAAGTACCTCAAGGCACCCTTCTCTGGTGGTAGTCTTCTGTGGTCGCTTGTAGGACTCCGATCACGCTTTTCATCTGTGATCTAGGTGAAGAGCCTTCCACATGTTCCACGCTTACAATCAACCCTTGGGGATTTTAATCCGATCTCGACAGAGGGCTATCGCTCGGTGCCAAAGGCTAGAGCGAATGGGGTCTCCTTCGAAGGCGACTTGGCGTAGTTAGTGTCTAATGAGTTTTTTGACTCATCGTAAATTCTTAAATTTAAAATTTTGCTTCATTCCCAAGCAAAGAAAAGGAGTTAAATTGTTTGTCCTTAAACAAATAAGCTTAAAAATTTTTAAGGACATTTTTCTGATTCATACCACGATCTTTCTTATTCCACCTTCTAACTGGAAACAAAAGATACAAGCATCATTTTAAATTTTAGTTTCGATTCAAGAATAAGAAATGGTATACTTCTATCACAAATTTCTTGATGAACTAATGTATTTAAACAGTTTATTCAACAAGTCTTTTTCTGTGTGTGTGTGCAGGTCTTCAATCCTTTTCATTTTAATGTTGAATTTAGTTAATCTTCTGGGAGTTTTCTTGGACTATTGGTCAAAGTCTCATAGGCTTGTTTTTCATATTGATCTCCACTAATATAGGTAAGTTCAACCTTCAAGATCAATGAGGTCTTTCAGTCTTGTAATGTTGGGCTTAGGTAATTGGGTAGATAATGGGAAAAATTTAAGTTGCAAATCACTCGCTTCACCTTTTCTCTCATTTGTTGCCTCTCAACTTTCACCATTTTTCTTCTCAGACTTGTCGATTTCTCCTCAATCTCGCCCGATTCATCTTTTTGAATTCTTTTATGGAATTTCAATTTCCATATGCACTTTATTCAAAGCAATTCTTTTCTGAACTCTTTTGCTTTTGTTTTTCTAAGGTTGGGAATAGTGCAATGTTTTGTCTTCTTAGGCTTTCTATCACTCTTAGAGAACGTTGGGCTAGTAACTCCCATACCAGTTGGTATTAGGGTACTAGGTGTTAAAACACCCCTACGAGCTTAATTGATCCAAGTGAAAAAGCCAGGGCCACAAGACAAAAAAACTTATTCCCTTTTTCATTATTAATTTGCATCTTTACTTTCTCCTCATTCCTCGTAACATATGGAAATATTTCCCCCCAAACTTGTTTCTTTCTTTCCTTTATGTGACTTTTTCCGAACTGAAATCGATACTCTGGGGTTTCTTGCTAAAGTTATCAAGAAGGAAGGGAATTTAGGTTTTCACTTTTACATTATTGAAGAAATAAGGCTTAATTGGCTCAAATTATGAACTAGAGAATATGCTTTAGCATATTGAGGGTAGGCTTAGAAAAAGCTCAAATCGCCAGGATGGCCTCCATCACTTCTTTGTCACTATTTTTACCTAAGATTTCGCTCAATCAATAATCTAACAAGTTCGTGACTCGACTCTTAATCCTGAATTTCTAGAAGATGTTCCCCACCTCTCAAAGCTCTCATGAAGTTTGTTGACCCAAGTGTATTATTTCCTTCTTCAAGACTTGTACTATTTACCTGTCTACTTACATTATTTCAAATCCAAGTATTTTGTTCCACCAGCAATAACCATTTTTTCCACTTTTTGGAAAACTAAACCGACCAAACAATGTGCCGCCATTCCTAATTTCCGCTTTTGACTAATCTACGCCTTATTTTTTCCTGCAAATTTTGTTCTTGGGACAACAAAATTGTTTATTTGATCCTGTACGTACAAGGCACTTATTCTTCGGTGCCAAACAGTAAATGACACAAAACACAAAATTTGACATATCGATTCGTGAACTCAACAATTATTTTAGGTCAACAAGAATTTTATTCAAATATCAAAACATTTCACACAGGCCAATCTGCTTTCCCTACAAAATAAGACTGGCAATTAAATTAGAGAAAAACTCTTTATTTCTTGGATCTAAACTCCATATCTTCCTCCGGTCAGTAGCTTTCTTTCTTCATTTGTCTACTGCATCTTTGAGCTTGCTCCAAGAGTGATTCGCCTGTTAACAAGGTTGTCCAACAAATTGGCACCCTTCTAATTAACCCTTCTTCCAATTCCCTTCCCATCAACCACTCTCTTGATTACACAGCGTTTTATGGAATAATGAATGGAAATGGTTTGTTTTCCGACTCCATTCATTCCATAAGCTCGTGGTCGGGCGCCTAGGAACTCTTCTTTTCTCTCTCATTCTCCCTCTTCTCTTCATTCTCAAGAGTTTATTTTTCCTTGCTTTCCCATTCCTTTTATAGTGATTTTTAAGGGCTCTTGGGAACTACAAGGCTATTTATTCTTCTTTAAATTCTCGATGAATGAATTAAATGAAGTTCCTGATTTTTTACACATTCTTTGCTATTTCCAACAAACAGGTTTTGGGGAATTCGGTGGGAATTTTGATCGTTTTTTCTTGGGAGTTATTAAATTCCCTCGACTATTCTCTTTGGAAACTGGAAAGTGCACTAAACCAATTGCTTAATCAAGACATTGATTTCCTGCTTATGCATTAATAACTATTTATTTTAGAGATTCCGAATGAACGGCGTAACCGAAAGGTTTAAGATGAGTTGAACCTAATTTTGAAATTGGAGTGGATCGTTGGCTCAATTTATTTCGCCATCGATTTTTAAGCCTTTAATCGATGATCTTATTTTTTGCTGAACTTACTTTAGTGCCGACGCCTAAACGAGGTTAAAATCCCACTTTATTGAATTTCGATTTTACTCTGGTCCGCAACTTCAAGATTTTGTCAGATCTCAAACTCGGTCACGACAGGGAATTTATATGTCACAACTTTCTCTTTTCTTTCCTTTCTTTATTTTAATCGTGGACCCCGCCCACTGCTTTCGACTCTTTTCTTATACTTCATTGTTTCCACATCCAGTATTCTTAGTTGCAACTTTTTGGATTAGTGATGCGACCAGAAAAATTTTTAGGTCTTCCTAAACAATCAAATTCACAGCAATCTCAATTTATTCAAATCCAATCAAGACTACTACAACTCAATTCATCTTCACTATGTACATTCAACAAAAATTATCCACTATGCATCATTCAAAATTTAAGCACCTAACAAATTAAAATTCCCCCAAACCGTCAATCATCATATAAAAGACAAAATTTAAAAATCAAGAAGAGTATACGCCTCTTTGTCCCATGCGCATTGGAAGCCGATTGTAGATGCTCCCTTGCATACATCTTTCATTGTTCTATAAAACTAACAAAAATATTTACTCTACTTTCAATCAAATATGAATCAAATACACAAAGCTTAGAAATTTAAAACATCAAAAAAGGAAAAATGTAATACAAGAAAAAACTTAAAACAAACTGATGTGGATCGCTTCTTCCACAGCTGCCATACTTTAGTCTTTAGCTGGACTTGCTGCCAAGCATTGTTCTATTTCTCTTCAATTTTTCTCATTCAGGAACTAAGGGTTGTCTTCCAATTGCTTTCTCCCCAAGGTAGTGTTTAATCTCTCCAATTGCATTAACCCACCTCATGATTGCTGGTTCTAAGTGTCATTGCCCCGAATTGTGTGCTTGAGACTACTGTTTATGGTCCACTCCATTTGGATTTAAGCTTTCCTGGAAAGAGTCTTAGTCTAGAGTTGAATGTGACTGATCTCCGCCTTTGAATTCTCCTCAAATTGCTGATCACATTTCTTTTGTTTTATCTTTGTAGATTCCGCACTATCATATGCTTCATTCCTCAACTCTTCCAATTCATTTAACTGGAGTAGCCTCTCTTCTTTAGCAGCCTGAAATCAAAAATTCTAGCTTCGATGGCCCACATAGCTTTATATTCTAGCCTCAAGAGGTAGATGATGAGTACTCCTTCCAAAGACAAGCCTGTATGGGGACATTCCAATGGGAGTTTTAAAAGCAGTATGTATGCCTAGAGTGCATCATCAAGCTTCAAAGACTAATCTCTTATGCTGGAACTTACAGTCTTTTCAAGAATTTTCTTTATCTCCCTGTTGGAAATTTCAGCTTGCCAATTTGTTTGAGGGTGATAAGCCAAGTTTATAATGTGTTTAATACCATATTTGCCCATGAGTTTGTCAAACACCTATTTCGTAAAATGCCTCCATCATCAACATTATAGTTACGGTGTCCCAAATCAAGCCGAGGAATATTTGTAAAATCCCACAAATCGATACATCACTTGGGACAAGTCGCTGCTCACACACTCCATTTTGATATATAATCAATGTTGTATATGTGTATATATTTCCAAATGAAGCTGGAAAAGACCCCATGAAATCCATTCCCCATACATCAAACAATTGCACCACCAGATAATCAAGTAGGCATTTCATGCCTGGCCGATATTTCCCATTCTTCGGCATTGATCACATAACTTCACCAATTCAAAACAGTCCTTAAAAATCGTAGGCCAGTAAAATCCTGATTGGCGAATTTTGTGGGCTGTTTTATCTCCCTGAAAATGTCCTCCATAAGGTGCATGCACACATTCTTGTAAAATCTTGCTTGCCTACCTTTCCGTACACATCTCCTTATAATCGCATCAGCTCCTCTTTAAAACAATAATGGGTCATCCCAGATGTAGTACCCCACCGCCGTCCTTAGCTTTTCTCTCGCAGCTGAATTGATGGTATAATTCCACAAGCCAAGTGGAAGCTCACACACGCAGATACCATGTGCCTGAGGATACCGGAATAACCGCTTCATCTGAAAATTTTCTGGCTTCTTCTCATCAGAGGTCACTCTCCTTGACAAGGATCAGCCATTACATTGTCATTAAACCTCTCTTGTCTTTGGCTTCTAAATCAGACAACACACCCACCTGATCAGCCCTCGCTTTGGCTTCTTTGCCAGTTATCAGATACTCATCGTCTACATCAAGGTATAATAACATGGGACCCCCAAAATATGGCGCAAATGCCACATGCAAATACTATTTCACAAGATCTCCTTTTCAAAAGAGAGAGGGAACAGTTTTCCTCTAGCTTCGCTGGAAAGCGTTTCGCTTCAGATAGTATATGGCCTTAAATACTTTTCATCTCTCTGTCCCAATATAACTATTGTGAAAATCATCACACACGATTTCAAATTTTTTGTTCCTGAACTGTTTTGCCATGATGGGAGCTGTCTCGGATTTGATTTCTTCAAAAGAATTATGGCAGGATTCATCGTAAAACAGTAACTTAGTATCCTTTTCTAAACGTATAGCGGTGTCTAGAAATTTCGAGAAATCTCCATGAGATAATCTTCAGAAAATCCAAAGATGTCCATAGAACTTTAATTCCTCAATTCAGAAAGGTGGTACCAAATTTCCTTTATAATTGAAACCTCATTGGTCTACCTCAAAGACTTATATCGCATAAATCATGTGCCCCAAGACAATTCCTTCGTAAACTAATAGTACAAATGCATTTTTCCGGTTCAGAGCTAGATTCTCGTCTTTCAGACTTTGAAGTACTGCCCCTAAGTTATGTGTGCATTTGTTCAAAATCGATCCATGACACCGTAAAATCATCCATGAAGATCTCCATAACTTCTTCCTCAACTGTAAAATATAGATCATTATGCATCTGAAGGTACCAAAGAGGCCATATAAAACCAAATGGTATCTTTTCTAAAAGCAAAGTACCAAATGGGCATAGTGGTTTTCTCCGACCTCAGTGAAATGGAAATTTGGTTATATCCAGAAAAGATCCATCAAGAAATGTAAAAGTGAGGGTGGTCCTCAATCTATCCAAAGATCTCATCAGTCAGAAAGGCGGGAAAATGATCCTTTCTCGTTGTCGTATTCAGTCAGGAATAATACACACCCTCCATCCTATCACAGTTTGTAGGAATCAATTCATTCTTTTCATTTCTAATTACAATGAATCCATCTTTCTTGGGAACCACATGCGAAGGCTCACTAAGAACCATTCATGATATAGCATATATATAAACCCGTGATTTAACCATTTTTAAATTTTTCCCCACAACTTCTTCATCACTGTTCAAATTTCCTGATGTCTTCAATAAGTTTTCAGATTCTATTCCAGCATGATTCTTTGTGCATGCAAATGGAGGGATCGATACCCTTCGATCCTTAATTGACCAAGCACAGCTTCCTTTATTTTCAAAATTTTCGCCACTGCTTCACCTTTAGCCACTGCACCATTATGATGACCCGGGGTTTTCTTTCTTCGGGCTCCCAAGAACCTGTTATTTCAATGATTGAGCAATTTTCTTCATGTTAACCCTTCTCGCACTAGTTTTCCCGCTGTGGAGTTTTTGTTTCACTGCATATCACCTCTTGGCTGTTTGTTTATGCCAAGAATCGCTTTTGTTAAACAAATTTAGTTACTGTAATTCTAGCAACCCAAGACCCTGGGTTATTGGAAAATTCATCCAATTACTGATAGATGTTGATAATTACAACAGACCAACTCAACACCGAAGACTATTGTTTTCTACAAATTACAACTCTCTCAGATCTGCATAAGGATGTTCCAAACCCCTATTATGATTAAAGTGCACCTGGTCACTTCCACCCTTGGGTTACGCTCACCTTTCAGTACATCTATCAAAGGTACCAGCTACAAGAAAGGCCTTCCTACCAGCGATCTGTTATCTATTTGTGTAATTGCAGCTTAAAGTAAGTTTCCCAAACTAAGTCTTGTATTAATTGATAGAAGCATCAAATTTATAATTCACACCGTAGAATCACATAAAGCCTTCTTGAATTCATATTTCCTATGGAGCGTAGAGAATGGTGAACTACTCAGGGTCCCCTCATTTTGCTATAGATTCATTGATAATCAGACTGTAAGTATAGCAAATAAGTTCACTATTCCCTCCTCAACTATCTTCCTTTTCTTGCTCAGTATCTCCTTCAGAAATTTTGCATAAATAGGCATTTGCAGATTACCTCCAAGAATGGGATATATACTGATTTCATTTTCTGAAAATGTCCAAGAATCTAGAAAACTGCTCTTCCCTTTTTGCCTTCTGAAGCCTCTGGGAAATGCAAAACTAGTGGCAAGCCGGCACTCTTCCTTCGTTTTTGCTCATTACTTCTTCAGCTGTTTAGTCCGTGTGCCTTCTCCTTCCTTTCCATTCCCTCTTGTTCCTCGCCTCAATCTCTCTTCTTTTCCTTCTTCCCTTCTGTTTATGTTGCTCACTTCTTTCCCATTTCTTGGAATCGACCAAGCATGCGCCTTTTGGATTCTTTGTGTCATCAGGAATGTATCCTGTTCGATGGCAATATTCAGTGGCCATGTCGCTTCTTACTTCAGGTCTCCAAGTTTTTCAATGAGGCACTTCAGATTCTTCTGAACATCTTGAGTGTCGACTTGAAAGCTTCCAAGTCAGAGGAGGTTTCGTTCAGAAGCAATATAAGTCTCTTTGTTGTCTCCCCATGAACCTGAAGATTTTTTGTTCTTTCCAAATGGTTGAGTCCTTCTTGACCCCTGAAGGAGCATTCATTTCGCTTCACCCCTCTCTTGATGTCGCCGGAACCTTGAAGGGCCGCCGATATCCTCGTATGATTCTGTCCATGCTCAGTCCCGTAATGCCCATCCAATTATATGAAATTCTCATGGTTCCTCAATAATGGACTGTAATGTGAGGGTTGTGATTTGGCTTGAAATGGTACTCTCTGGTTCATCCACTTACTTAACTCCTCTCAAGCACCATAAGAATCTTCCTCCTGCTATACATCACGCTTCTCATTTTGTTCTCTCTTCCATTGTCTTATTTCACGAGGTGTTACAAAGGTGCAACTTTCTTTTCTTGTCATTCATCCTATGCATGATGGCATCTAACTTCGCCTATGGTCACAGCATATTTCGTTTCAAGCCACCTCCATGACCCTTTTCTCTCAAGTGCATACCCCCTTTGAAAACTCAGATGGAGCTTGATAGCCAGGTTTGGCTAGGTCTTCATCAGATCTCTAGCCTCATCAAACACTTTTCTTTGAATGCTCCACAACAGCATCGATAATGCCTCATCATTTAAAGCATGATACACTATATCCATCCGGGTTTTTAAATCAATTCCATGCATAGGCACCTCCTTCAAGAACCCCTGAATCCCCTCCCAGCTATATATAAAGCCTCATCTTCCCTCGTTGGAACACTATTATCTCTTCTTCTCTCCTGAGCAGATGGTTAATCCGCCCCAAGTATGTTTCTACCATTTTCCTATCAATCGGGAACCACATATGGTGTAATGATCCATACCAAGTGGCCTGCTTATATCTGAATAGAGAATGGGAAGAGATGCAGCTTTATCACTTCTAGCCTCACACCATTCAGCTTCACTGTATTCGCATCCCCGAGAAATCTACCTAGGTGCTCATCGGCCCTCAGCAAAGCACTGAACCGATGTCACGCATCCATTGTTATCAAGGCTGGCTTTAGTTTGAAGGCTGGCACCACAACAGTCGCCCGACGCAATATTCTTCGAATAACAGCCCCAAAATCCTCCACGCGCCGCAATGTGAGGCCTTCTCGCTACCGCCCTCCGCCCCATGTTCCTCTGCCCGTCAAGTGTCTCTCTGTTATAGCTGCATTTTCTCCGCTTTTCAACTCTTAAGCTTCCGAAAGTGTTCTTTCCAATTCAGTGTCTCACGTGGAACTGTCTAATCCCATTTCCTATGCATTAAAGGATTTCCTAAATAAAACACACCTCATTAATGGGAGATTAGTCAAACTAAAAAAAATATTTTCAACACGGCTTCGTTAAAGGATCGTTGGTCGTAGCCACTCGCTGAAAAAACTATTTTTGCTCTTTTCTTTATAAATGTCCAAATTAGCATTTCCATTTTGCCTTCTATCATTGATCTAGTTTAATTCTTTCAACTTTCAAAGAATCTGCGCCATAAAAACTTTGTCATTTTTCTATATATAGACTAAAAAACCCTCAAATTAACATAATTACAAAGAATGACACTTCTTGCATCTATGTCACTTATAAATTTGCTTGATAAAACAATCCTTTTCTTAAAGGTTCTATGATTTTAAAAATATGCTCAAGTCTTATGACACTCATATGCACAGCGTCATACAAGGTAGTAAAATCCGAATGTAAGTCCTGTATCATTCTCAGCCAGTAGATTATCAATCAATTAAAGATCAACTACCCCAACTACTAAATTTCGATATCATTTAGACTAAGAACACATATAGTGAAAGGTTTATCTAAACTACGTAAAAATTAAAGATCATAAACTATTGAATATTATCAACTAAGATAAAAATAAAAGTAATGAATAAAAATAAATTGCAACTATAAGAACTGATTAATCATTTTCGTGAGAAACGAAAAATCACATGGGATAATGAAACAAATAATCTTGTAACACTTGAAACGGTGTTCTCTTTGTATGTGGATATGGTTTTTGTCCAAGATTTTCTCATTGTGGGTAATTGATTTCTCCATATTCACCTGCTGGATACCCTTCGTTTCCTCTCAAGACAAGATCAAACCAGCTATCAGATTCCAAATTCCTCGCAAGATCCGGGTATTTTTCTTTCACACTTCACACCCATTTCCCCTCAAGTGGATGTACAGACTTTTGCATTTCCTTCTCAGATTTTCGCAAAGTTTCTACCATTTAATTGTGAAGGGCTCAACTCAGATTCGTGCCTGTCTCCTTCCTCATTAGATCTCAAATGCAATCAATTTCGGATAGGAACTTACCTTTAGATTAAGGTGAACTCTCTCCGATTATTTATATTGTTAAACACATCCCTCCACTTCACCTCCGAGCTTAATGGGATTTAATAAATGAACTCTGTAGCTCGCAGTTCATCAATAGAATGCACATCTGCAAAAGAATTTTTTCTCAAACTCGTGAATCTCCGTCTCGGTCACAGAGGGCATCCTGGAAATCAGAGTGAGATAAATTCCCTCAACTGGTATTCGGTACTACTATTGGGAAATTTATCCGATTCAAAATCACATCAATTAAGTAAAATCGAACCCAAATTAATTATAATTGTGTAGGAAAGATCCAGAATCAAATGTAGATCAAATCCACAGAGAGTCAGGTTCGATTTAAGAAACGGAGCACCGAACACGACAACCACTCCAGAATTGTAATAAACTGAGAAGAAATGAATTCTAGAAATTTGTCTAGATTTCATAATTTTCAAAGTAGTAATTTTAAGAAAATAACATAATAAATAACCAACCTTACTCATATCTCTACACAGTCATATATTCAATAATTTAAAAAAATAAACTAAAATAAAATAAAGAAAAGAAAAATAAAAAAATTCACTCTAAACCATATACACGAGTTCCTCCTTTCCCTTTTTTTCCTCAGTGAAGACTAAAAAACTTCTTAATCTTCTAACATGGTCTATTTATACTGTAAAAAGGAAGTGGGCCGAATCCCCAAAAGTCTCCAGTGAATTCCCAAAGAAAAAGCCTGGTACCATCCTATGTCGCGACCCTGCTGCTGATGTCGCGACATGGATTTCTCTTCTTGTTTGTAGTTCGGCCGCGACTTCTCGTTGCTTCAAGGCGGCACCATTTTCTTATGGATCGCTTGATCAATTAGTCGCTAATTCTTCGCTTAAATGCGGACTTCATTTGCTCAATATTTTCCAGCTGATGTCGCGACTACGCTTCATGTCACCGACATCGCATCTTTTCTTTTGGCTTACGAAGCGCATTAAATCGCTTAGTCATAATTTACCTCTTCGCTCGTTGACATTTCCCATGCTGCACTTTCTTTTCTTGGGGTCGCAATGTGTTGGTGGTCTTCGTCAACTCGTTTCATATAATTTATGTCGCACCCTCAAGGTGATGCCGAATCTCTTTTCACGACCCATTTCGCTCGTCGTTACCTCAAGTTGATGTCAATTTCCACTTTCCGCTAGTTTTCTTCGTGTCGCGATATTAAATGAGTGGTCGCACATCGCTTAAGGCCTTGATCATTAAATGGTCGCAACTTCCAGCCTTGTTAAGACCTTTGCTTGCTTCTTTCCGTGTCACACATCCTTTTCTATTCTTAAACTCTTGACGTGGTTTCGCAACGTCACTTTTCATGGAGACTCCGCTCCTACTTTATGTCATGACGAATAGCATGTTGGGGCTGGGAGCGACTTCGATGATTCTTCATTAAACTAGTTGCAACTTCAAGTGACGTGTTTTTTTTAAAGGTGGGGTGGCAAGGGAAGGTACAAAAAGGTGTAAAAGAAGATGATTGTGGATGCATATAACAGGCATAATCTAACAACATCATATCATCACGACATCACGAGCATTAACCCTCAGGGCGACGACGGATCCACGCCACGACATCGAGCAGGTCTTCGCGACCTCGGGTTGTATTCGCTTGGTGCTGCAACATCGAGTGGTGTCATGGTTATAAGATTCTTTGATATTTCCTTTAGTTCTCGGCTCACATTTTTGTTTTAATCCTTTTCTCTCAAGTCACGATTTCACTTGTTAAGGTCTTCTATTCTTCCTCAAAGCCGAATCAGCAGATGTCGTGACTTAAATTAACCCGATAATCCGCTTCCGGTTTGATCTGCATTTTCGGGCTATGGATTTCAATTTCACAGAGGTCGTTTCTTCGATTTTTTGATTTGAGCTTCATCACATTTCCCGTGAAATTAAATTTGAGTAAATATCCAGATTTCATATACAAATCAACATTTATCTTGTAATATGTTCAAAAATGGATTAAAATTTAGATATTTCTAATCACCACGTACCTTTTGCTCAGGTAGTGCCAAGTGCCCGACTTCACCATTTTATGAAATAATCACCCCACAATACACTTGCATTGGCCCTTTCCAATAAGTGGTCCTAGACATGTCCAGCCCCCACCCGCGCCAGTACAAAAAGGCCATAACCGACGGTTAGTGGTTCTGATGAGGTGAGAGATTTTGCTGCTCCTTATCACAACTTTGGCACTGACCACCTGAGCCAAAGCTCAGCATCAGGCTAATAAAATCTCCGTCAATACCTTTCCCCACACCCAGTCCCAATGATCTCCATTACACACCTTCTTCACGGTCTCCTCATCACTTATTCCGCCTTCTCTGGTAACGCACTGAGGATGGGTGTGAAAAACCTCGCTATAGCGCTGGCTCCCCGATGAATAGTGAACCCCGGCAGACTGACCGCTGATGCCCTTGGGCCGCTTGGCAAAGAGTCCCAATAGTCCATCCAAATTAGGCCTTGATTGCATGTGGGAAAATCTCTTCGTTTCATCTGCTTAGGCCTAGCAAAAACATACAGCGCCCAGCAGCCTTTGGAGGTCAGCCACCTGAGCAAAGGTCGGCCAGGAATCTCCCGCCCCTAGTGGGTCAATTGAAAACCCCACTAACTTTTAAGCACCTCTGCAATCTTTAAGGCATAGATCATTTTTCGTCAGCCTCTGTAGGAGCCTCTGCCTGCTCTTGATTACCAACGGCTCGCCATACCTCTAGTCACTAATCTCCATCATCGGGCGGTGTTGCCTTACCACGCGCCCCATACTGACCTCATTATCGAGCTCGGAATCCAAATCTTAGATCATATTCGACATCTATCTTCCCCCGGAGAGGAGGTCAAAATTAGACCGGCACCACTACTTTGAGCATTGGCGGCCCTGCCTGCGACAAAATTTCCAAATAAGGAGAGGCTGGGCGCTGCTTGGTAGTCAAACAAGCTCACAGGTGGGAATTCCCATGACTAAGCATGCCAAGATCCGCCTCTTTTATCGCTGTTCGCTCAGATGACGCTTCCACTCCTCAGCCCCACACCCACTTGGTTAGCCTTCCCGAGGCCCTAGTCAGTAAGTAGACCTACTTCATGGCATTTTGTCTGATTTCAATGGTATGGAGCTGAAGTGGTGCAGCTTGCCAGGTTACCACAATGCCGTATTTGATCTTTCCATCTTTGGATACCTTCCTCCCTCCGCTCCTCTCAGCTCGGGCCGCACAGTAGACTGGTGTTGCACTGGGTCCTTACCCCATCGTGATGGCGCTGGTTGAGAATCAAAACGTCTGCTGTAGGTAAGGAGCTCTCCTCATGTGACTCACATAATGGGGAGAGCCACAAGTTTTTAACGCCGCGAATGCTTTCAGAGTGGGTAACCATTGAAAGCGGAACTGAAGAAGAGTCGATGACTGACACGCTGGCCCAGACACAAAACGCTTAGCGCAGCCTATTCTTCCCACTAGACGTCGACTTCTTTATGTCTACGGCTACGGCGCCGTCGGCACAACTCTTGGACCCTATCCCGGTCATTTCTATTCCTCTGGGTTATCACTGAAACCTAAGAATTTCAGCTCAGACCTCGAATGATTTGGTCGATTCAACTTCATGTTGTACTTTCGTGGATTTGGAATGCCTCGCCAAATGAGTTAGCGTGGAGCCCGCCGACATGATTTTCTAACATGTCGTCTATATACCTCCATAGAGTGTCCCCACTCTTCGGGGATCCCCGCTCACCAACCTTGTGGTGCACCCGCATTTTTAGATTCAAAGGGCATCGGGAGCAGCACAGTCCCTTACCCCGCGGACGGCCAGGCCTTTGGTCGCCGATCCATGTCGATCCGGTCGCGTCCATGAAACCGGTGAGCCCGCTGGGCTCGCTTTCGCGCCTACTATGAGGTCGATCCGGTGTGCGGGAAAATATCTTAAAGGGCGTTTCCTGTCGACGCCAATGAACATGCAGAAGTCGCCATTTGCCATCTCGCTTTTGACGAAAGTATGACGTTGGCCAACCATTCGTGGCCCAACTTCTTTGAGACTCGCCCCTGGAGGAGCTTGGCCACCCCTCCTCATTAATCGCCGTCTTTTCAGCGAAACTTCTTTTGTTAAGTGGTTTGGAAGGACGATCACGCTTAGTCTCGTGAGTGCGATTATCGCGGTCAACCCTCCCATGTCCTCCCCGCCTCCACGCTTAAGACATCTCGGCGGCGCTTCAAGAAGTGGATAAGGAGGCTTCGAGGTCTTCCACTTTCGCTTGGAACCGACGAGGGCCAGGTGTTCGGTGAATCGATAGGCTCCAGCTCTTCCAGGTCAAAGGTGTTTACCTCGTCTCACATGCCGAGCTCAGTCTCAATGATATGTCGTCGAATCGCTTTTTGCTTTATTGATGCCGATTAACACTCCCTGGCCACACGCTGGTCTCCTCAAACCATTCCTACTCCGCTTGTGGTAGGAAACTCACTCACCAAGGTGTGATAAGAGCGAAGGGATGCTTACTTCGTTTGGCAGAGGGTCTACTTAATAACACGTTATGTCGAGGGCCATCTACTATGAGAAATTCATCGCCAAGATCGCTGCAATGAGGTCTCCGGCGAGCAACCGTATTGACTCTAAAGGTAGCACTTTTTTCTCCTCGCAGGGTACCGATCGTTCCACTCTTCTCTCGTCTGATGCCCATCTTGTCGTGTCGATGCGAAGATGATGTCAACTCGAGCTCCCCGCTTCATGTCGATAAGGACCGTACGCATTGTTTTGTTAGCCAGCCAACTCCATTCTTATCACCAAAGGGTCGCCGTGGAGGGTGTTAACACCCTCCAGTCTCGAATCCGAAGGTTATGGCGTATGTCGAAATGAGGGAGTTTGACACTACTTACACCTCCACCACCTCCCGACCGATGCTACACAAATGTGCCTTCCCCGGTCGAGTCGTGATCTCCCACCTCGTGCAAATCCTCCAAGATCACATGGATTTCGCGGGTTGTCGGGTGCTGAGCCAGGTCGGGCCGTAGAGGTGGACGCGCCTGATCCTAACCTTCGTGAGTTGGCGTAGCGGCGAAGATACCCCGCTTTAATCTGGGACTTCGGCTTCTTATCAGCCGTATGCAATCATCCGTCTGGCGTCCCGTGGTCCCAGTGGAACTCACAAGACCCGGTGTTATCTCTTTGGTAGGGTCTGGCCCTCATTTAGGACGGCTACTTAAATTTTTTCAAGCCGCACCTCGCAAGACCCATACCGTGGCCGGGCCGTGGGGGTGAACCATCGAGGTGAATAACATCAAGATCGTAGCTCTGCCGGTGCGGTCCCAGCGGGTTCTCGACGCCTCCCGCCGGGATCGCTTCTCTCGTCTCTCCGGGATCTATCTCAGCCTCTTTGTCTCTTAAGGCTTCGCTCCCGCTGTTTCGTCACCCAAGTCTCCCGTGGGTCAAGAGCTCTTTCGATATGAGGGCTTCTTCGTTGCTAATGTACTTCCGGCTTAGCTAGCACTTCACCCATGCTTGCCCTCGAGGATTCTTTCGAGATGAAAACATCAAGTCTTTGATCAGATTCTAATCCGGAAGAATGAATGCGTGATGATCCGACTTCCCGTCCTAAGACATCTACCTTTAATGACTTCTGGCTGAACTCTGGACATAAGACCTCAGCTCTTCCGGTTCTTCATATGGGTCGCGCTAAGTGATAACCCTGCCCCGTATGTTCTTGCTCCGATAAAGTGTGAGACGAATGCAATGGAGAGTTCTTTAAATGAAGAGACCAATGACGGTGGGAGCCTATGACACCAAGCCAACGCCAGGCCTTTTAGCGTGATAGCGAAGGCTGTGCACCGTACGGGGTCTTGATATCCATGCAGCTCTATCTGGTTCTTGTAGGTATTAAGATGGTCGATGAGATCCTTCGTTCCATCGAACGCTTCTATTTGTGACATCCCTAACTTTTATCGGAACGGGAAATGTAGCACACTCCTACGGAACTAGACTCGGGCCTTGTCGCACTGTGTCCATGTGAGTCCGGTTCGGCCCTTACGACTCCTCTTCATGTGGTCGAGTTCTATTGATGCCCTTGAACCTCTCGCCCCATGATCGCCTCCCATTCCTTGTTGAGGAGGGCCGGTTCATCAAGCTGATGTTCCTCCCGAGTATTGCTTCGCTGCGCCCTCTCTAGTGGGTCAAAGGAGGCTCAGGCCCCCGGCCTCTCGGTTGGATTTTGCTTATATTTCGCCTCTCGGAGGGCCGAGCGTGGCCGCCTTCATGAGAGGGGTGGTGTTATGGCCTTCCCAAATTGCCGTACTTTCGCGTCTGTATGGCCCGGTTAGTTGCTCCACCCCTATCAAGCTGTCAGCAGACTTATGCCTGATCTCGTCAGGTTATCATGTATGGTTTCCAACACCGGCAGGGAGGTCGGCCATTCACTACAGCGTTCTCGCCGATCTTGCATCCTTTGGGGGATTGGCGTGGCTTCGCTATTTCAGCTGATACCATCGCCATCAGAGATAAACTTTATTTGTAAGGAACTCGCCGCTCCCATGCATCGCAAGCACCAATGATGCTTTTTCAACCGGAATCGGGCCGGAGCTTGCCGGACCGTCGCCGGTCCTGGCTCGACGCTGACCTCGCAAAACAAGAAACAAAGAGGATCATGGGGCACGCCTGCCTCTCCGATGCCTAAGTTTCGGCTTCTTCCCGATGAAGAAAGCATCAACCACTAGAGTGAATTTTCTGCTGCACTTTCACCGACAAGGGTGGTCGGTATTTATAGTGGAGGATTTTTCTAATTGGATGGTGATTAGGACTCTCTCTTATTTGATGGGGGATTTTCTTTCCTTATCGCTGTCAGATTAATAAGAGATAACTAGAAAACAGTTATTAGGAATTATCCTACTTCACAGAGATTTGATTTATAACTAGAGCGCTTATCGGGAATTGGTCCTTACATTTCCTGGTTGGTGGAGAATTGATTTGATTTATAGATATGGACTCTTTGGGCTTTCCGCATTATCGGCCCCCGATGGATGAACTGGGTCTCTACTGGGCCTACTGTGAACCGAAAGCCTTTACCGGGCCTCATGAGGCGGGTTTTTCAACCCGCTCCTCGACTGGGAGCAGACCAAGGTGCCTATTTTTTAAACCCCATCACGTACCATTTCCTTCTTACCCCTTTTCTAGTTTTCTTCACTGTGGGAATCAAACCATTCTCGCACGTAACTTTAACCTTGTAATGTAAATTAATTGGCCCCACTGCCATCATTATTATTAAACAAAATTAACTTGTATTTGATTTAAAGTGTTAATAATAATATGCATAAAACTTGAAAATTAAAAGATAATAAAAATTTTAATTCATAAATTAATATGCATAATATATGGTTTTAGAACTTACTCATTTCTTCTTTTAAAATTAACTTATAAATTAAGTCTTTTGAAAAATCTTATAAACTTAACTTTTCAAAATAAGCAGAGAATTAAAATATTAGAAAAAATTTATTCTATAAAATAATAAGTGATAAATTGTTAAGGTTTGAAATATTTCATTTCCACCAATAAATTGTTTTTAATGTTCCATAAATAAATTCGTATGGCAATTTAATGGAAAACATAAGTTTAAATTTTGGAGCCATGGATGATGTGGTGAGAATCTGAACCATTTCATTTGATGTAGTCTCAAGACAATCATTTCAAAGGAACCCCAAGAGACTCCCACTTCACCATCTATTTAGCTGATCCCACCTTCCCTCTCTCTGTAGTTTCTTCATTCTCTCTCTGACCCATTTCCACTTTCCCATTGTTGCCATATTCTTTCTTTCTTCATGTTCCTAAGTGATTGAGAATCTTGTAGATAGATATGGGAAAAGAAAGTGATGACTTGTGGTGTAACCTTGTGGCCTTTGCTACTCTCCTTACTCCAAGGACTGCCTCTCGCTCCACTCTAATTCTCTTGGTTGTTCGTGGGTTTCACGAGAAGCGATGTGTGGTTTCAGGTGTAAATCGAGTCCATGGCGCTAACAAGGTTTTGTCATCTGATTCAAAGCAAAAGTTCTAAAAAGGTTGTTCCTTTGTGATCAAGAGGTTTGGATTATTTATTCTATATATATATATATATATATATATATATATATATATATATATATATATATATATATATATATATATATATATATATATATATTGTTTAATGTATGAAAATTGAGGAAGTGATTCAAAGGTAAAAGAAAAAGAAGAAAATTTTTTTGTGTTTTTTTTTGTCTCCTTTAAGGCAAAAATTGCTCGGTTTGTTTCCATTTATATTTGTTTGGTTATGAGAAAATGGGGAAAGAACACGAACATGTTTGGCTGTTTGTGTTTTTTAAGTTTGAAGCAATGGAACACTCCTTCCGTAACCATGAATTGGGCCATGTTTGACTCTTTGTATTTTGTACATGGCTCTTGTTTTCTATAAGAATGCTAAGCTTGGCTTTTACCTTTCCAAAATGTTTTCTTCTTTGAGAAATGAAAGAACATCTATACCTATATTACGATCGGCCCCACTCGCTATGAAAACCCCTCATTTTTAAAAAAGTTGTTCCATACAATATCCAATGAATTAACTTTGTAACCAGGCTTATTATGATAAGTCTTATTATTTTTATTTTGCCACAAATCTTTTAAAATTTTGGTTCAAAAAAGGAGGACTTTTGATTTTTCAAGGGAAGGCCCATTTTCGGTTTTTTTTTTTTTTTTTGAAAGCTAGGGAACCCTTCAAAAAAAAAAAAAAAAAAAGAAGGCTCAGGAGTTATCCGTGAGGAAAATGGATGGGACTTCTTACCCGGCTTTGTTTGATCTGCCTAGCCTTGTTCCTTTCCCCAATGTTGGGTGTCATGTCTGAATGTATTCCATTATGTTTTTAGTATTCAAATATTTAATATTGAAATGTATTCCATTATTTACGTATAGAGGTTTGTTGTATTATTACTTTAATTAAATAGATATTAGAATTTAATTATTATGGTAATAATTCATTTTTCATTAAAAATAATCATTGACGTCAAGATCAATCAATCTTGACATAATGAATCCAACTTTGACAAAAATAAAAGAAACATCGACATAAGTCATACTAGAAAAAATCTCATAATTTGTAGAAGTAGAAACTATAAAACCTAGGAAAATTAGAAATTTTCAGGAAAAATGGAAAATAATAATAATAATAATAAATTTCCATAATGGTTTAGGGAAGCCTGGAAAATTCTCTAGACCTCAGATGAAAAATGAATCTTCAGATTGGATTCGTCTCGCGAAATCTAGTTACTCAAAAAAAAAAGTTTGTTGAATTTCGAGACAGTCGGATTTTTCATGATTTTCGAGGTAACAGGCATCTAGTGACTCTTAGGGATGAGATTTTTATGAGAATTTCGAGAGTTAGGAAATAACTCAAGTTAAGGTCATTTAAAATAAATTGAACTTGAGCGGAAGCGAAGAAATAATTGGTTTCGGGATGGAGCGGATCCAGGAGCGGGTGTGTGACCGCGTGTTTGCCCAAGAACCATCATCAACTGGTCGAGATAAAATGAGGCAAGGGAAAAAGGGGAAAAACTTATTTTTTGGGCTTGTATCTGGTAGTGAGAGAGGAGAAGAAAGGGTGTAGAGAGAGAAAATCCAACTTCTCTTTAAGATCTACAAAGATTGGGTGGTCTTCTTCAGAAGACGGGCGAGGTTTAAAGTTAATTACTCTGCGAAATTTCTGCGTGGATAACGAAACTCAAGTTTCACCAAGGTTTCACGCGGAAGGTTAGTCGAAAGCTTGAGTTCGAGGAAGTGTGTGAGCTTCCTGCAATTCGTTGCTCACGCTTCAAGAGGTATGGATTCTTTCTACTTTGATTTATTTTCCATCCTAGATTTTACATTTGGTTGAGTTTTAATGCCCTAAAGGGGCTGTTTGTATTTGCCCCTAAAGAATTTCATTTGGCAAAATAATGGGTTATGGGAATAGTGCCTTGTTTTGATCCTATATGATGTCCAGTGTTTGGAGCTGATTTTTGGTTAGAAAAAAAAAAGAGAATTTAGACTAGTATCCTTCAAGGAAATTGTAGCTATATCTGAAAAATTGATGCTAGGATTTTGAATCACCCAAATAGGACCTTTATATCTCAAGATATGGTCCATTTTCAGAGACTGCCACAAGTTGTCATGTTTTGGCCGAACCTACTGTCTAGTTTTTAGGGCTAATTTTTGGTTAGAAAAAAATGAGAATTTGGACTAGTATCCTTCAAGGAAATTGTATCTTTATCTAAGAACTTGATGTTAGGCTTTTGAATCACCAAAATTGGACCTCTATAACTCAAGTTATGGTTCGTTTTCAAGGCCTGCAGGCCCACCTGTTTTGGTAGAACCTATTGTCGATTTTGAGGTTGATTTTCGTTAGAAAAAAATGAGAATTTAGTTAGTATCCTTCATAGGAAGTGTATCTCTCTATCTGAGAACTTGATATTAGGCTTTTGAATCATCCAAATCGGACCTCTATAACTCAAGTTATGGTCATTTTTCCGGGATTGCCACAAGCTGCCCTATTTTGGACGAACCTACTGTCCAGATTTTTGCCACAATTGGTATAGGATTGTAGTATATCTGTAAAACCCGAGAAAAATTTAATTTTTTCTGAAAAAGAGTAAAACGGTAATTTCGATTGAAACCCATAAATTTTCTAGTCACAGGATGTGGCAGAGCTTTCAGATTGAATTAAAAGTGCGCACGAAATCTAATTACCGTCAATTTCGTTGGATTATGAGGCCGGTTGAGGCTCACGTTTTCGAGGCATGGGTGTCGGGTGACACATGGTATGACATGTGGGTACTTGTGTGAATGTAAGCTCACATTAAGCGAGTGTCGAGGGAGAAATAATGGGAAAAGATAAAGCGAAAAAAAAGAAAATAAGGAAAAGAAAAAAATATAAAGAAAAAAAAGGAGTAAGAAAAATTTGAAATAGAGAGAAAAATGGGAGAGGAAACCCAGTGAAGATAAAAAATTGGAGGGTTGTCGATGGTTTAAGTCATTAGGTGACGAAACACGATGGCCAGTTCACACTTGGCGTTGGGTGTGAGGGAGTCGGTCGGGACTCGGGTTATAGACATGAAAGTCTTATCTCATGCATGACCACAGGAACATTTCATAGGGATTGCATTATTATTTATATGGAATTTGATTTAATGTTTATGTGTCATTGCATGTGCATTCGAAGCGGGGTAGCGCCTATAGGAAAAATTTTTCTCTTAGGCATTGTTCACCCAGTCGATGGGACCCCGCTTTCGGTCTGAGGGTGTACGGGGAGATGGCGCTCACGAAGAGAATTTGTGATTATGAAGGAGGCCGATGTGTCTTGATATTACTTTGTAAAAATTATTTGTATAAAAGAAGCCATAATTAAATTCTTTTGGGGATTATTGTATAAATAGTCGGGTATGTAATTGTGGTAAGAGAGTGCTGATCGGACTCTTACGGTACATCAATTAAAGCGTTTATTTTCATATTTTAAATTTAAATGTGAGCAAGGAATGGATCTGCAGTAAGCGAGGATGTATATTGGGGCTATGGACGAGATGGACCTGTGGGGTTAATATTATACGGTGAGACCCACAGGTGGGGTATGATTATCTTTGTTATACAGGTTGTATGTTATGTAGAGCTCCCCGAACAAAGGAGACTCTGCTCGATTTTTGTGAAAAGATGGATCTCGATAAATGGGACATAATAGTGTGGTATCGGGTCACCCGAAATCCATAGGAATTCCACGGGTTGATGGGTTGTTAATGGGACCCCCTGATCTGTGGTGTTACAGCTTGGTATAAAATCTTAGGTAAATGATTACCTAGGGACTCGAATGTGGGTTTCCATAAGTAATTCTGAAATAAATGCGACCCGGTAACATAATTTAGGTATCTGAAATACCTTAGATTACAGATCATGCATTATTGTGTGTTGCATGTTTTGATTAACATGTTGTGTGATATGTGTGAAATTTGATTTATTGTGCATAATACATGGTGGATTGTATATGAAACACTGGGGTTAGAAAACATAACCTTAGGGGTTCGAAAAACAAAATGAACATGATAGTTCGGGAAGCGGGTGTGTATATTAGTGTTTGGCATTAAAAAAGATACTTATGATTAGTAGTTCATGACTTTAAAAGTCTATTAGTGGTTGGCATGTTACCTTTACTAATTAGGCGAGATAGAAATTTGAGAACTGCATGGCTATCGCACGTGTAAAGGGGTAGGGAGGAAAGGACGCCGAGGTGGTGGGTGGAGTAATAACCTGATCGCGGCTGGATTAATAGACCTCCATAGAGGCTATTGTTCTTTCAGAGCTACTACTTATGCGGGACGGGTGTGGTTCTTTGCCACCATCGCCTGGTGGTGCGATTGGGAAGCGAGGGGTTCTTGACCTCGAGGTTCGAGGCACATAATCCTTGGCCCTCAGGGAGGGAGGGCAGATGGTGGCGGTCATTGTTTAAATTTGCTCGGGAAGGATCTGGGAACGCGTAGTCACCATCATTGCACATGCGAGCATGGTGGTTGCTACCAGCTGCCGCGGTACAGTGCAGCGATTGGTGGAGTCGAGGAGGGACGAGAAGTAACCTCCAAGGGTTTTAGGCACATTATTCTCCGACATACATGGGAGGAGGGGACTCGATGGTCAGAATAGCCTTGGCCATTGGAAGAGGAGTAGATGACACACGGAGCATCCGGGATATGAGTGCTAATCTTAAGGAAGGTGAATCGTCTTCTTATGGTCGGGAAGGAAGTGGAAGACTTAACCCATTCAGGGATTTGAGACGGGGCGGTGGCTGTCGGGGCGGCGGGGGACGGGAGACTCATGGCCCAGGGACTTTAGGGACTGAGGGCGTGTTTATGCCATCACGTATAGAATGAGCCGATTGATCATTGGTGATGCGAAGGTATGTTTGTTATCTGCTTTATGAGAAAATATATTGTTTGATTCGGATGCATCATATTCATATTTATTGTTGCATCATGTGTGAAAGGTTTGGGCTTAGAGGTTGAAATCCTTGGGAAAGTCGTTACATGTGAGTTCTCCTTAGTTCCATGGTGGTGATCGGTGTCAAGGATTGTGAGTTAGAGATCTCAGGGATTCTGTTCACGGTGACGCCGAGTAAATGGACATATTAAATACGATACCATTTGTTGGCATGGATTGATTGTAACAAGTCGTCATTGATTGTGATAGTAGGAGAGGATTCTTCCTCACATGCGGAGACTGATGCCGTGTGACTTTTGGGGAAGAGCATGATGCGCGAGGCTAGTATAGACTCCAGGTAGCGCGACCGAGTTGATGGGTTGGCTAGCGAAGCCTTACCACTGGGAGACGAGGTAAAACGAGGTGGGATCTACCTCGAGGTGGTTTCGAGTATGAGAATGTTTTTCGGATGAGCTCTTTGGGATTACCTTTGCACGAGATGTGAACTTATGTATTGAGTTACACCGCAGTCGTCGCCCATTTCTATATTTGTAAGACACGAGAAAATTCAATTTTTAAAGGGGTAAAATGGTCATTTATGTCATAGAAACCAAAATTTTACAGATCTCGAGATGATGAAGCAGTTTCGTTGTTGGAATCGATGCACTTAAAATACAGCTACCACGTCGAATTTCGTTGAATTAAGAGACGGTACCGAGCTACGCGTTTTTTAGGAGGCGCCGGTGTCGAGATGCGTAAAGCGGGTTTGAGAAGATATGTGATGCTGACAAAGTCACCTGCATTTACTCTTGTGACACATGTTGCGAGATTAGAATGATGAGAATGAATGGGTGTCAAAAATCAAGAAGAGGGACATAAGTGGAATTAATGGAAAAGAATAAATGAGAATAAGACAAAATTGTGAATAGCTTTCTTCTCCCAAGGCAATTTGAAGCAATAAATCATAGTGTGGGTGCTGGAATTAGAATCTAGAGAGAGAAAGTGTGACTTCTCTCTAGATTTCCGGTCAGTTCCTGACCGTCTGCCGACGAGCAAGAAGCAAAGTAGTTCTATGCAAACAGGGCTTAGCATGACAATCGATTTGGTGGAGTTCAACAACCCCAAAGAGCAGAGGATCTTTTCCTACTACAAGCATATTCTTTGGCTAAGAGCCATGTGTAAATGGTTAGGAAATGTTTGAGGCTTGTTTTGGGCCGTGAACTCGGTCTCAAAAGCTTTCAACCGAGCGGAGAAAATTTATTTAGGTGGTTGTGAACAAGAACTCCGAGGGTTTCACCGCTCACGTGAATAGTGACACTAAATTGTGTGAAAATGTTTGGCTGAGTGATTCAAAATGAATTGCTTGTGTTTGTTAATTAGCCCATGTGAGCTTAATTCTTGTGTAATTGATTGTGAATTTGCATAACATGTTTTATGCATTTAATATGTTAATATATATGCATGTGAATATATTAGCATGAATGTGTTGGAATTGGCATCATGCTTTCCATATGCACTAGAGCACCCTAGAATATTAGGAGTGAGTGCATGACATGAAATGACACAAAAACGAAAATGTTTGTGAAAGGAATTTCGACGAAAGATTTTCCGAAGAATCAGCTGGAGGAAGTCCAACATATCACCGGATGAGGACCATGACTGCTTGGTGAGCATCCAATTCATTTCCAGGGTAGTTGTTCAATATTTTTACCGAAACTCGAAAGTAAGTTTTCAAGAACAAAAGCTTTTGTTGTGAAAACTGTATTTTTACTCGCATATTGGCTTAGGTAATACGTGTGAGGGAGCCTGGTGAGACTCAGACATGGATCGGGGCATGTGGGACATTCGAGTAGGTTCATGAAATGCTTGAATGTGATTTCTGTTTTCCATGACATGTGCACTTGTGGAGTAACCCATGTAGGAAATTATCACCGGCTTTGCTCACCCCGTCGTAGGGATCACCATTTCGTGCATAGGAGCGATTGTGAAGGCGCACTACTGTGAGTTACGTGTTGTGTTAAAGCTCAACTCGTGGGCTTTGGATATTGGTTAAAGAATATGTATTAGAAATTGTAAACATTTAATATATGTTTGTATTAAGAGTAATGTGTGTTAACTCTTGAACCATGTAAGATAGTCAGGTTGATATTTTGTGAGTATTGATGCAGGCCCAAGTGGCCATTATTATATTCGCATGTGGGACCCCGTGTGGTCATTGTAAACTTATCAGACAGGTTTGCATCTTGGGTAGAGCTCCCCGTACAGCGAGACTTCGTCGATGCATGAAAGGGGTGTCGGCAACCCGATATCCACGAATATTCCGTAGGCTGAAGGTTACAATCTGACACTTGGAAGCTCAGGCACACACAACACTCCTCATAGATGACACCGGCTGAGTTGTAATGAAATCAGTCTACCAAGAAGAATTTTTTTTGACAAGGGTTTTATTAGACCGAGCACTTCACCATGGGGCGCTCCGCTGTCATAAGAAGGACAAGACTCTTCGACCGCGGCATTGGTTGCTTGACAGCGAACAGGCTACGATTACAACCTGTGATCCCTACCGAGGATTGATGATTGCTTGACAGGCTGAGGCTAGCTCACTCAGATAGGACCTTCGCATGTTACCATCAGTTGAGAGTTAGGGAGGCTGATATCCCTAAGACAACGTTTAGGAAGCGATATGGGCATTTCGAGTTCATAGTGATGCCCTTCGGGTTGAAGAGTGCGCCAGTGGCATTCATGGGTCTCATGCATAGGGTATTCCAGCCCTATTTGGATCAGTTTGTTGTGGTATTTGTTGATGACATCTTGGTCTACTCCTAGTATGAGGAGGAGCAATGAGACCATTATGCATTGTTCTTAGGCACCGAGGACCATTAGCTCGCATGCAGTTCAAGAAATGCAGTTTTAGCTTACTAAGGCGTAGATTTTGGGACACGTTGTGTCACGTAGTTTTGCTTTAACAAACCTTAGAAGGTAGAGGTTGTTATGAGTCGAAGAAGGATAAGGCCATTTTCTTAAGATACTGAGTTTTTGGATTGACATTAGAATATTGTTGCATATGCATGTGTTTGTGTGTGATAGTATGTATGAATTTCGAGGACAAAATTCTATTGAGGGGGGAAGGATGTAAAACCTGAGAAAAATTCAATTTTTTTTGAAAAAGGGTAAAACCGTAATTTTGGTTGAAACTCGGAAATTTTTTAGATTTCGGATGACAAAATGGACTTCACCGTTGAATTCGTCTCGCAAAATCTAGTTACCCCGTTGAATTTCATCAAATTCGGAGATAGTCGAAATTTCATGTTTTTCGAGGCATTTGGTGTCAAGTGACAAATGGCATGACATGTGGTGCACTTGTGTGAATGGCTCACATTGAGTCAAGTGTCAAGTGGAGGAAATAATGGGAAAGATAAAACAAGAAAAAAAAAAGAAAATAAGGGAAAAAATAAAAATAAAAGAAAAGAAAAGGAAATAAGAAAAATGGGAGAGGAGACAGAGTGAGCAGAGAGAGAGAGAGAGAGAGGAGAAAAGTAGAGAGAGAAATTTCTCTCTAAGATCTACGGAAATCGGATCGTAGGTTTTCGTCGAGCAAAAGGCAAAGTCGATCCATGCATCGAGAGCTACGCATGCAGATTAAAATCTAGAAGCCGCCAAACTTCACTTTATGTAGAATTTTCTTATTTTTGGATTATTTCTATCCCAGTGCCATTTAATGGCTTGGGTTTTCTTAGAGGCCGTGAGAGGTCAGAATTTCAATCCCAAATTCGACCGAGTGTAGGAATTTTTAGAATTTCGGGACTGCTTGGACAATGTGGCTGAATTTTTCTGACTCCGAAGCTTTCGACAGTTCGGATGTGATTTTGGGATCAAGTTTCGACAGTCCCGCATCATGGTTGAGGTTTGGTTATGATCCTAGGACTGATGCTAGGACTGATGTCTTTCGGTTTTGTGGTGTGTTTTGGTATCGTAGTAATTTGATGACGAACCGTGAAGGGACTAAGAGGTGCCCTGTTTTGTATAGGTCCGAGATTTAGGTCATTTTGTGTTATTGTTGAAAACTTAAATAACATGTTATTGTGTGTAAAACTCATGTTTATGTATACTTGCTTGACATATTAACATAGAAATTGTGATTAATGGAAATTATATGTAGGAAATATAATTATCCAAAATTTATAAATGTTGCATGTAGCATGACATAACATGAAATGACATGATTGCATTTTATATGCACGTCACATTAAGGCCAAGTCGGGCAAAGCAAGATGAGGTCAAGTATTCACCATTCTTAGAATGTGGTAGAGTTTCGAAAATGGGACCATGTTCATAATCGAGACTCACGGTTATGTAAAACAATAATAATACTAAATCACGTGTGTTTGGGTGAAGCAAGATGGGAAAATCCCTCCCCCTGCAGAAAGCACCTAAATTTTATTCTTGATTAGACATATGTGTCCAAGATAAGTTCGTGAAGCCGAAGGCGTGCTAAGCTTGTGGTGGACCTTGAAATTTGCTACCCAATTTAAACACACGGGATTTGATAAATTAAAATTGGAGGGTTGTCCAATGGTTTAAGTCATTTCGTGAAACACCAATGATTGGTTTTTCACACTTGGCGTTATAGGTGTGAAGGAGTCGATTGGGACTCGGGTTGTGGGTATGAGGAGTCTCATCTCATGCATGACATAGAACATTCCATATAGAATTGAATTATTTATATGGAATATGATTTGATGTTTTATGTATGCCGTTGCATGTGCATTTAGGCGGGGAGTAACCCTTGTAAGAAAAAATTTTCTACTGGGCATTGCTCACCCCGTCGTGGGACCCCCTTTCAGGTACATGGGTGTACAAGGAGACGACGCTTCGACGAGGTTGTGATTATGAAGGAGGCCGATGTGTAGCCTTGATATTACTTTTGTAAAAAGTATTTTGTATAAAAGAATTGTAATTAAATTATTTTGAAACTATTGTATAAATAGTCGGGTATGTAATTATGGTATGAGGGTCGTGATCGGACTCTTACGGACTGTAATTAAGCAATTTATTTTCATATTTTAGATTTAAATGTGAATGAATGGATCCCGGTAAAGGGATGTATATCGGGGATATGGACAGATGGACCCTGTGGGGTCAATACTACTCCGCTGAGACCGACGGGTATGACTATAATGTTATATAGGTTATATACCGTAGAGTTCCCAAACAAAGGAGACCCTGCCCGATTTTCAGGAAAAGACGGGACACAATGTTGCGGTATTCGTCACCTAAACCATAGAATTCCACTCGTTGACGGGTCAACGGACCCCCGAATTTGGGGTGTCACAATATCATTGCTTAAATTGAGTGATATATTTGGTTGAAATTGTGTGGAAGTCAAATTGTGTGTTCTAATGGTTTGGCTTGTGATGTGTTTGTGTATGAACAAGGCTATCATATTTATTTCTGTCAGACTATTTCAGGGATACAGTCACAATTAAGCCTAGAGTATAATGTAAGTCATTACTTGATTGGTGATGACTTGTAGATGTCAATTCATGTGTGTATAATATGTTGACATGTATTGTGTGGTTTATTTGGAAATTGTATGTTAATGATATGATTAACAAATGATGCATGTGTATTATGCATGGTTTAAAATGACCAGTACTACCATCATATATATGGTATGGTATAGGCATGGAATGGTATAATTGCATTTCATATGCATCGGGACATCACATTGTCGGGTGCGTAATATGGTCATAATCATTCATCATTCTTGCAGAATGGGTGGTTTGGTGATGACTACGCCCAACTGAAGTCTCACGGTGAATTTTATACTAAATAAAGTTGCCATCTGGGACTATCTAATGTTGAATGAAAACGATTATCAGACCGCCCAATGCTTTCTTTGATTAAAGCGGTTTATCGAAGACTGGCCCAATGCTTTTATTAAAGCGGTTTTATCTGGATCGCCCAATGCTTGATAAAGCCGCGACGGAGATTGTCCAATGACTTTGAATAAAGCTGCCATCGTGAGGATGTCCACGAGTTTTAAAACAAAAAGCTTTGTTTTGATAAAGGGTCATCAAGTGTCACCAATGACAAGCTTTACACTTACCTAAGCATGTGTGAGGGAGCCTGAGGACTCGTAGCAAAGGCATGGTGAGAAACTTCATTCATGGCATGTAGGCATTTCAAAGTAGAACCGATTTTACTTGAATGTTTGATCAGGTGAACATAGCATTGCATGTGCACTAGCGAGGAATGATATTTACTCCTAATGGGTATTGCTCACCCCATCATGGGACCCCCTTTTGTGCATATGAGCATGGTAGCAGAGATCGATCGCCACGAGGCCATGCTTATGACGAATGCCTGGGTTGTGGCTTGTAATTAATTTTTCAGAAGAAGCTTGGAACAAACTAAATTTATTGTATTTGTTAAGCTTATGTGGGCAGAATATCCAATCTGATTGGAACATAAATGCAGCGAATTTAAAATTTTTATCCCTTAACCCACCAAGGATCACATGCGTTTCATAAACAAAGGAAGGGTAAACGAACTTACCTCTTGTAGATCGATTCATTGCCCGCAGTCTCGCGTCTTGGTTTATTCGATCTTCAAAGGTGTCGCTTTCTCGAAAAGCTTACCACCCTTTACAAGTATCCACACCGAACAAATAATAATGATCTTGTTGAATGCGATAGTTTGTCTTCTCAAAAACGAAATTAGGGTTTTTCTTTTCTTTCTCTCTATTTTGGTTGTTCTCAGAGTAAAAGACAACTACAACAAAATATATATGTCTCACATATATATATATATATCTATATAAAGTCACGCACTGAGGTTTAAGTCAAAAGCAGAATTTATATTATTATATATTTAGAAACTCTTTTAAATAATAACAGATTTAAATTCACAGAAAACATAACAAGTTCAAAGACATAACCGTTTCACGAATTTAAACTTTCTCAAAATTAAATTCGAATTTAAATAATAATTTAAATTCACAAAACATAACCGTTCACGAATTTAAACTTTCTCAAAATTAAATTCGAATTTAAATAACAATTTAAATTCACAAAACATAACCGTTCACGAATTTAAACTTTCTCAAATTAGAGATTCGAATTTAAATAACACAACTGTTGTTATTTGTAATTTAAAATAATCTCATCATTTTAAATTACTGCTAGAAGTGAACCACTAACGTTGTATTCATTCTTAATGTAAACCCTATAGGTTCAATTAACATTGTGATGAAGGCACAAATCACATTTGATCCTACAAATTATAAGCGGCCTCTACTTGAGACATTATGACTACCCAAGTTCAAATGAAAGCTCATGAATTTAGACAACAACAATATAGCCCCAATGACATAATCCTTTTGTCTCCTTGATATCTTGATAGAATATAAGGCATGGACAAAAGTCGACCTTATATGCAGTTCTATCTTTGATTGCTAGAAACCCCGGTTAGATGACTAAACAAATGACATTGATTTCATCAATTCATTTTGAGCACGATATGCATTTCTCGGTCTCAATTGTCGGGGACGAATATCTCTTATAATAAGAGGACAAATTCCATTTTAATCATTCATATCTCGCTACATAATTCTTATTATGTTCAAGTATAACCTTTATAGTCATCAGATTAAAAGTGATGTTTGATTATATCAAAACACAATATTCCTTATGTTGAGAACTATAAGCGATCTCGAGGTCAAAGTTTAATGACAACTATTAGAGATCGTCTCGAGGTGAGGATTTAATGACGCAACTATTAGAGATTAACTTAAGACTTTGATCCATGTATTAATCTCAAGACGGGCCTGTCAGTATTTGTTCTCAACAAATAGATATAAATTTGATTTGTATCATACACATATTCATCCCATGAATATCAATCAAACTTTATACTAAAATCTTAATTCATTGTTATTCCCATAACAATATGGAGTTAAGGACATTTAGAATAATTAATAATATTATTCAAAGGACATTATATATAATAAACATGCAAATCATCATAATAATTAATTCTCATAAATAGTCAAAATACCATGTCCATACGATAGGCCTAGAGCACTATTACTAACAATGGGACAGTCATGGACCGAGTATATGAAACAACCTTTGGAACAACCTTGTTCTAATTTGTAATATTTGTAAGAGTGTTGTAATTAAACTCTTGAGGACTATGGTAATTAGTCCTGTATATTATGTAGTGTGGATGAGTGGGTCCAGTTAGACCACTTTCACTCATAATTGGACCCAGTGAGGTCATTGTATTATATTAGGCCATGTTGCCAGGTTTTTTGTATAGGTTGTATTTTGGGTGATCCCATTACAAAGGACTACGTAGATTTTCGTTCATCGTAGATTTAAAGGAGACACGATTGGTGTGGTGTCGGGTGCAGAACATCCCTGAGTGTCTTGCGGTTTGACAGGTTGTCAACTGACCCTCGGGTTTAGGGTGTCACAGAAACAATATTGTCATATATAAATGTCAAGGTACCTTGACCTTTGTTCTTGTAGTGTTATGACATAAGCTCTCATCTAATAAGCTCTTGTAAAATAAGTGCTTGATTCAGTTGTTTACCCAAACATGGCCTAAATCCAAATCCCACAAGCTTGAACTTTTAGGAGGATTTAGTGAATTTAACATAATTATCAGCTTAGTGATACCACCTCTCTCTGGTGATACGTTTGTTTTTGTAAGTTCATGGAGGGGACTATGTTTAGTTTTGTTTTGACTCCAGCGTGCGATATAGACCCTAAGAAAATGGTAAAATTTTGAGAAAATTTTATTGTATTTGATTCTCTTTTATATTTTTCACAGTAAAACAGATATGAGAAAATAATTTTCCTTAGTATTTTTTTCTTTCCCTAGTATATTTCAGGTTTCAAACAATGCCTAAGATTGTGCTTGGTTCATGGAAAGTATTAAGGAAAGAAAACATGCTAAGGAAAATGATTTTCTCATGTTTGATGTCTAATGAATAATGTCAAAGAAAATCAAATATACATAAAATTATTAGAAACTTAATTATTTTAAAATTATTTAATTGTTATAATGAAAAATGAAAATAAATAAAATGAGTTTGAAGTATTAAATAAAAATAATACATTAGATTTATTTTTATTTTTATTTTCCTTCATTATTTTTTCTTTCCTTCTAATTTTCTTCTCTATTTTTTGCTTGCATTTTTCCATAATTTTGAACGCCTAAAATCAATATCAAAGGGACCAAAAGTAAAGCATAAATCACTTGCAATGTTAAGTGACAATTAATTTTTACTTTGAATTTACGCATCTCCATTAAAATAACTATGCCAACAATAAACGAGCACATGCCCAAAGCTAAATATTATATATAATATATGCCATGGGTAACTAGCTACAAAGTAGGCACCCTAATTAAGGCAATGCTTCAATAACTATTCCGAAGTGCATTGCTTTAAGAGATGATGTTTTAGTAGTAAAAAACATTAATGATTTTCAAGACTTGAAGATTAAAAGGGACTTCAAAGTAGTTATAAACTGCTATAAAAAATATCTAATTAGTTCAATTATTTTACTAATGAATGATAATGCGGATACTATATATCTAAGAATCAAATACATACAAATATTAACATTTGTTAGTGAAGTAAATAAAACAACAGATTGTTTAGTTTAAATAAATATTTATTATACTTATTCTAATATTTACTTGTTAAAATTTCCTAATTATGTTATAAAATTTGATTTCGAATAATATTTTAGTTCATCGTTGAATAGAATGTATAGAATTTCGGGTCTATATGTAGTCTCCTTTCACAAAAAAGTAAAAATAAAATAAAAATAAAAACTAAAATAAGTTCAAGTTGCCATAGAAACCATATTACCGATATTATTTCAAGTACAAGATGTTAATTCTCTTTCTGTTTTGAAGCCCTCTCTCATTAGGAAACATTAAGAGAGAATTGAAGTGGTGGATTAAGTTTGTTTACCATTCAAGCCTTAACGTTTTTTACGTTAAGGCTATAACGGACTTCAGACATTAATTCAGACCTTAATGTTTTGACTTTATGCCATAACGTATTTTAGCAATTAAAAGGAATTATGATGGAATTTTCTTATAAAAGGCCAGGTTTGTTTCTGTTTTGGGTCACCCCTTTGTTCACTCATCTCTTAAGCAATAGCCTGTATTGCTTTGAAGAGGCGAACGAAGTCTGGTAGCTTTTCCCTTTGTTTTTCAATGGTTGGAGGTAAGTACACTTCCGCCTTCGATTTTGAATTCTTTGCATTTAAAGCTCTAACATTTGGTATTAGAGCCACCATATGGCCTATGCCTTGCAAATCATGGGAATATTTTTTTCCACTTTTCCATATTTTCTTGTTGTGTAGATGGAAATTATGAATGAAATATTTTTTTTCCTTTTATTATGCACATTGGGTGCATTAAACCTATACCATGTTTTGGTTTTTGATATCCAAGAGATACCTTTTCCATCCTAGTGATGGTTTGGTTTTGCCCTTTTCGTTTTAAGAAAGAAAAAAAGAAGATATATTTGTCCACTAATGTGGACCCTAGTTTTTCTAGTGATGGTGTCGGTAGTGGCCGACATGGACCGCCTATGTGGAGCCTAGTGTCCTGTTTGGTGCTAAGACTATATTATGGAACCAAAATAAAATAGCTAAAACTTAACACATAGGGGTTTCGAAACTTGAACCTTCCAACCAAACAGAACCCACTCTACCACTAGGGCATAAGCTCATTTGTTATAAAGTTTAATGCTGGTTTCTTTTACCCACATATATCAGGGATAAAAACGTCTTATATTGCCTATGAGACATTAAAAATAATAATTTTCTTATTCTTTAAGTTTATGTATGTTAGGTGATCCATAAATTTCATTGATTAATAGTAGCCACAACATTTTGACTAATAAAATTTTATATTAGGATGATCACTCTATAACATAATTGAGATTTATTTAGGAAAATATGTGGTTAAATTTTCTGATTAATCAGAATAAAATATTGGATTATTATTCTCAATCTACCCACGGGAATTGAGAATAGGAACATAATCCAGTAGTTTTACCATAAGGGATAACAAACTTAAACCTAATTGCATGAGACTTTAGCCCATAGGTAAGTCTTGTGCCTCCAGGTCCTTCCCTAACTTTTGGACATATACATTTATATGAGTAGGACTTTAACCCATAGGCAGGTTCTATGTCTATAGATTAGTCTTAGCGTGTGTTCCATTAGTTCACCTACGTTTTCTTACTTTGCAGTTACTCAATCTACAAACTACTATGATATTAAGTTGGAAATTATCAAGCTTAAGGGAGATAACTATAAGGTCTAGAGAGAGAGAGTCTTACTCCATTTAGGGTGTATGGACTTCGACTATGCCATTAAGAAGGCTGAGCCACCAACCATCACAACAACCAACTCTCCAGATGCTGTGAGACTTTACAAACAGTGGGAGAGGTCCAACCACCTCTCCATTATGTTTATCAGTACACACATATATGTTGGCATACATGGCTCAATTGAGAAGCATGTCAAAGTCGGGATCTATTAAAGGCAATAGATGAGCAGTTTGCTAAATATGATAAATCTCTTATTAGCACTTTGATAGTTTAGTTCTTGTCCCTGAGGCTCACTGGAATTAGAGGAGTGCGTGATCATATCATGCGCATGATGGACATTTCGGCTCAATTAAAGTCTTTGGAAGTATCCATGTCCGAGTCATTCCTTGTTCACTACATCTTATGCACCTTACCCCCTCAATATCGTCCATTCAAGATCTCATATAACACACACAAAAATAAATGGTCAATTAATGAACTATTGACCATGTGTGTATAAGAGGAGGAGAGGCTTCTCATGGAACAAGGGGATAAAGTGCTTTTCACTATTCTTGGTAATCAAAGGAAGATTAAACCTAAGAACAGGAAAGGGAAGGTCTGACCTAAAAAAAAAAAAGTATTTTTTACCCACCGGGACATAAAGAAAAGTCCATGTGTTCTTATGTAAGGAAGGACACACATGAAAAGAAGAAGCTGCATGAAGTATAAAGTCTGGCTTGAAAAGAAAGGTATTTAATTTTCTTTCGTATGTTATGAATCAAATTTCATAAATGTTAATCATAACACGTGGTGGATTGATTCTGGTTCAACAATCCATGTTTCAAATACCTTACAGGGTATGCGAAACCTCAGGAAGCCAGTGGGTCATGAGTGGTCCATTCAAGAGGGAGGTCAAACTCACATGTGGAAGCCATTGGACTTTCATTTTAGAGTTATCGAGCGACTTCATTTTCCAATTGGAGAAGACCTTTTATGTTCCTAGTTTTTCTAGGAATTTAATTTCAGTATCGGCTCTTGAACCATTTGGAATCTCCTATAACTTTTTGGATACTGGTTTTAATTTTTTAATTAAATCAAAAGTTATTAGATATGGTACTTTGTGCGATGGTCAATATTCAGTACATTTAAGTTTAACTACTGGAATTAAAAAGAATGTTATGAATGAAGAATCATCCTTATTATGGCACCGGAGATTAGGACACGTCTCCATTCAGAGAATTAAAAGGTTAGTGAATGAAGGGGTACTCAGTGCTTAGGACTTTACTAACTTTGAGACATGTTTGGATTGCATTAAGAGAAAGCATACCAACAAGTCAAAAATGGGTGCAACAAGGAGTAAACATTTGTTAGAAATCATACATATAAACATTTGTTGTCCTGATATGGATGGAAGTGATCCGAAATAATTCATCACCTTCATTGATGACTACTCACGTTACATGTATCTCTACATGCTTTGTTCTAAGGATGAAGCTCTGGAAACCTTCAAGGTATTTAAGGCCGAAGTAGAGAAGCAAATAAAGGTAGTGAGGTCAGATAGAGGTGGAGAATACTATGGTAGGTACACTAAGAATAGGCAAGCACCAAGTCTATTTCTAGGTTTCTTCAAGAGCATGGGATTGTTGCCCAAACCATGCCTGGTTCTCTAGAACAAAATAGTGTGGCGGAAGGAAGAAACTAAACCTTAATGGACATGGTAAGGAGTATGAGGAGTAAGGTTAATCTACCTCAATTCTTGTGGACTGAGGCACTAAAGAGGAAAGTATATATAATTAATCGGGTTCCAACCAAAGCTGTCTAAAAGACGCCATTTGAGTTATTAAAAGGTCGGAAACCTAGTTTGCGACATATATGCGTATGTGGATGCCCATTTGAAGTAAGGATTTATAATCCATGAGAAAAGAAACTAGACCCAAGGACTATTAGTGGGCATTTCATTGGATATGCTGAAAAATCTAAGGGCTATAGATTCTATTATCCTTCTAACACTACTAGGATTATGGAGTTAAGAAATGTGAAGTTTCTTGAGAATGACTTAATCAGTGGTCGTAGTCAAATTCATGACACATTGTTTGAAAGATATCACTATCAAGCTTAGACCTCTGGTTCAAGTCATAAACTGACCGTCATACATACCCATGAGGTAGAAATGGGTATAAGATAACCAGTCATCGAGATTCCACAAAATTTTGAGCCTATAGATTGTGTTGTAGAGGAACAACAAAACGTTGAACAACAGATTGAGCATCCAGTTCAATAACAAGTTCCCCATGAAGAAACAACATTAAAGAGATCTACTAAGGTCAGAAACTCAACTATTCCTTGTGATTATATCGTGTACTTGCAAGAATCAGATTACAATATTAGAGCTGAACATGATCCGAAAACCTTTTCACAAGCCATGAGCTCTAAGGAATCGGACTTATGGTATAATGCCATGAAAGATGAGATGAACTCTATGGCATCTAATCGAGTCTAGGATCTTGTCGAGTTACCTTATGGTGCAAAAACCGTTGGGTGCAAGTGGGTCTTTAAGGCAAAGAAATACTCATAGGGCAACATTGAGAGACATAAAGCAAGACTCATGGCCAAAGGGTTCACTCAAAGGGAAGGAATCGACTGCATGGAAACCTTTTCTCCTATATCAAGGAAAGATTCTCTTCAGGCTATTATGGCATTAGTAGTTCATTTTGACTAGAGTTGCATCAGATAGATGTGAAAACGACTTTCCTTAATGGTGAACTAGAGGAAGAGGTTTACATTAAACAACTTGAAGGATTCTCCTCGAGTGCTTGTGATCATTTAGTTTGCAAACTTAATAAATCCATTTATGGTTTAAAACAAGCGTCCCGTCAGTGCTATTTGAAGTTCCATAAGGTCATCGCTTTATTCGGTTTTGAAGATAAAGTCATGGGTCATTGTATATACCAGAAGGTCAGTGTGAGTAAGACCTATTTTCTTGTTATATATGTGGATGATATTTTGCTAGCAATAAATAATAAGGGGTTACTATATGAAGTGAAACAATTCCTCTCAAAGAACTTTGATATGAAGGATATGGATGAGGCATCTTATGTCATTGGCATTAAGATCCATCGAGAAAGATCTTGTAGCATTTTGGGTTTGTCTCAAGAGACTTACATCAATAAAGTTTTAGAGAGATTTCAGATGAAAGATTGTTCATTGAGCCCAACACCCATTGTAAAGGGTGACGGGTTTAGCTTGGACCAGTGCCTAAAGAACGACTTTGAGAGGGAACAAATAAAGAACATTCCATATGCTTCAACTATAAGAAGCCTTATGTATGCTTTCAGTGCGCACCGGACCGACGTACGCTGCTGTTGGAGTGCTAGGTAGATATCAGGTAATCTTAGTATTGACCACTAGAAAACACACATAAAGAAAGGTTATGAGATACCATCAGGGCACAAAGAACTACGTGATGATGTACAGACATACCGATAACTTAGAAGTGATCGGCTACTTTAACGTTGATTTCGCTAGTTGCATGGACTGCTGATAGTCCATTTCAGGTTATGTATTTATGCTAGCCAGTGGAGCTGTGTATTGGAGAAGCATGAAGTAGACATTGACAGCTACTTCCACTATGGAGGCCGAATTTGTATCTTGTTTTGAAGCTACCAAGCATGGTGTTTGGCAAGTTTCATTTACGGCACAGACGGTTATTCCGTGAAGTATTAAAGTTATCTTTGTGACAACTCAACTGTAGTTTTTTGGCTAAGAATGATAAATGTGGAAGTCGAAGTAAACATATCGACATTAAATACTTATCCATCTGGGAACATGTTAAAGAAAAGAAAGTGGTCATTGAACATGTTATCACTGAGTTAATGATTGTTGATCCTCTGACTAAAGGCATGTCATTATGGAATTTCAGAGAACATGTAACCAACATGGGACTTGGGTCATGTTGTAATCTCAAAGTTTGTATGTACATATTCAGTTATTAATGAAACTCTTATTTAGTTGATGTTTCTCATATAGTTGTGCACGTTTCAGTCATTGTGATAGAGATAAACCATTAAGTTTTGACTTAGAATAAACATAGGGTTTATTCATAAAGTTAAAGATTGTTGTTAAAGGGACAAATATACTATGGTACATGGAAGATAACACTCGCCTTTAGAGGACTTGTCACCATGATTCATATGTTTGTTTCTTGTTAAGGTGATATTGAATAATATGGACTAAGTGGAAGATTGTTAATTCTCTTTTCTTTTTGAAGCACTTTCTCATTTGGAAACATTAAGAGAGAATTGAAGTGGTCCACATTAGGTTTGTTTACCGTTTAGGTTCACTTTTTTATGTTAAGGCTATAAAGGACTTCAAACATTAATTTAGGTCTTAACGTTTTGACGTTATGCCATAACGTATTTCAGCCATTGAAAGGATTTATGATGGAATTTCCTTATAAAAGGTTGGGCTTGTTTCTATTTTGGGTCACCCCTTTGTTCACTCCTTTCTCAAGCAATCGATAGCATCGTGGTTTGAATGAGGCAGAACACATAAGTCCCAATAAGCTTTTACCTTTGTTTTGTAATGGCTGGAGGCAAGTACACTTTTTCCTTTGATTTTGAATTCTCTACATGTAAACCTCTAACACAAGATTCAAAAGTTAAAGCAAAAGTTTATTGACTTTATTCTTTGCAAAAAACTTCAACATAAAATAAAAAAACCCCTATCACTTATTTCTCTACTCATCACTTCAAGTTATAGAGAATGATAAATATCGGTGATCTTATCATCAATTTATTCGATTGCGGTCCATGAGTAGCATCGGCATGGAATGAATCCTGGCGAAGTTGTTAGTAAACGGTTTTTCAAAGGAACTTGTCCCACATTTGAAAAATACAAGAGTGTTTTTGGGTTTATATACAAAACTCATGTATGGGCTTGTACATGACTTAAGAAAAGGGGGGACCTTGAGCGCACAATAAATGGGCCTAAAGCTTGATTTTAGTGCAAATCAATGGATTTGCACCCCCCCTCCCTTGCGTGTGTCAGGTAGTTTTGCACAAAATAATCTTTTATTTTGTTTGTCTACATAAAAACCTTGGTTTTTTATTTTTTAAAATTCAAAACAGTCCAAGTCATAAAATCACAATAAATTCAAATTGTTTCTACACATTCCAAGATATTCATTTTGGTCGATTCTAACAATTATTTTGAATTCAATTCATAAAGGGTTTTGCATTTATTTCTGTTTTAATTACCAACATCCATATTTTGAATTTCAAACCTAACGGTTACAACTAGTTTTTCCTATAAATTAAGACCTTTCATAGGGTTGAAACACACAAATTTCCTCTCCACTTTCTTACCTCTCCTTTGTTGTTCTTGTTCAAGAGAGACATCTCTGAAGAACTGTTGAATTTTGAGGAATAAAATTCTTAAGGACAGTGTTCTGAAAACACGCCTCAATTAAATTTTATTTTCTATAAACTACCCTCCATTTACAGGAACACCATTGGATTGAGACCTAACATCAGCGATCTGATATTTACAGTTTCTTTTCTTCAGTGTTTATTGTGGTTTGACATACGAGATTACAGTCAGAAGAATTATAACTTTTGGTTTCATTTTACTCTGTTTCAATGTAAATATGATTAACCATAATATTCTTGGAATTTTGCATGAAACAAATCGCTACGTGGTGACAACCCCTACTCCAACACTCTGAAACTATATGAGTGTCATATGCTGGTGTATAACTCTTCTCTTTGTAACAATTCTTGTTGCTCTCTGTCACTTCAAACCTTCTCAGACATCTGATTAGAGTTCAGATTCAAATCCTTGTGGATATATTCAACTCTGGTGAACTGGATAGTGGTTCATTTTTTCACTAAAGTATGCATCTGACACTAAGTTGTTTTGAACAAGATGTGATACAGTCTCTTATTAATCTGTGAATTAGTAGAATCATCTGTGTGTATAGACTGAGTTAAATGAAGGATCATTGAAATGTGATGAAGGATGTAGTAGAAAAATTTGTTTGTAGAAACTACTACAAATGGGGATGACCGATATAGGGACATCATATCAGATCAATGAGCACCGCCGATGATGAAGAACAAGGTTGAAAAGATGGACTATGAGATTGACTGGACTGATGAAGACTTCTTTGTACAAGTGGATAGACACAAACAACTGACCAACTGTTAAAACGTTTGTCAACGACCGAATCAATCATAAAATAATATGAAGATATAGCGCAGAAAAACGAGAAAAACAGATGACCCGCCGAGCAAACTTGGTCCAAACCAACTTTGTTTGGTAAAACGTAAACTCGAAACTCCTGATGTAAACGAAATTTTAACCATACTTTGAAAAGAAAGGCGCTGATATGTTTGTGGCAAACTAGGCCATCATACGCGATGCGAGAAGAAATAAAAATTGGAAATGATGAGTCCTCTTAAACGACTTGGTTGAAGGAGATGACATAATAGCTCTTATTCTCTCCTGACTAATATGGTGACCAATTCAGAATTGAATTGGTAGACTCTAGTGCAACAAGGCATCTTTGTACAAACATAGTAACATCCTTGCCAGTGAGAAGGATGTGAAAACATCTATGACGACTCTAAAAATTATATGTTTTGGAAAAATTAAAATTCCATCTTAGAAATATTGGGGAAAGGAGCTTTGTTTGGGTAATCCTTGAATGTTCAGTAAAGAAAGTTGGGTTTCTATTATTCTATTGGGAAAGCCTGAGTTGATGTCAGTGAATCTATTGGTGAGATTATGATGACAAATTAATCATTTTGTGGAAGGACTTATTCAGGATTATTTTTGTAGTGCTTTTTACTAAGAACATAGATGAAGACCTTCTTTTTCATATGCAGTTGATTTATATTCATATGCATACAGTTAGGACATGTTAATTGATTGATAATAAAAATACAATAATTATCAATAATATTGATTAAACTAGAGCTAAATAAATGTCTCAAATATGTATGCAGATAACTAAACATTTGATTCAGAGCATTGAAGAAATAAAGCGGCAAAAGCATTAATTAAGATCTGGAGGGATTTAAAAACATACATATTCAGAGTAAGAGAGTACATGACCTTCTATTGATAGTTATTTTAGTTCACCCCAGTTTTGAGCAAATAAGATGTTGACATTATATTTTAAATATAGAGCTGACAGAAGAAAATCACTTGATAGGAAAAATCAAAAGGATTGGTTCTCAGATGAGGCGTATCACTTTTCCAAATGATTATTGTGAAAAGGAAGGAATAATTCATGAAGTGACTCCTCCTTATTCACCTGAGTCAAATAGAGTTGCTGAAAGAAAGAATAGGACTCTTAAAGAGATGATAAATTCTCTACTTGTTAGTGCTTCAACTCTTGATAATTTGTGGGGTGAAGCCATATGTCTACATGTCATCTACAAAATAGAATTCCATACAAGGAAACTGGTATGACACTTAATGAGTTATGGAAAGGTCATGCACCTAACCTTAAATATTTGAAAGTGTGGGGGTGCCTTGCCAAGGTTATGTTACATGATCCTAAAAAGGGGTAAATAGGATCATGAGAAATTTGATAATGCCTTGTTGAAAAACGGGTTTGTATCTGTTGAAATGGATAAATGTGTGTATACAAAGTGTACAAAGAAAGAGTGTGTAATCATTGCATTGTATGCAGATGATATGTTAATTTTTGGCACTAGCCTGAGTGTCGTACATAGTTCAAGAGATTTATAGCTTCATAGTTTGACATGAAAGATATGGGTGAAGCTAAGGTAATTTTGGGTGTGAAGATCACAAGGATGGGTGATAGTATAATGCTATCACAAGAACATTATGTTGAGAAAATACTCAAGTGGTTCAGACATTTCAATGTCAAACTGTGAGAGTACCCCTTATGATGCTAACACCCATTTAATGAAAAATCAAGATGTTCCTGTGGATCAAGCTGAGTATGCACATATTATTGGGAGTTTGATACATTTGATGAACTTTTCAAGACCTAACATAGCATATGCAGTGTGTAGATTAAGTAGATAGACACATAATCCCAATAATGATCACTAAAGCGCATTAGCTAGACTAATGAAATACTTAAGGTACCATGAACTATGGTATCCTATATAGTGGATTTCCTGCTATGTTAGGAATCTGACGATGATAGCCGGATATCGATTCGAGATGAGATAAAATCCATAGCGGTTATCATCGCTGCTTTGGGAGGTGAATGTTGTTGTAAATCATCTAAAAGCAAGCCTCATCTCTACTTCTACCATGGAGTGAAAGTTTATATCTCTTGAATCTATGGGTAAAGAAGCTTAGTGGTTAAAGAACTGCATGTTAGGAATTCCTTTGGGAATGTAGTCGACACCTTCGGTGTCTATACATTGTAACTTCCAAGCAGCAATATTGATCATAAAGGATAAAGCATTCAATGAAAAAAAACATACACATTCGTCTAAGACATGAGGTTGTGAAACAACTATTGAAAAATGGAATTATTTCCATTGACTATGTAAAGTCAAGTGAATTTGGCTGATCCTCTAACTAAACCTTTAGGAAGAAAATTGATTTTGGAAACATCGAGTGGAATCGAACTTAAACCAATTAGAGGTTAGCAGTGATGGGAACCTAACCTATGTGATTGGAGATCCCATGAAGAAGGTTCATATGGGTAATAACAAGTCACTTGCTAATCATGTTGGCACTGACAAAATTGTCATTTTCTAGTGTGTGGTTATGGTGCTAGAATGCATATTTTGAGAGGTTGAGTTATACTCTTAATGATTTCATAACTCTTGTGAGTAGTACATATAAATGCAGTATGCACTTGATCAAATCACCTATATAAGTGTGGAGTGGGGCTGCTCCCATGAAATGGTATGACAAAATTTCTAGAGCACTTATGAAATAATCAAGCATGCGCATGACCTAATTATTGCCTGACGCATTGAGCAATGAGAATCGTGATGTGTGGTGCGATGATAAGATCCCTAATTTGTCGAGTATAAGCTCATAGAAGCTATAAGCTTTACCAATACTTTGTAAATTAAATCTTATTCATCTATGTTTAGTTCATAGTTCATTGAACACCAAATTTAAGGTACTTACACCTTCTTTCATGTTTTAAATTCAAACATTCTTTTGAAAAATGTGGGGGATTGTTGTTGGTAAAGAACAAATTTTCAAAAGGAACTTGTCCCACATTAGAAAAATACAAAAGTGTTTTTGGGTTTATATACCAAAACTCATGTCTAGGCTTGTACATGCAATGAAAAGAGGGGAGGCCTCGCGCGCACAAGAAATGGGCCTAAAGCCTAATTTTAGTGTAAATCAATGGATTCCCCCCCCACCCTGCTCATGAACAGTAATTGTGAATTCAAATTTTAGCAATTATTTTGAATTCAATTCATAAACAATTTTGCATTTATTTTTTGTCTTAATGGCCAACAACCATATTTTGAATTTCAAACCTAACAATTACAACTAGTTTTTCCTATAAATTAAGACCTTTCATAGGGTTCAAACACACGAATTTCCTTTCCACTTTCTTACCTCTCCTTTGTTGTTCTTGCTCCAAAGTGATATCTTTGAAGAACTGTTGAATCTTGGGGAATAAAATTCCTAAGGATAAATTTTATTTTCTACAAACCACCCTGCATTCTGGGAACACTATTAGTTAAGACCTACCATTCACTTGACCTCCAAATTTACGCTTTGGTTTCTTTTGCTACTGCTTGCCTTCGCCGATTAGGGCATACACGACCACCAGCCGAGAAGAATTACACTTTGGTTTTCCTTCTACTATTGTTTCAGCAGAATAGCCTGCACTTATAGTGACATCCACTTCTTTACAACTCCATGAATCTTGCTCACGATAGCATTAATAATTAATATTCTACAAATTGAAAAGGGTAAATTGTTATTTGGACATAAAATTAAGGTGTGGTTTTGATATGCTTTTATTATTTTTTTAAGAAAACACATAATGTAAATGTTTTTGTGTTAAATACTGTTAAAGATATTACCTGGAAATACTGTCTGGGGCCAGAAGACAACAAAGCTGTGCTTGGTGAGAATGATAGCTTGAGTCACGAACTGGGTAAACTCTCTTTACAGGCAGTTAGTGACACTGCCTCCTTTGTGCATGGTAAGTGCTGTATTACGTCCACGAGATAAAACAAAGCCCGGATAATTTACATTTAATATTACTGTGCCCTGTAACATATCTGGTAAAATCTGATGTGTATTTTTGTCTTCCTTCTTCACTATATATAAAAAAACATAGTGGTTTTTGAAAACAACCAGAACGTTCGGTAAAGCATTGGGGAGGGTTCAAACAAATAGAGAGAATTCAAATTACATCTGACAAAGCCAGAAGTATGGTTAGTTGTTGACAAAATCAAATAAAAAAATTAATTAAAAAATTAAAACGTTGTTGACAAAATCAAATAAAAAAAAAAAATAAGACAACTTATCATATACAAGGCCCACCAAGTATTTAAACTAAACCCCATCTTTGATATTTAAAATATGTATATGGTAGGTTGAACAGGTTGTGGGTTGTGTGAGCCAAAACTTTAACCATTCTCCTACCCTTCATCTATTGTTCAAACACACATACCAATACTTTTAAATATCTTATTGCACTAACAGATACTAATTAGGTAATAGAGTGAGAAAAGAAAAATCGATGTAATAAAAAGAAAAGAACTAAAATTGAGAGTAAATGGAAGGGAAATATAATGTCTTATTTAAAATTTGTTAAAAGAAAATTTAGAAGTAGAAAATCTTTTATATCTAAAATTAAAAAATATGTCAAGTAAAATTAGGTAGCTTTCTGCTATGCTCAATTTTTTGGTCATGATGATCATTGGGGAGACAGTCTCCATTGTCGACAAAAAGGAAATGGTACGTTGAAGATAAAGAGGAGGGATAAAATATTTCGATTAAAAAAAACAAAACTAAAAACCTGGGAATTCTTCCCTCGACACGCCATTTCCAGCTTCGTTTTCGCATCTTCGATCACCTATAATGCAGCAAGCAAAATATGAGGAGGACAATCTTTCTCAGTTGGTTCAGGAGTTGAGTCTTAACTGTGCTTCTCAAATACATCACTGCACCTATAATAATGTGGCACTAATCTGTATTATCTATCTATCAATCAAGCACAAAATAATAATAATAATAATAACAAGAAAATCTAAGACCATTCACTATAAAAATCACTTTTCTATTTAATATGTGGAATAAACATTTAGAGACGAGTTCTTTGACATGTAGTTGAGAAAAGATTAATGTCAACAAAAAGTGTCTCAATGAAAATTTTCCGTCTCACAATAGATAACTATTGCGACTAACACTTCATGGATTTGGACTATAAGCTATCATAGCGAAATTTAATTACTTGAAAATACAAATAAATTTTTTAACCATTTGGGATTTCAATTTTCTTATATTATTAGGTGTTGTATTTTGATTGATTGAATAATTTTTAATTTTAAGCATTTTAGCATTTGCTTACGTTTTCTATTTTTGAATAATTTTATATCAATATTTGTTCATAGAGAATCGAACTCATAACATCAAGCATAGAACAGAAGCAGCTCCGCTGCTAGGCTGACTTCATTGTTTGTAACATTAATGAGAATGTAACGTATTTATTAAAATAAATTATTAAAGTGTTATATAAATTTATTATTTATAATAATATATATATATATATATATATATATATATATATATATATATATATATATATATATATATATAATATATATATATATATATATATATATATATATATATATATATATAAAAAAATTTAATTTTTAATTGTATGATTTTTATGTAATTATTAAATATAAATTAATATAATTTTATGAATAAAATTATAAATATTTTAAAAATAAAATATATTTATACACCTATTATAATTTTATATTTGATTAATGTGTTAAAATTAGATAAGATTTTATAACTATCTACTTTTTCCAAATACTACATATATTATGATTGGAAGTCAAATTATATCATACATATTTCAATTTCCTAAAATGCAACTCTAAAATTTTTTACCTTATTTTCATATACTTTATCTATCAATTTAATCAATAATTTAATAGTATTAATTAATTTTATACATGCCATTATTTTTAAAAATTGAGTACAAAAAAAAATGTTTTGCATAAATACTACATATGGAACTAAAAATAATTAATTATGTATTACCACACTACCCAAAGATCATATTTATCATAAAACTTTTGATAAAGATATTTTATATTTATAAGACAACTATAATTTTACAACGGGTTCGTCATAGCAAATATAATTTTAATTTATGACTGATGTTGCAGTTATAAATAGACCAAATAGTTTTATATATAAACGTGAAAAGTTCGATTTGTGAATAAACATGTCCATAATATTTGCAATGATTGAAGCCATGGCAAAGAGGAAATTAAATTTAGGGGGTGAACTTTACTAAATTTTCTTCTAATGATATTTATCATACAATCATAACCTTATGAAGTAGTCATGGAAGAACATCCAAAAGAATCGAGCCTGAAACACCACAGGGTCATTCATGGGAACATGACCTTGCAGTTTCAAGATATTTCTCAGCTTGTGGACATGTTTGATGATAATAATGCGCATCAATCGATCAACTGGTTAAATGGGGAAATTAGCGTAGCAACAGAAGGAAAATGACTAAGAAAAAGTTGCCTTTTGGAAGGAGAAATTCCATCTGTTTGGTGTTTGATCAAAATATGGAAGAGAAAATTGAATGTTGAGTAGAAAGTAGGATGGATGGATGATAGAAGAGCATATAGAGATAAATGTATAGCCATAGAAAATGGGCGTTTAAGAAAAGAAAAATAGCCATTTATAATAAATATCTGTGGAAATAATGCATATTTAAAGTATGATTGAAATCTTGTGAAAACCCGGATAAATTTTTGCGGCGGTGGGGTGTTACTATGAATGCCGAGTTGCAATCACGGAACCTCACAGATCTCGGATGTGAAACATGCCTCCTTTGTTGGATTAGGTCTTGCGAGTCTAGTTACGACGGTGCTGTGTTACAGAGAAGGTAGGAATTTTCAGAGTATTTGGCGACGGACAGTGGCATGGTGAGCGCGTGGCATGATGCCACGTAACTTACGATCCATGGAATGAGGGTGTATGTGAAACCACATGGCTCATGCATGGAGTGGTAAGAGGGTGACACGTGAGAGCCTGTGTATACCACTTGATCCCATATAATTTGAGTGAAGAGTTCGATTGAATTGAAATAGAAAAGAAAGGAAAAGAAACGAAAAGAGGAAGGAAAGGAAAGGAAGGAGAAGGGGAAAAAAAAAGGAAAGAATCAACGGAGACATGGTAGAAGCCTTGACCTTGAAGAGTGAGTCATCGGGCCAGAAAATGAAAGTTCGTCTATGACGACCCATTCTGTGGGTCTTAACGGGGTTTGCTGCAGAGAAGGCTCAGAGAGGTGAGTTTCCTCTGCTCGGTTCATTTCACGCTAGAGAGAGTAGTGTGGGGCCTAACGATTTCACCACTTCGAGCGGGTATTTCATTATGTAGTCTGTTTGGTTGGCCAGGATGATCATGGGTAAATGAGTTCTAGGACCATGTCGAAGCCATACGGCGATCTGACCAAAACGAAATCTGAACCTGTGAAGCAGGGGGTATGCTCGAATTCTCACCATCTTGCAAATCGACGGCCGCCGACCGGACAATTATAACACTCTGATCCGAACTCCATTCTGAGTTCTTGGACTTTCACGAAAAGAAGCTCGTTAAGTCTGAAGTTTAATAAGATAGTACTCGGCATCCAGGCCGTGGGTTGAAACATTGATATAGGTCACGAACGGTTGAAAGGCGGTCAGTTCTAGTTTTGGAACTACATTTTGAATCGGGTTGCATATGAAATGCACCGGCTTTGCGTATGGTGCGAGAAGCGGGAAATTGCGTGTTGAATTGCACATTGTGATATTTGCAAATCTTGGAATTTAAGTTCCGTTTAGATTTTTTGAAACCAATTATAAATGGATTTATAACCGAGGGAGAATGGTGTGTGTCGATGGAAGGTGAATAATATGTGACACATGTGTGAAATTATATGATATATGTAAGGATAAAAATGAAAATAATTATATGCATTAAACACAATTTATCCACTGACACTTGACATGTAATGTGGTTTATATGTTGCACATGTGATAATGTGTTATGTGGCATGAAATGACATAAATGAACACCCCGTACATTTATGCATAGAGCATCGCATGACATGAATTGTGAGTGCATGATGATCGATCTTGTGTTTAGGGTTCGATGGTATCAGAGTAAATGATTTCGGAGGCTGTCCCGCGGTGCTGCAAAGACTCACAAAGTGCGTATCGGAGATTGTCCACAGTACTTCCTCGAGAGCGACAATCTTGATCAGGCGTCACTATATGCTTGGAGGCGTGATAAAAATAAAACAAAGATTTTGTTTTGGAGAAGGGTAATGGACGGAATGCCCATAGCGGTTTTCACACCAGCATATGTCGTAGTGAGGGGATAAGTGAGGACTCGAGTTGGGTCATGATTGGTGGCATCTTATTCATGACATGTAGGCTCATTGGGTGTGTGATTATGTAATTGGCATTGCATGTGCACTTAGGTAGGGAGTAGCCCACTTGGCCAGAAGATATATCTACCTGAGCCTGCTCACCCCATCATGGGATCATACTCGGGCACACAGAGGATGGCCTCCTTGAGGCCGTGGTATAAGAGAGATTGTGGCCTTGATACTTATGTTTGTAAAATATATTGGGACAATCCGTTTTGATATATTTTGGTTTGTAAAAGAGTTGTATATCAAACTCTTGTATAATAATATGGGAAGTTGTATGTTTTCAAGAAAAAGATAAAGAAATGAGTCCTTGTGAATGAGATTGACCGGTGATGGACATGGATCATCAGGCACTTACGAATATTCCACGGGAGTTTGTGGGTTATCAGCGAACCCCCAGGTTGGGGCGTCACAACTTGGTATCATAGCAGAGGTTAACGGTTACCTAGGAACTCGGGTGGGGGTATCCACCAGTGTTTTCGGATATTGGCTTGTCATAGCTAAGTATCGAGAGTTAGGTATACAAATACCTAGGATTAGTGAGCATGGGTGTAGAACACGACATTGTGTGCATTATTTACCTGTGTTCTAATATGTTCCACGAGAGATGTATCAGGTCAGGTGCGAATATATGCATGATAGAATGTGTGTAGAAATTGAAGAATACTAGGGTTAGCAAACGTAACCTTAGGGATTCGGAAAATGAATAAGCATGATTACGTAGGAATGGTTATTTATTAGTGTTTGACATTATGCACCACTAATGTGATAAATGAAAAGATAGAATCTCAAATTGCTATCTTAACTTGTGTAAATGGCAAGTCGAGGGCACGGATGTAGAGGTCGTCCACGGGGCAGTAGCCAACCACCGCCTAACTTTGATCAACAGGCATTTATGGAGGCGATGGGCGCTGCATTTACCACCATTGCACAAACTAGTGCACATGATCGTGAGGGTCAGAGTGACCTCCGCAGGTTTGTAGCATCATCCTCCTAATGTCAGAGGGGAGGGACCCGATGGTGGCCGACCATTGGTTCCTATAGGTAGAGAGTTTTGTAAGCCATGGAGATTACCTCGTATGTGGCACTATGATCCGTCGGGGGACATTTCAGCCTAGAGGGTGAATCCTGCATGTATGGATTGGGTGAAAACCTGTGATCGGGAGGCCATGACATGGGTAGACTCGAGAGCTCTTTATGAGCAAGTTTTTCCCGCAGACGGCAGTATGCCAAGGCCCTGAGTTTCTCGAGTTGAGATAAGATCCATGACGCACTCAATATGTGGCTAAGTTCACGAGTTAATACGCCAGTGGATGATTATGGTACACATGGCCAAGGTCAAAAATTTGACGGTCCGAAGTTGTCCATCCGGTGGCAAGATTACTGACTTCTCCTCAGATATTGATCATGGTCGCACAACTATGGGCTTTAGAGAGAGATTGATGATGTTTCGAGCATCCTAGATGGTCTCATGAGAAGAGGAAGGAGGATCAGCCTTTCGAGCTCAAGGGTTAAGTAGAGGACTTCATCTCGAGGATGTCTAGTATAAAAATACGCTATCGTGGCCAAGGCTGGGTGCAGGTGTTAGGCGCTGGCCGATTATATGCTACCATTGTCAACAACCTAAACATGTGAGACATGATTGCCCCTAGAGGCAGGGATCCCAAAGTTATGGGACACCACAGTTTCAAGCACCAATGGGGCGTCTACAGACACCGTTTGTTCCTTCTTACCCGGATGGGCCAGAGGGACCAGTTTCAGGTACTACGCAAGTGCCTTCTCAATCACATACAGGTCAAAGAGGCTAGAGTATGGGTTGAGGCAGAGGTTAGGGGCCATAGGCCGGCATTTCAGGGACCTAGAGGCGTGTTTATGCATAAGACTACAGACCGAGCCCAAGTGAGTCGCACCATATAAGGTATGTTTTTGTTATCTCAATTGGTGGCAAGATATTATTTGATAATGGTGCACTACATTCATTTATTGCTGCATCCCGTGAGAGTTTGGGCTTAGAGGTCGAGACCTGAGAAGCCACAGATGATGAGCTCTCCTCGAACTAGTGCGTAGTGTTCAATGATATATCGTAATCAGGAGCCGTAGATCTCCGATTCTACTCACAAGGATTCGAGATTCACGACATGACCGAGTTTGATGTTATCCCTGACGGATCAAGTTGATGGCACACCGGTCACATCGATCAGGATCGTAGAGAGTGCCATCGCTCTACACACGAAGACGGAGTATGTGGCTTGCGGTTTCAGGGATAAGAATGATGTTTTACCCCGTACCTTGTACGACTCTCAGTGGTAATTTTCGACACAGGTCAATAGCAAGCCTTACCCCGAGGATGAGGTGTGAGATAGACGTGAGTTTACCGTAGTTTGCGAAGTACGGTGATGTTTTTCCCAGATGAGTTAGCTGGATTACTCCCCACCGAGGATAGACTTCACATCAGCTACATCCTGGCACGCCGCTATTTCTATGACTCCACACATAGGATGACACTAGCTGAGTCATAGAACTCAAGGTCTAACTATAGGAATTGTTGGATAGAGGTTCATTAGACCTAAAGACTCGCCTTAGGCGCCCGTTCTATTTAAAAGAAGGATAAGACCCTTCAACTGTGTATTGACTATCGACAGTTGAACAGGGTTACAATCAAGAATCGATATCCATTACCAAGGATTGATGATATGTTTAATTAGTGCCAGAGGGGCGCCAAATACCTAAGATAGACCTCGCGACCTGCTATCATTAGTCGAGGTTGTGGAGGCGCATCCCTAAGACAAAGGTTCAAGACGCGCAGACGGCATTTCGAGTTCATATGATGTCTTTCTGATTAATGAATGCACCAACGATATCTACGGGACCTCATGCATAAGGTGTTCCAAATTCTACCTAGATCGCAATTTTTGTGGTAGTCTTCTTGTTGATCACATCTACTCCAATCAGAGAAGGAGCATGAGGATCATTTGATGATTGTTCTCCAGGCCCTTAGAGAGCATCAATTATAGCGGTTCAAGAAGGCGAAGTTTTAGCTATCGAGGTGGTATTTTCGGGGCATATAAGGTCGGGCTGCGTCTCTATGGACCCGGAGAAGGTCGAGGTAGTTATGAGTTGGGAGAGACTGAAGTCCGTCTTCGAGATACGCAGTTTCTAGGGATTAGCAGGGCATTACAGGAGGTTCATTAAAGACTTCTCCCGACTAGCTGCACCTATAACAAGGTTGACACGGAAGGGGGTCAAGTTTGAGTTGGATGACTTGTGTGAGCGAGCATTCCAAGAATTGAAAAAGAGGTTGACTTTAGCTTCTATTCTGATCATCTTGGAAAGGGGACCGATGTACATTGTATACTGCGATGCTTCGAAAGACGAACTGGGATGTGTTTTAATGTAGTCCGGGAGGGTTGTGGCTTATGGTTCTAGACAAGAACCATGAGCTTTAACCACCCACACATGATACTGAGTCAAGTGCACCATAGTCTTCGCCTTTAAAGATCAAGGCTACTATTTATACTGTGAGCAGTTTGAGGTGTTTTCGGACCACAAAAGTCGAAAGTACATCTTTACACAGCGGGACCTCAACATGAGGCAGCGCAAGTGGATGGAGTATCTGGAGGATTATGACTTCAAATTACATTACCACCCTGGTAAGGCAAATGTAGTGGTTGATGCGCTTAGTCGGAGTCACGTGGAGTACTGGCTATTGTAGCTTCCTAGGAGCGCGTATGCTCGAGACCGTGGGATAGCCTGATTACAAGATGCTGATCGTGCCCGTGGAGCCGTTAGAGAGCCTGCGGCTACGCCTTCCCCTTTACTAAGCAAAGTAATCAGTCCCAAGGATAGGATGCGTAGTCAGGTCTATCAAGGACAAAGGTACACAAAGATGCTGATGAGGCCAGCCATTCACACAGGCAAGCCTTTCTGCATAGTGGACGAAGTTAGCCTTGGGCTTGATTGATTCATGAGAGTAAGGACCCTTAGGAGTTCCCACCGCTTTGCTCAGAGTGCATCCAAGTGGCACAAGATACCATGATATTCGCAGTATTATTGAGCAAGATGAAGAAACATCGCTCGACTTCATTCGACGGCAAGGTCTCATGTGCCGCAGGTAAAGGAGCTTCATAAAGCCAATCCGGCTACTCCAAATGCATCGGGAGGCAAGCAGAGTGGAAGTGGGACATGTCACTAAGGACTTTATGACTCACTTTCCATAGACTGCATGTACACGATGCGCATGGGGTGATAGTGGACCGACTCACCAAATCGCATTTTCTAGTCGCGCGGATGACCTCTCACATCGATCTGACTCGCAAGTCAGATATACGAGAGATGTCCTACTATAAGGAGCCAATCTCATTGTATCTGACAAAGATCCCAGGTTTACTGGGCTCACTTCGGGAAGAGCTCAGAGGGGCCATGGGCACGCAGCTGAAAATGAGTATCGCTTCATCCATTGCATCTGGATGGTCACTGAGAGGACTATATAGGTGTTAGAGGACATGTCGCATGTGTCCTATCCGCGGTAACTCGGGAGGAGCATTTGACCTGGTAGAGTTCGCCACAACAGCTATCGCGAGTATACGTATGGCGCCCTATTAGGCAATCGGGGGATTGAGACCATGTCGATCTCCACCCGGCTTGGATCTAGAGATGGGAGAGAGCCCACCACTGTGTCCGGATTCGACGAGACACCTCAGCAAAGGTGGACTTGATATAAAGATGTCTTCTCATGGCTCAGTGCCGGCAGAAGAGTTACGCGGATAGGCGACGTCGACCTCTAGAGTTTGAGGCAAGTGACCATGTCTTCTTAAAGGAGATGCCTAAGAGGGGAGTGGTCGATTTGGAAAGCGGGGTAAGCCGTAGTCGAGATTTATTAGACCCTTCGAGATACTCGAGAGGATAGGCACAATTGCATATTAGTTGGCGTTACCACCTAGTTTGTCAAGTGTACATGAGGTGTTCCATGTCTCCATGCTCCGGAAGTACACTCCATGTCCGACTCATGTAGTGGATTGGGGTGAGCTAACAGTTGATATAGATGGGACCTTCAAGGAGGGACCGATACTTATTATGGACAGCCGAGAGCAGGTCTTGCGACGTAAGATTGTGAGGCTAGTGAAAGTGTTATGGCAACACCGTGGAGTGGAGGAGGCAACATGGGAACGTGAGGACACGATGTGTGCTAGTTATCCCTTCCTATTTAGGGACAGAGGTACGTGGTTAGTCATTTAATGATAAAATGACTATTGCATATGCATAAGACTTGAATGTATATAAAATCCTCAAGGATCGAATTCTTTTTAGTGGGGGAGAATGTGAAAACCCAGATAAATTTGAAAATTTTCACGAAACGGTAAATTGTTGCTACAATACAGGTTGCAAACTTGGATTTTCTCTAAATCTCTGATGATGAAATGGACCTTACTATTGGATTCGTCTCGCGAAATCTAGTTACCTGGTTGAATTGCGCTGGATTCCTAGAAGGTCATAATTTCACGTATTTCGAGGCGAAATGGACGAATGGCATGGTGACATGTGGCATGATGCTACATAGCACCACGCCCATGGCATGAGGGCCATGTGTACCACCACATGGCCTTATGCATGAGGGAAAGAATGAGGGGGTGACACATGAGAGCCTGTGACCACCACTTGATCCCACACCAATTTGACTGGGAAAAGAGTTCGGTGGATGAAATAGAAAAAAAAAAAAGAAAGGAAAGATGGAGAAGGGAAAAGGAAAGGAAAGGAAGGAGAGGGGGAAAAAGGAAAGAACCAGTAGGTTTTCCTCCTACCGATGACGCTTCGACGGACGGAATTTATAGAACCGAGAAGCAAAGTTCGCCTACGCAACAACAACAACGTGTAGGTGCCAAAAACCGGGGGGTTTCATCAAAGCTCCAAGAGGTAGGTTTCCTCCAACTCCGGTTCATTTCGCGCCTGTGGGCCGTGATAGGCCTAATAAATTTCACCCCCACTTCCTGGGTGAATTTTTTCTCATCAGGTAAGATGTTTTCAAGTTATAGTGTTGGGTTACGTAACATCCAATTTGACTGAACATAAATGCAAATGAATTTAAAAATTTTTATCCCTTAACCCACTAAGGATCACATGCGTTTCATACAAACCGAAGGAAGGGTAAACGAAACTTACCTCTGCGTGATCGACCAAGCCTTCAAAGTCTCGCGCCTCGTTTATCTCTGGATCTTCAAAGGTGCCTTTCAAGCGACTCACCCTTACAAGTATCCACACACGAACAAATAATAAACGGCCTTATTGAATGCTAGCTCAAGATCGCCTTCAAAACGAAATTGTGGTTTTTCTTTCTTCTCCTGCTTTGGTCGTTTCCTCGAGTAAAAAGACGACTACTACAAAATATATATGTCTCACATATATATCTATATAAGTCTGCTAGGGTTTTAGTCAAAAACGAATTTATTATATATTTAAAACTCTTTTAAATAATAACAATTTAAATTCAAATCCTTATCAGATAAGGAAACGAATTTATTATATATTTAACTACAAATCAGAATCATAACCGGTTATGTAATAAACGAATTTATTACAGAGAGTGAAAAACCATAACCGTTATGTAATAAACGAATTTATTACATAAAACCATAACCGTTATATAATAAACGAATTTATTACAGAGAGTGAAAAACCATAACCGTTATGTAATAAACAAATTTATTACAGAGAGTGAAAAACCATAACCGTTATGTAATAAACAAATTTATTACAAAAAACCATAACCGTTATTATTTGTTCTTAATGTGCGACCCTATAGGACCACTTAACATCAAGAAAGAGGGCCCAAATCACATTTGATCCTGCCAAGTCACATAAGTGGCCTCTAGCAAGACATTACGACTCACTCAAGTTAAAATGAAAAGCTCATGATCCGAGACAACCTTAATATAGCTAATGACATAACTCTTTTGTCTCATGATATCTTGATAGAATATAAGGCATGGACAAAGTCAACCTTATATACTTATCTTTGATTACTCAAACCCAATTAGATCGACTAAACAATGACACATTGATCTCCCATCAATTCATTTGAGCACGACCATGCATTTCTCAGCGTCTCAATTGTCAAGGGGACCCGTAGATATCTTTATAATAAGAGGGACAAATTAACTTAATCGCCATATCTCACTAAGGCAATTTTTATTATGTTCAAGTATAACCTTTATAGTCATCCGATTAAAGACAACGTTTGATTATATCAAAACACAATATTCCTTATGTTGAGAACTATAGCTATCTCAGGTCAAAGGATTTAATGACACAACTATTAGAGATTAATCTTATGACTTTGACTCCATGTATTAATCTCAAGATTCGGCTTGTCCAATATTTGTTCTCAACAAATAGATATAATTGACGTATTCATACACATATTCATCCTTATGAATATCAATCAAACTTTATATTATCTAATTCATTGTTATTCTATAACAATAACCTATTAGGACATTTAGAATAATTAATAATATTATTCAAGGACATTATATATAATAACATGCAAATCATCATAATAATTCATTCTCATAAATAGTCAAAATACTTGTATGTCCATACGATAGCTTAGATTACTATTACTAACAATCTCCCACTTGCGCTTAGGCCCATTCATCAATGTATCTAATACTCAGAACTCAGCATGACGATTATGCTTTTGCTTGTGGTGAGGGCTGAATAATGGATCAAAGAACATTACTTTGCTTTGAACTTTTCCAAATTAACCCGCACCACCATTTAAACAAAACTGTATCATCTTCAGATCCGTAACCATTTACAACCAAATCATCTTCCAATCCGCCTATACACCAAGAACATATCTTTAGACCTTCGATACTTAAGAATGTTCTGACAGCTTGTCCAGTTGACTCATCTGATCCGACCGTATCTACTATGCTTAAAGCATAAGATACATCTGGTCTAGTGCACAACATGGCATTACATGATAGATCCTATTGCTGAGGCATAAGGAATCTTACTCATCCGCTCTCGCTCATCTTTAGTGTTAGGACACTGAGATTTGCTAAGAGTAATACCATGAGACATGGGCAAATATCCTCTCTTGGAATCTTGCATACTGAACCGGTATGATGTTACATGAGTATGTGATACTAGATGTATGATGAGATCTATTAATTGAAAATTAAAATCAATCAAGATCCTCACAAAATTTAAAGCACATGCCATCCATATTTAAACACTTGTCAAACCTTTTATCACCTTAATGTGGTTCTACCAAAGTAGAAGTACATTAGGTTACATTAGTGAGACAAGATAAGTAATGGTGCTACCCATATGTTTAAAAATAGTTTAACTTTATTAGGTTATCAAAACGGTTTTGGGCCTAATGGCATTAGATGGGATTTAAATATGCCTGACATATGATGTCAAAATCCCATAAATAATTCAAGAGTTGCATGAGATGTAATTGTAAGAGTTACTCTACCTAAATAACTTAATTTTAAGTGTCATGCCAAAGTCGAATTTAAAGTCAGTAAAATACGGATCTTAGCTCACTAGATTAATATGATTATTCTTAAGGGTTGTTAATTTAGTGAGAATTTTTCATAATCAAAATACTTATCCAACTTTGCATTCATTGTAGATGGCTAACAATAACAACAACAATTCTACTATGTCATCGCGATCACCCGGGAAGGATAAACTATCGACTAACTTCCTCGACCGGTTTCAAAATTCCGAGAATTGTTCTCAAACAAGAAATAAGCTTTATGTCCCTGATGAACCTCCCGAAGAACCGTCGATAATGCTCCTAGAGTCAGTAAGAATGCTTATGAGAAGCATCATAATGACTTATCGATGTTGCATGCTTGATGCTAGCTACCATGAGTTCTGAACTTCAGAAGGATATGGAAAATATGGAAGCTTATGATATGATCTTCAATCTTAAGGAAATGTTCCAGCAATAAGCAAGGCAAGAAAGGTATGAGACTACCAAGGCATTGCATTCTTGCAAGATGGCTGACGGTGCTTCAGTTAGTGCTTATGTTCTAAAACGAAAGTGCTATATCGAAAGCACCTCGATAGCTCGATTTATCGAGCCAAGAGTCAAGTAACCGATTTGATCCCGAATTCACTTCCTAATAGTTGCGCCAATTTGTCATGAACTATAACATGAATGAAATGGACAAATCTATCTCTGAGTTGCATACGATGCTTAAAACCGCTGAGCAGAATATTAAATCCAAGCCTGGCCATGTTCTGATGGTTCAAAATAGAAAGGGTTTCAAGAACAAGGGCAAGGGCAAGGGCAAGGGCAAAGGAAAATCCAATGCTCAACCCAAGGCTAAAGCCCCAAAGGAGGGTGTTTGTTTCTTTTGCAATGAACCCCGGTCATTGAAGAAAATTGCAAGCCGTATTAGAGGATCTAAAGAAGAAGAAGAAGATTTTGGTGAGACTAGTTCTTCGTGTATTTATGTTATACGTATTAATTTTCTCCTTCTCTAGTTCCTCGGATATTAGATACTGATGTGGATCTCTACATTTGTACAAATGTGTGGACTCAAAAGGAGTAGACAACTCAAGAAGGCGGTTGATCTACGAGTAGGCAAATGGAGCAAAAGTCATTGCCAGCTGTAGTGGGAAGTTATGAACTTTACTTTGCCCAAAGGGGGCTTTCGTTAGTTTCGGGACAATTGTTATTATGTTCCCAATGTAGGAATATTATTTCGCCTTGTTCGATAATGATGGTTTTTCTTTATTATTAAGAATACTGCTCCATTTTTCATAAAGACATAAGTTCTATGCAAATTCCTATTTACGATGGTCTTTATGTTATGAACCTTCAAAATCCAACAATTCTCATGTCTATAAATATTACTAAGAAATTTAAATCCAATGATTTAAATTCAACCTATCTTTGGCATTGTCGCCTTGGTCATATAAATGAGAAACGCATCTCAAAACTCCATCAAGTTGGACTTTTGAATTCATTTGATTTTGAATCATATGATACATGTGAATCTTATCTATTGGGTAAGATGACAGCAGATCCTTTACTAGATGAAAGGGCCAATGAATTATTGGATCTCATACATACGTATGTATGTGGACCATTGTCTGGGATGCTAGAGGAGGTTGGCAAGTGCTTCATTACATCATTGATGATCAACAGATATGGTTATACCTACTTGATGAGACATAAATCTAAATCATTTGAAATGATCAAATCTTTTCAAAATGAAGTACAAAACCAACTTGGTAAGACAATCAAGGCACTTATCCACGATCGAGGTATAAAGCATTTGAGCCAAGAATTTGATGACCATCTTAGAACTTGTGGAATCATTTCACAATTAACTCCCCGAACACCACAATGGAATGGTGTGGGCTCGAGAGTGAGGAATCAAACTTTATTAGATATGGTTCGATCTATGATGAGTCTAACGTATCTTCCATTTACCTGGGGTTATGCACTTGAAATGGGCCAAGTGCTCACACTAAATCGAGTTCCATCCAGCGGTTGAAAAGACACCATATGAGATGTGGACCGTAAAAGGCCCAGCTTGTCTTTTCTAAGATTCAGCTCGAGGCTTATGTAAAACGTCAAGTTTCAAATAATGAGCCCAACCGATAAATGTCTTTTTTCGTGGCATCCTAAAGAGACTAAGGATACTACTTTTACAATCCCATAGAGAACAAAGTGTTTGTTGCTCCTGGAATGGTGTCTTTCTAGAAAGGGTTTATTTCTAAAGGAACCTGGAGTAAGGTACACTCGAAGAAGCTCGAGAACCACAAGATAACATCAACCGCCTCGTGGATACTCATAGTCAACAAACTATTGTTGACACACCTCCTATAGCACAAAATTTATGTAGATCTGATAGGATATGTCATGAGCCCGAGAGATATGGATTTCTTGTGACTGATAACCATGATGTATTGTTAGTGGATCAAAATGAACCCACTACCTATCAAGAGGCTATGTTGGATCCGCATCGAGAAATGGTCGAGGCCATGAAGTCTAAAATTCAATCCATGTATGATAATCGCATGGACTCGATTGACCCACCGAAGGTACAAAGACCATTGGGTGCAATGGGTTTTTAAAAGAAAATCACATGGATGGCAAAGCGTATACTTACAGTTAAGGCTAGTCAGAAAAGGTTTCAAACAAACTCATGGCATGCATCATGATGAAACTTTTCACCGTGAGCTATGTTAAGTCTACCGTAATTTTATTGCCATTAATGCGATACCGCGATTATGAGATTTGGCAAATGGATGTTAAACCGCGCTTCTTAATGGAAACTTACTGGTGGATGTGTACATGACACAAACCTGAGGTTTCAGAACAACCTAAGAATTTCCGTAGCATGCAAGCTCCAAAGATCCATTTATGGTTTGCAGCCTCTGAGTTGGAATTTTCGCTTTGATGAATCACCAAAGGGAGTTTGGATTTGCCAAAATGAAGATGAGCCTTGTGTTTATAAGAAAATTAGTGGGAGCGCGAATTGTATTTTTGGTCTTATATGTTGATGACATTTTACTCATCAGGGGAATGATATCCTCACTTCAAGTAAATGTCAAGTCTCGTTGCGGGAAGTGTTTCTTAATGAAAGACTCTCTAGCGGTTTCGCCTATATCCTAGGGATAAAGATCTATAGAGATAGATCTAAGAGGCTGATTGGTCTAAGTCAAAGTGCTTACATAGACAAAGTACTGAAACGGTTCAGTATGCAAGATTCCAAGAGAGGATACTTGCCCATGTCTCATGGTATTACTCTTAGCAAATCTCAGTGTCCTAACACTAAAGATGAGCGAGAGCGGATGAGTAAGATTCCTTATACCTCAGCAATAGTAGAATTGTTGTTGTTATTGTTGGCCATCTACAATGAATGCAAAGTTGGATAAGTATTTTGATTATGAAAAATTCTCACTAAATTAACAACCCTCAAGAATAATCATATTAATCTAGTGAGCTAAGATTCATATTTTACTCAACTTTAAGTCGCTTTGGCATGACACTTAAAATTAAGTTATTTAGGTAGGTACCTACCAATTACATCTCATGCAACTCTTTAGATATTTATGGGATTTTGACATCATATGTCCCTTGCATGTTTAAATCCCATCTAATTCCATTGTAATAAAAACCGTTTTGGATAACCTAACAAAGTTAAACCATTTTTAAACATATGGGTAGCACCATTACTCATCTTGGTTCACTAATAACCCCAATGTACTTCTACTTTGGTAGAACCCACATTAAGGTGATAAAAGGTTTGACAAGTGTTTAAATATGGATGACATGTTAACTTTAAATTTTATGTGAGGGATCTTGATTGATTTTAATTTTCAATTAATAGATCTCATCATACATCTAGTATCACATACTCATGTAACATCATACATAACATCTCATACATGGCTATAATAAACGTGTCACAAGATGGTTTTAATCTAGATTGACTCCATGCTTAATACAAAGATCAATAGTCATTCCTAGGTAGTAAATAAGTAGCTCCATGGATGTTGATTTGACCATCAACTTCGTACACATAGACACCTAGCTCCTCCATCATCATGGTCGATCGCATGACTTCAAATGGCTTCAGATTGTCTCTGTTTTATTACAACAATTAAATAAATACTACTAATAGTAAAATAAAAATTACAATAGAAACAAAACGCATGCAAGCCGATGACAATTAAACCCTTGTAAAAACAATAATAATAACTCACAATCACATCGTCAAAAAGGCCATATCAGGCACCATGTGAAGGCAACACAACATGCAAAATTTATCATGTTATCATATAGCATAAATACTTGCATTAAAAGAAATAAATTATAATAGCGTGTATTTAAACCACCAAATTCATAAGGTGCTACATTGTGAAATAAGCATCTACTGTTCCACTAGCCTAAGAAGGACTGGCCGAGGGGCCGCCCCTCGCCGGGGTCTGTGGGGGCCGCCCTCGCTGGCCTGGTGTACTTTAAAAAAAAAAATTTTCCTTTAGAAACACAGCTCTGGTCAAAATTAAATTTTCTATCGATCTCATCAATAAATTTTGAATAAGGTAAAGCCATCAAAATCACATTAAAACAAAGCATATTATGTAACTTCATTACACATAGGCTTATTTTCGCACCACCATAAACAATCATTGATAAATCAGAATTGATATATGAATTTACTCCATGTATTAATCTGATTAAGACAAAGCCAAAATCATATAACATGCTATTAAACACTTTAATGGCAATATCCTATCTCTGATTCTTAATCATATTAACGAATCTTTAGGTTTCGATTCAATCAATTAATACTTAACAAAACCTTATCAAGTATGTCGTCGACAAACCATAATATCACATATATCCAAAAACGTTAAATCATGCCGTAATCATATACATCACATACATACGATCAAACATGATTATTATTGATTTTTATGAAAATACGCGGTAGCTCGATACCACCGCTGGGTTACGGGGCGTAAATATCTAATCCGATTAGAACATAAATGCAAAAGAGAATTTAAAATTTTTATCCCTTAACCCACCAATGATCACATGCTTCATAAACCGAAGGAAGGGTAAACGAAACTTACTCTTGCATATCGATCTGGGCTGCTTCAAATCAAGGCCTTGGTTTATTCGATCTTCAAAGGTGTCGCTTTTCCTAAAGCGACCATCCCTCTACAAGTATCCACAATACGAACAAATAATAAATGGGCCTTGTTGAATGCTAGTTCGACGCTTTCTCAAACGAATTAGTGGTTTTCTTTTCTTTCTCTCTCGCTTTCGTTGTTCTCAGAGTAAAGACGATTCGCTACAAAATATATATGTCTCACATATATATCTATATAAGTCCTGTTAGGGTTTTAGTCAAAACGAATTTATTATATACTTAAAACTCTTTTTTAACATTAACATTTAAATTCAAATCCTTATGAGATAAGGAAACGAATTTATTATTATATATTTAACCATAACCGTTATGTAATAAACGAATTTATTACAGAGAGTGAAAAACCATAACCGTTATGTAATAAACGAATTTATTACAGAGAGTGAAAAACCATAACCGTTATGTAATAAACAAATTTATTACAGAAAACCATAACCAAGTATTATTTGTTCTACGTGCGACTTATAGGTTCAATTAATATCGCAAGAGCCCAAATCACATTTTGATCCTACAAGTCATAAGTAATTTCTAGCAAGACATTATGACTACCCAAGTTAAAATGAAAGCTCATGATCCGAGACAATCTTAATATACGAATGACATAACTTTGTCTCATGGTATCTGATGTAATATACGGACAAAGTCAACCTTATATCATTCTATCTGGACACTGGAAACCCAATTAGACCTATTCAAACAAATGACATTGATTCCATCACCCATTTTGAGCACGGCCATGCATTTCGCCTCAATTGTCGAGGGGACCCGTAGATATCTCTATAATAAGAGGGACAAATTCCATCTAATCGCCATATCTCACTACATAATTTTATTATGTTCAAGTATAACCTTTATACTATCCGATTAAAGACAACGCTTGATTATATCAAAACACAATATTCCTTATGTTGAGAAACCATAAAGCATCTTGTCAAAGGATTTAATGACACAACTATTGTGATGAATTACACTTTGATCCATGTATTAATCTCATGACGGTCCGTCTAATATTTGTTCTCACAAATAGATATAAATTTGATTTGTATCTCATACACATATTCATCCCATGAATATCAATCAAATCTTTATAATACTATCTTAATTCATTGTTATTCCCATAATAATAATCCATTAGGGATATTTAGAATAATTAATAATATTATTCAAGAACATTATATAAAATAAACATGCAAATCATCATAATAATTAATTCTCATAAATAGTCAAAATACCATGTCCATACGATAGGCCTAGAGCACTATTACTAACAATGGGACAGTCATGGACCGAGTATATGAGTTCCCAAGACCATCAAGGCCCAGCACGGCGTCCCAGAATTGAGCAAATCTAGACAATGGAAAAACTTGAGGCGCTCGACTTCCGTTTCCACTTCTACGAATCACCAATCGCTAACTCGATACTATAATCTTTCTAATCAACTCCGATTTGCAATGCTCTGAACTCTACGGAAAGATTGTTGAGTCTAGAATTTAATAAGATGAAGTTCTAAGCCAAAACATGGGTTGAAAAGTGGGTTGGGTCACGGTCAGTTGTGGAACGATCCGCTCTGGTTTCTGGAACTTCTGTTTTCGGAACAGGGTTATATCTAAAATGCTCAAGACTGCGTATGGTTTGAGCAAGAAATTGCGTGTTAAATTTTTGTGTACAAATTCTAGAATTTATGGACTAAGTCTAGATTTTTCCGAGGCCAAGTATGGCCGGATTTATGGCCAGAAATGGCTAATGTGTGTTATTACTGTAAATTGAATAATATGTTTATGTGTGAAATTACGTAGATATATGTGGGATAAAATGAAAATAATTATATGCATTAAACATAATTTATCCATGACACTGCACATGCAATGTGATTTATATGTTGCATGTGACACGTAGCATACGTGTAGCATGAAATGACATGCACGATACTGTACTGTATTTATGCACTCTGGCATCAGAATACATGGGTGTGAGGTGATGGAAATGATCGAATTTATGTTTGGGGTCTCGGATATGTGCATCATGAAAATGCAAATGATTTTCGTAGACTGGCCCACAAAAGATTTCCTGAGACTGACCAGCACGATCTGAGATTGTCCACAATACTTCGAGACTCGTCCACACTATATCTCTGAGACTATCTAATAAATAAATAAAACAAAAGATTTTGTTTTAAAAGGGTCATGACTGGAACGCCCATGACGGTTTTTCACACTTGGCATATGCATGTGTGAGGGAATCAATGAGGACTCGGGATTGGGTCATGATTAGTCGCATCTGATTCATTACATGTAGGCATTCAAGTGTGTGATTGTGTAATTGCTATTGCATGTGCACTTAGATAAGGAGTAGCCCTTGCAGGAGATTTATCTATTGGGCTTTGCTCACCCCGTTGTGGGATCACCCTTTCAGGTACACGAGAGGACGACGCTCCTTCGAGGGCGTGAGTATGTAGAGGGCCGGGTTGTGGCCTTGAACACTATGTTTGTAAAATATACTGGGACAACTGCTGATATTTTGGTTTGTAAAAGAGTTGTATATCAAACTCTTATATAATAATATGGGAAGTTGTATGTTTACAAGAAAAATATAAAGAGAAATGAGTCCTTGTGAATGAGATTAACCAGCGTGGACATCAGATCATCCGACGCCAATGAATATTCCGTGGGTTGACGGGTTGTCAACTGGACCCCTGGGTTGGGGCGTCACAAATACAACACATGATGCCACATGTGCTAATTTTTTTTTCTTTTAATCCTCATCCACTTACACGTTTTTTAATAGATGAGTTCTATATTTACACTAAACTTGTCTTTTCAACAGACAGTTCTAATTTGTATTGAACTCGTCTTTTCAACAAACAAGTTCTTAATTTGCACAAAACTCATCTTTCCAACATACGAGTTCTATATTTACAATGATGTCCAAATTTGTATTGAACTCGTCTTTTCAACAAACAAGTTCTAAATTTGCACAGAACCTGTCTTTTTGGCAAATGAGACTGAACTTGTCTTTTCAAAAGACGAGTTTTGAATTGTACTAAACTCATGTTCACCATAGACGAGATCTACATGGATTTAATGTCATAAAAAACTATGGTAATTTAATCAATAGTTTTGAAATCATGCTTTTTTAATCAGTACTTTTTAAATTTAATGTAATCCACCACTTTGCCCCAGAAAACATATCATTAGATATTTATTGTACTTTAATGTTACTCAACTTAGGGATTGACATGGTGTGGAAACTAGCTAGAAGCTACTTTTGGAGAGTGCTTTGGGGTCAAGAATTTCCAACTAAGCTTTTGTCAATTTTCCAACTTCTGTGTGAATATTATATATTACCAAAACCACCCATACACTTTTGATTTATGCATTGTCAACTGTAGGGGTGGACAAATGATCAACAGAACTCGGGTTTTTGATGATGATGACATGATTATCAAAGAGGTTTAGTGCTTAACAGGTGTTATATTAGTATTTAACTGGTGTTACATCAGTGTTTTATAACACTACCATAAAAATAATTTTCCTAGATGTCAGTGATGGTCTCACATGAGGACATTTTTTTGTCTGTGTGATATTGTTGTTCCATGGCATGTTTGGATTATTTTGGTGACTTATAACATGTTTGGTAGGTTTTAGAAATTGGCTTTTTTATTTTGCCTTTGATTGTTTGCCATGTGAACATAATTTCCTACTATGAATTGGCTCTTCACATAAACTCATGTTGTCCTTCATTAGTAAGCCGAATTCCGATTGATCTTTGGCTTGCTGAAAACTCTCATGATTTAAAGATTTTAGTAACTAGCATTTTTACAAAATCTTGGGGAAGATGGACGTCATTAACAGTAAGGAAAATAGAAGCCATGTGCCATTTATCAAGAAGGGACAGAGTTCAAATACCAAAAGTATTTGTATGAATGACTTTTTACAAAAGTAATTTTGAAAATATTATTTTTTTTAGACAAAAATACTTCTAAAAATGTAAGATAAATACCGTACAGGATAACCAAATTCCCATTTTTCTCATCCCCTACATTATTATAATTATAATCCTAAGGACATTTTTATATGAGAGGATATTTTATTACCCCCTTGCAAATAAATTATGATTTTGTGCCTTTTAATTTATTATCTCTTTATTAAAGAAATATTTAGTTAAAAGATATCAAATAGCCCCGTGAATCTAACATTTCTCATGTGTTTATTACTTCTAAAAAAAAAAAACTCATTTTGAACAAAAATGATCTTCTCATTTTCATGTATTTACATTATCTATTAAAAGAAAGAGTTATTTTTGCAAAAAAAAAAAAAAAAAGAGGGCATTTTTGTTAAAATTAGACTGAAAATTGATGGATGGTTAATTTTCAAATCTGGGTTTTCAAATGATCTGGTAATCAAATCACCCTTTATTAGAAAGGTGATCAGATGACAAATGGCTATTAGGAGAAAGGAAAAAGTGACCGATGAAATTAGGAGAAAATAAGGGTGATATGTGGCCATTATTGCAAAAAGGAAGAAGTTGGAAAGCATGGCAACACTATAAAGCAGCTGGGGACTACTGTAAACAGATTGGAGAATTTTAATCTGATGAATAATTAAATTTTAGTCGCCCAAAGAATGAAAATCATCCACTCTAATGTCCATGTTAAATCTAAATTAGAAAAGGGGAAGAAGTTGGTGTTACGGGGTAACACTATAAAGCAGATGGGGACTACTGTAAACAGATTGGAGAATTTTTAATCTGATGAATAATTAAATTTTGGTCGCCCAAAGAATGAAAATCATCCACTCTAATGTCCATGTTAAATCTAAATTAAAGGCATGGTCTTTTCAACCTGAACCGATAGTAGGAACAGCAGAAAGCTCTGTTGCTTTGAAAATTTCTTGTTTATACTTAGAGAAGATGATTTTTGGTGTTGTAGACACAAACGCTTTTGGCCTAAATGGTATTTAAATAATTTCCACCCAAATGCAGAGCGAATGGGGCCGACGATATGTCATGCCCAAACCGTGCAAGCCCAACCCAATTCGATAAAGCTCAAGCCCATGAAAAGGTCCAAGGATAATTTTGGAATTTTTAAAAAACTTTCAAAGCTGACAGCATAGAATATTGAGACTTTGTCTCAAAGGTAAAGATGGAGGAGACTTTTTCTCCAAGTCATGACATGGCAAGATGCGGGCGTGCGGTGGAGTTACTTAGTGAGCAAAGAATTTTAGCTGAGATATGGACGCTTATCGAGAAAGTGGGCGAGACAGCTACTCTCATAAATGCCTATAAAATGAGGATTCAACACCAATTGAAGAGGATCATCAACTCAAAACCGAGTAAGAGCATTTCAACATTTCTTTTATTTTTCTACAAGTTCATCAACCGTCTTTTCCAAATTCTTGCTTGGGTTTTAAGTATATTTTTCTTTACAAGCATTTGTTGATTCAAAGCTTTCAAGCCTTTACCATTTCTGATTTTCCCACCTCCAATGAAATCCAAGATTTTTCTAGCTAGTCCTTAAGTTTCCTCTTAGGTTTCAATTCAATGTATGCAATCTAATTTTTAAGGTATTTTTTCATTTAGATTTTAGGAACCTGAAGTAAATCTAAGGAATCCATTTTTCTGCTTCGAAAGTGTGGTTAGATCTACATTTTTAGTTTGGAAATACAATAATTTCCTGGCACACTCGCACATTCACCAATTTTTGTGCTTTTTGTAAGTTCTGGTGAATTCCACTAGAAAATCCACCAAACATATTTTTGGCACTCTTGGTGGGACCCATTTTTGCAGAAGAATGCCACCAAAATTGAGAAGTAAGATAACTGTAGAGTCTACAGACTCAGGATTTGATGTTGTAGAAGTAGCACAGGAAGGAAGAGTTCCACCCTTGGTGGAATAGATAGAAAACCTGGTGAATTCTCTAGTATGACAACAGGGGAATCCGTCCAACAACCCTATTGAACAAGCAGTGTGAAGGTGCGATATGTGGATGTGTCTATTCTTTTCTCTAATAATTTTAATGAATTTCAAGCTCTCGTGCAAGAAATAAAGAGCCAACGAATGATCATGACTGCCTTTATGGAAGAAAGGAAGCAACAATCTCAATCCATCATGTAGAACCTTAGAGAAAAGGGGCAACAAGGTAGGAAGTTGCTTCTAAGCCTGAAAGGCAATTTTCTAACGAACTCGGGGGTAGCATTCTAAGAACCTATGAGAAGCAAGTGAATTTCACCACTCACCTATGCAGGTAGAGGTTAGATACCTTCCTCCCTATAGGAGAGAGGGTGGTACTTTGAAGAATGTAGTAGGGGAGAGACCTAATGCAACCAAAGCCACAACCCCTCAGAGGATTTTTGCTTAGACTAATCCGCTTACACAACCTGGAACATATGAAGGGGGCTTTTTTTTCAATGGAGGCCTAAGGGGGCATCATGCAGTTGCTTGTAGAAGTGAATGGCAACAGGGGACAATAAGTTCAACAAGTTCCTCAACAGCCTTTTGGGCAACCAGCCCTAGTACCAGATTTAGGAGCAATCAAAGAGGCTTAATGTAGATGAGGATGGGCCAGCCTTAGGAAAATCGGGCCTCTCGAGTTCCTACAACCTTATCAAAAATGATAGACAGAGAACTCCCTACCCAAGGGGGGCACAGACTCTGATTTCTCCTTGTTTTCTAGAAGATGGTCAATCCACCTTAGAGCATGTTGTTGTATCTACCATGTAATGTGAGTCAAGAACATGAATTTCACTGGCTTCAAGCTGGGGGACCGCTTCCCAACTCTCTTCGATTGCGGGTAGGATTCACTTGATATACAACATTGCCAAGGAACTCCCGGCGTGAGATGAAAGGCAACTCACTTAGTTCTTCAGGCCGAGCCTGGCGGTGCATTGCGCACTGGCCCGTGAGCGACTCAAAGAAACCCGGGGATCGTTGATTTGCTGCGTCTCGATTCAAAAAGATGAGAAATAGATGCAAGATCCACCTTTCAGAGAAAGAGTACGTGAAAATGGCCCAAAGAAGGTTGGACATTGAGTTGAGGAAAAAATTCAAAGGTATGGAATTTGGAGATTTTTATGAACCTGTGCCTAAGGTGATGTATCATGAGGAGTCAAGCCAAGGAAGAAAGTTACTGTGAGGAAGAAGTCCATGGGAACCTATTGTCAAGAGGTGAACCAGGAGGTGGTAGTGACTGATCTATCTACTACAGGGACATTTACATGTCCTTGGTAGAAAAGACACCCGATTTGTGGAAGAAGTCACAAATTGTTGGCACACAAGTCTAGTATACATTTGAGGTAGCGAAAACAAATGAAATATTTGATTTCCAAGTGAAATAAAATTTCATTACCTTCCCTAAAGACCATAGGATTCCCATCAAGGATGAACTAAGGGGAAAGAATTACTGTAAGTACCACAATTCATGGAACCACACTACTAATGCATGTCAAATTTCAAAATGTCATATAAGACAAGATCAGCAAAGGGATACTCAAGTCCCAAAAAAAAAAAAAAAAAAAGGCTATGGCAATCGATGAGGATCCTTTCCCACCAGTGGCCTCAATCAACACTGCTAGCTTCGACCTAAGAGCATTGATAGAATCCAAGAAGGTAGGAGAACTAGCTCCAAGAAAGGTATGGGTCCTTAAATATTGTCTAGTTCGTGTTGATAAGTTGAAAAATGAGTGGTCTGTAGTGTGTACAGATCCTCCATCAAGGAGAAATTCAGTGAAGGGGATACAGTGAAGAAGAGAGCATCATAATTGATTCTCTAAAGAAAAAAGACTTTCCCCAAAGGGTAAGATGAACTCCCCAGAGATGTGTTTGTTCCTCTTAGAGAAAAGGTTGTAGAAAGGCCCACCCCTCCACGGGGTAGGTTCATTGCTCCAAGGGAAAATGATGCAAACAGGTTCAGATAATGTTCCTCAAGAAATAGAGCCTTTTCCCTAAGGCGTAAGTTCACTCCTCCAAATGGCAAAGCTGTAAGGAAAGTTACTGTTCCAAGAAAGAAGGCAAACAAACCCGCTTTTCCAAGGGAGAGAGCTGAGGGCAGATTTCCAAGAGGTGGATATAGGGATAAAGTTGTTCCTCTATGTAAAAGAAGGTTTCTTCTAGATGATAGAATCACTCCTCCAAATGGTAAATTCTTTCCCCTAAGAGAGAAGATTGTAGACAACTTCACTTCTTCAAGGGAGAAGGCATGGGAAGGACATGTTCCTCCAGTCATACATGTTTTTCCAGGAGGTGGACCTGGTTCTCCAAGGTACAGAATGATGTCTCTCTAGGATAAATTCACTTCTACAAAAGATATGGTGGGAAACAAAGTTTTTTTTCAAGGGAGAGGGTTGTAGAGATGGAAAGGCCTGTGAGGTGTAAAGGTGGCATGTGGTATAACACAAAAAATTTCCCCAAAAGATTTCCAAGATTCAAAATAGGAGGATGAAGAGGTGCAGAGAGCTTGTTAAAAGGCAAAATTTTATTGATACCATAAACACTCTCGAATAAAGCACTAGAGGAAATAAGAAAAGGAATGGTTCAGTCATCAAAGTTATAGAGGAAAGCTACCAAGGATATGGAGTCAATGAGTAGTGTAGATGAAGCTACTCAGAGGCCTTATTAATAGGTGAAATCCCTATTTCTTTAAATTGTTCCATTATTTCTTTAACATTGCCAACTATCTTTAAGTCAAAAAAGACAGAGGAAGACCTAGTAAAGGTAGAAGGGAAGCACCATGCGATAGAGGAAGATGAGGGTCATAGTGGGGTCACCATAGAATCCTCTAAAGAATGCAGACCCTAGAAGGTGATACTTGAGAAACCCTCTGTGGAAATGACGAGGCACATAAATCCTTGGTACATAAGAGCCCATCTCAATGGCAAATTGGTATCCATGGTACTAATAGATAATGGATCAGCGGTAAATGTAATGCCATTAAGGATCCGGAGAAGCAGGCGAGGCTTAGTGATATAGAAACAGATGGTTGGTCCTCGCTTTATCGAGAGAAGTGCTTATCTAAGACCCTGGGGATAATACCTATAGATATCATCACCATCGTGGCAGCAAAACCAAGATTATCCGCCTTCTCTGCGATGTGACTAACTATAAATTACAACATTTTGCTAAGAAGGGACTAGATCCATGCCAACTAGTGTGTGTCGTCCTCTCTTTACCAATTCTTACTATTTTATAAGGGTAATGAAGTGGAGTTGGTGCGGGCAGATACAGTTTCTCTTCATGGAAGCTACAAAGCTTTTGAAGTGAGTTGCATATGGATCGTGAATTCGTCCGATCAAGTTCACTAGCGAAGGAAAGACGGGGTCCCACCAAAGCATGAATGATTCCGTGGCTCCATGGAAATCCAAGATTTCACCAAACTCCTCAGGTGAGTACAATCATCTTTGAGAAATGACGCGAGTGCATCCAATCAACGAGGATCATTACTAACGATTATTCTCGTGAAAGGGTGAGCTACAACCACCATATTCAAAATGAAAGTGCAGTAGACTGTGGAAATGATTGAAGAATAACACCTCTAGGACACTTGTGGGGCTAAAATGATTTTGAAGGGGATGTATATGAAGAAGATGAAGGAAATACGTATGGAGATTGAAGCAAGCCCCTCCTAAGTTCGAAGACACACAACCCTTGGCACACATGGAGGAAGGAACTTTATGATCGGGGAGGAGCTGAGGATTGCATATATTAGTTCCTTGCTGCCTTCCAACTTGAATGAAGGAATTATTGCAATCCTACAGGAGTTCAAAGAATGCTTTGCTTGGAATTATGACATGATGCCACATGGTCGATGAGCTTGTGGTGAACATCAGCTGCTTTTATCGCCTGAAGTTCCAATCATTTTTGCAACCAACAAAACAATGTCCAAGGGTAGAGCCAGCCGCAAAGGAGATTGAGAAGCTTTTGAAGGCCAAATTCATCAGACCTATAAGGTATGTGTAGTGGTTGGCAAACATTGTCCTTGTGATGAAGAAGAAAGGGAAACTTAGAGTTTGTATAGACTTTAGGGATTTAAATGCTACCGCTACTAAAGACATGTATGTAATGCCTATTGTTGACATGTTAGTTGACTCCATTGCAAAATAATGAGTTATTGTCCTTCATGGACAGCTTTCTTCCTATACACAAATCTAATAAATGCTGATGATATATCTAAGATCGTCTTCAAACGCTCCCAGTTCCTTAGAATGTATTATCGAAATGGGTCATGCCCTTTGGTTTGAAAAACATTGGTGCAACTTACCAAAGGGCTATGAATGCCATCTTTCATGATATGTTAGGTCACCATATGGAAATTTATATCGATGACATTGTGGTTAAATCTAAGAAGGCTACGGCATCATGCGACCATTTAAGGAAAAGTTTTAAAAGATGAGACTCATCAATTAAAACTCAATCCACTCAAATGTGTCTGGAGTTCAAGCAGAATTTTGCTGGGCGCTTTGGTTCACTAAATAGGAGTGGAGTGGATTGTAAAACAAAGCCAAGGCCATCATTTCAACCAAGGCTCCTCAAAATACGAAAGAACTTTAGTTCTCGTCAGTGAACTATTTAAGGAGATTCATCTCTAATATGGCAAGGAAGACTAAGGTTTTCTCTAACCTAATTAAGCTGAAAGAAGTGAAAGAGTTTAAATGGGAGGAACAACACCATGCCACTTTTGATAGAATCAAAGGCTACATTTCTAAGCCCCCTGTTTGAATGATGCCTCTAAGGGGTCGACCACTCAAACTCTATCTATCAGTTGCAAAAGATTCTATAGGATGCCTTATTGCACAAAATAATGCTGAAGGCCATGAGCAAGCTGTTTACATATCATTGGTGATCTATTTGGAGATCTTGTTGGAACTTGGAGCATAAGAGGTAAATATCATTAGGGACTCTGAATTAGTGCTTTGGTAGCTAACGGGGGAATATAAATGCAACAGCTTACTATTAGCTCCTTATTACACAACATCTACTCAATTGTTAGGTTCTTTCCACTATGTGGATTTTAAATACGTGCCTAGGGAATCTAATTGGGAAGCATATGAGCTAGCATAAGTAGCCTCAGGTATAAAGATGAGCTGGCACCCGACTCATAAGCTCATCAGGATAAAGAGAAGAATCACCCTCAATTTATGAAAGGAATCGACATAAGTCGAAGTATGATGCAAATGTTGCATGAGATTGGAGAATTAAGATCAAAGAGTATTTAGAAGATCCTAACAAGCAAGTCCCCTATAGGGTGAAAGCTCAATCACAAAACTTCGTCATACTAGAAGGGGAATTTATATATAAAGGACTGATGGGTCATAATTGTATTTCTATCCTTCCTAGACATCATGGAAGTGATGAAGCAAGTTCATGAAGGGGTATGTGGAGCCCATCAAGTCGGGATAAAAATGTGATGGTTGATTAGGAGATATGGCTATTTTTGGCCAACCATCCTAAGTGGCTACATCATTTACTCCAAGGGTTGCCAAAAATGTCAAAAGTATGGTAGCACAGAGGACACCTGCTATGGAACTCTACTCAAATGTGAAACCATGGCCTTTTAGAGGATGGGCAATGGACTTAATTGGGAAAATCTACCCAGCTTCATCAAAGGGACATAACTTCATCTTAGTTGCTACAAACTACTTCACTGAATGGGTGGAGGTAGTACCCTTGAAAAAGGTAGAGTAGAAGGATGTGATCCAATTCATCAAAGAACAGATCATTCATAGATTTGGAATTCCTTAGTCCATTACAACCGTCCAAGGCACCATGTTCATTAGGGATGAGATGGCTTCTTTTTCCAAGGACTATGGCATTCAACTCATCATATCCACTCTCTTTTATGCCCAAGAAAATGGGCAGGTAGAATCTTCTAATAAGGTGTTGATAAGCATCCTAGAGAAGATGCTCGAGGATAATCCTAGAGATTGGCACAAAATTTTATTCGAGACCTTATGGGCTTATAGAACTTCTAAAAGAGATTCTACAACGGTAAGTCCTTATTCTCTAACCTATGGGCACGATATGGTTTAATGGAGGTGGTGGCCTCTGGGCGGGTATCTAGGGTATCCACCTTAATCCTCAAGAACGCTGAGCCATGATGATGAAACTCGAGGCATCGGATGCAGATTACAAGCACCACCACACGCGATCCAAAAATAAGGTGGCTTGGGCCTATAATAAGTGGGTCAGAAGAAAGAATTTTGAAGAAGAGGATTGGAAGGTGGTGCTGCCCATTGGTTCTAAAGACAGAGAATTAAGAAAATGGTCTCCTAACTGGGAGGGACCATTTAAGGTTCACCAAGTAATACCTGGAAATGCCTAATGGCTATTAAGCCTTAAAGGGGAGCCACAAAAGGTTCATCAATGGAAGTACTCATGAAATATTTTCCATAATGTGGGAATGTCGACACTACCAAGAAAACTAAGGAAGGTAGAGAATGAGGAATAATAAACAAGAAATGAATCATTGACTACTTTTTATTGGAAACTATTCTAGTAGTTTGTGAATGATAAAGTAGGTTGTTTGAAACTGAGCAAACTCATGATTTAAAGATTTTAGTAACTAGCTTTTTTGGGAAGATGGACTTTATTTAAAAGTAAGGAAAATAGAAGCTATAAAAGCATGATCAAGAAGGAAAGCAGAGTTCAAATACCAAAAGTATTTGCATGAATGACTTTTTACAAAAGTAATTTAGAAAAGATCATTTTTTTTTGGACAAAAATACTTCTAAAAATGTAAGATAAATACCATACATGATAACTAAATCCCCATATTTTTTCTCATCCCCTACATTATTATAATTATAGTCCTAAGGACATTTTTATATGAGAGGTTATTTTATTACTCTCTTGCAAATAAATTATGATTTTGAGCCTTTTAATTTATTATCCTTTATTAAAGAAATGATTTAGTTAAAGTATCAAAAAGCTCCGTAGATCTAACATTTCTCATGTGTTTATTTTTTCTAAAAAATAACCCATGTTGAACAAAATTGATCTTCTCAATTTCATGTACTTACATTATCTATTAAAAGAAAATTTTATTTTTACAAAAAAAAAAAAAAATGGCATTTACGTTAAAATTAGGCGAAAATTGATGGATGGTCAATTTTTCAAAATTGAACACAAATGGTCGATAATCAAATCACCCTTTAGTAGAAAGGTGATAAGGTGACAAATATGGCTGTAGGAGGAAAGAATAAGGTGATATGGCTAATATTAGAAAAGGGGAAGAAGTAGGTGTTACGGGGTAACCTTATAAAGCGATTGAGACTACATGCTTAGTTAGGAGAATTTTAATCACGATGAATGAACAAATTTTAGTCATCCAAAGAATGAAAATCATCGATCTATTAATCCCATGTTTAAATCTAAATTAAAGGCATGGTCTTTTCAACCTGCACCGCATGGTGTTGAACAATAGAAAGCTCTGTTGCTTTCTTGAAAATTTCTTGTTTATACTTGGAGAACATGATTTGTTAGTGTTGTTAATACTAAAAATCATTTTTTTTGGGCCTAAATGGTATTTAAAAATAATTTTGGTAAATAGAATAGATATACCACGCCTAAATCATGCGAGCCCAACCCAATTAGATAAAGTCCAAGCCCATGAAAAGGTCCAAGGACATTTATGGAATTTTTTTAAAAAAAATTCAAAGTTGCCAGCAGAGAATATTGAGACTTTGTCTCAAAGGCAAAGATGAAGGAGACTTTTTCTTCAAGTCATGACATGGTAGAAGACGTAGACAATGCAGTAATCATACAGCGGAAGCCAGGAATCGAGCAGTTAAATACAATGTATGATAGATATATTTTCATCACCCATTACTAACCTGTAGTAGTGAAGAAAATCTCTTCTAGAATCACGAGGACCTTCAATTTATCGCCTGCGTGACAGATGCAGCGTGTGGGGCCTTTTTGGTACAAAGAAACTAGAAGGTTATCCCGAAAAACACTAAAACCTTCACCGGTTTATGTTTCTCTCTCAAGGTGTTTTCTCTTTGAGATTCTCGATCTCACAAATAATACGTAAAACTTAAAACCACAGGCTAGTAAGCGATGTATTTATAATTTGCTAACCACTAATCCCTCACAGGGTTTTTATAACACCTTGGGCGATAAATGGGCTCATGTATCTTAATAATCGGTTAAATGGGCTCACGTCATCTAATGAGCTAGCTTGGGGATCCTATGACCCATTATTAATTAAGGCTCTTGATCAGTCTAGATTGCTTCTGGAGCATAAATCTAACAATCTCCCACTTAGAAGCAAGTTTAGGACATAATCTTATCCCGGGGCTACTCCTTTAAAAGCCGAATGTGAATTTAAAATTAATAATGTTTTATATCAAATGTTTTCCTCTTTGTAAATATCAATAATTAATTGATAATTTTTCTATAAATCAACTAATTATTTATTCTCTTGACTTGTCAGTTTCTAACGAATCTCGTACATTGGCCGGTGACTTTCCAATATCAAAGTAAACATGTAAGAGGATATTTCATACAAATTCCATTTGTATATTTCATAAATACTTGATAATCAAAATACCATAATCCCAAATTATCAAAGTGTAGTGCGTTTAAAATAGGCCTCACTTATTGTCTTTCAAAAGAACCGTAGTAACTTAATTATCTATTTATATAATATACTCAGGATTAAGAAAAATAAAATATCTAATATGCTTGAGATTTAGTCCTTTCACGAAATTTATCCTTGATTAAATCTCTTGGAATCCTCTTAGAATGACCATAATTCATTCCAATACTTTATAATAACCAAGGCAGTCATTTCGCAAAATATTGCGATGCAAATAAAGTGCGAAACTTTATTTAACAATTGTGAACAATTCATTAATTATGAGAACACGTGATCATGTCTTCTATGGACGTATCCATATCAGTCATATCTTACGCAATTAATCTGGACCTTATGCGTCAAATATAATGTGCAAAAAACTTCGCTATTATTATATCGAGAAAATGAAATTACAACGTCTTGCTCTAGAGCACAAATGTAACCAACTCCAATACTCTAAGTAAGCAGGACCCTCTTAAGACCCATACAATTTACATGTTTCTCAAACACACGTTCGAAGAGACTTAGTAAAGTGCGCTGGGTTTTCTCCTCGAATGCTATTTTAGTAACCACTTTGTCTCTCATCAATGAAATCACGGATCAAGTGGTACTCTTAATATGTGTTTTACGCTTTTGTGAGACCTTGGTTCTTTGGATTGTGCTACGGCCCCACTTTTATCACAGTAAAGGGTAATGGGCGATGCGCGCAGTATCACGTGAAGATCGAAAGGAATTTCTTAAGCCATACGGCTTCCTTTGCGACGGATCACGACCCACGTGTCGGCCGGTCGTGGGTAAACAACCTGAATGCATTTCTTACTCATCAACAAATGGCTCCCCCATTTAGGGTAAGCGCATATCGATGTTGATTTACTCAGTCAATATCCCCTTGAAAATCTGTAGTCAAGTATAACCAAATTGTTTTAAGACTCCCAGGAATGCACCAACATATAATCCTTGTTCTCTTTAAATACTTGAGTATATGTTTCACTATTTGTCAGTGTTCTCGAGATCGATTGGTACCAGCTTACTACTCCCCCTTTGCCGTAGATATCTGGCACCTGGTACATAGCGTAGTATACATGAGACTACTGTAGTAGAAGCATAAGGTTTCTTACTCATGAGTTCTTCGGGAGTTTTGGTGATTGCTCCTTAGAAAGATGAATTCCATGTACGGGAAGGGTAGAAGTCCCTTTTGGAATTTTTCATGCCAAACCTGGTCACTATTTTATCAATGTAGGAACTGGGGATAAAGCTAACACCTTATTCTTCAGTCTCAAGTAAAAGTTTGATTCATAGAATATTGTTAGCTTCACCCGAGTCCTTACATGTCATTGCTCGAGGTAACCCTTTACGTGCAACAACACTTTCACCTTGTTCAATTAACATAATATCATCTCACGTAAAGTACTAAAAGACTACCACTATTCATGAATTTTCTTATACACACACATGGTTCATCGGGACTTTTCTCAAATCCGTATAATTTGATAACTTGATCAAACTGGACTTGCTTAAAAATGGAGTAAATAGACATATGCAACTTGCAAACCATGTGTTCTTGACCTAAGAGCTATGAACCCTTTCGGTTGCTGCATATGGATATCCTCTTCTAGCTCTCCATTTAGAAAAGTTGTTTTGACATCCATTTTCCAAATCTTGTGTCGGAAGTACATTCTTTGCGACTAAGAGAATCCAGGACTGAATTTAAGCATGGCTAATGGCGAAAAAAGTTTCATCATAATCTATGCCCTATTTTTGAGTGTAACCTTTGCCACCAATCTAGCTTGAAGGTTTCAACCTTCCCGCTGATCTCTCTTTCTCTTGTGATCCACTTACGCAAATTGGTTTACCCCTTTGGGGTGCTTCTCTGAGACAGCGGGTTTTGAACCACGGGCCATCTCACGGTCCATTGCTATTTCCACTCTTGCACATCAACATCCTCAATGCCTCTTTGTATGTGGTGAGTCGTCATCGGGGATTATCAAAATGACTTGATAAGTCTCCTAACAAGGCATACCTTGCAAGTTTGCGTATCAGTCTCCCACTTATGAGTTTTGTTGCATTAGTTGTTTGTACATGTACGAGGAAGGATCAAGTTTTGCGGTTCGGGTGGATTACCAATCTCTTCATTATGTTCTTGTTCTTGAGTTTCTTGAATTTGGTCTGAATTTGTTTCTGTGTTGTTCACCTTCGGTGCATTTGTACATTTCCCTCTTATGAACATCAGCAGGGGAAACAAGGGTGGAAAAATAGGGGTTTATTAGTGGATCTCATTGATCGACTCTTGAGAACCACTTGCTCTTAGGTTTAAAATTGTTCATATAATCCTCTTAAGAAAGTGGCACTTGAGTACTCCTTATCTGCCTTCTTTTCCTTTGGATTATAGAATATTCCACCTCGTTCCTTAAGGTAGCCAATAAACATACACATTTACGTTGAAGTTACAGCTTTGTTGTTTACGTATAAGGCGTGTCTTGAGCACCTGAAATCTAATATGGTTGGTTGAGCTTCACGCCCATTCCATAATTCTATGGGTGTCTTTGAAACAGATTTAGACGGAACTAAATTTAGTATGTATGCAGCTGTTTCTAAGGCATATCCTCATAACGATTCAGGTAATGATGAATAACTGAGCATCAACCTCACCATATCTAAAAGGGTTCTATTTCTCTGGAGACTCCATTTCTTTGAGCGTTCAGGGAGATATAGTGAGATATTATCCCCTCTTGAGCGAAGTAAGACTTGAACTCTCAGACAAAGTATTCTGCCTCAGGTCGGGCCAAGGCTGTTCGATATGGACACCCTGATTGCTTTTCTGCCTCAGCCTTATACTCTCGGGAATTTATCAAAGCTTCAGACTTATGGCGCATTAGGTAAACATAACCATATCTTGGTAGTCATCGAGTAAATGTGATAAATACTCATGCCTTACCAGGCTTGAAGCTCATTGGTCCACATACATCGGTGTGTACCAATTCCAAGCGCTATAGTGGCACGATTTCCTTTGGCCTTGAAAAGCCTCTTTGTCATTTTCCTTCTAACATGATTCACATACTAGTATAGGTTCAAAGATCAAGAATTTAAAATTCACTTTAACGAGCCATGAATTACTAGAATTAATATGACCCGATACGTAAATGCCACATATAGGTTTCATTTTGAAACCCTTCTTTTCTTAGATAGAAATTGCTCATCATCAGTATTTTCAATGCATCTAATACTATAGGACATAGGAGTTAAAAATATATACCATTTATCAATGTCGAGAACAAATAAAGCGTTATTACTCTTTGTGAGCGAGGAATTAAAATTACCTTTGTTAAACCATGTTCGACTAAACCTTCTTGAAACCAAATTCCTCTTAAATCGAACAAATAAACGATCGATAAACATAAAGTCTTATTATTAAACATAACTCCTTAGTCACGCCGTGCGGAGACATATTCCTAGTTTCCCTGACTTCAAGCTTCTTTGTCCTTTCTCGAGTGGGATCTTTGTGTTTGAACCATTGCAAACTAATAAACATGGTTAGTGGCTCTTGAATCAACGATCCATTTATCATTGTAATTCTCCACTAAACAAGCCTCGACACCATTTATACTACCCTTACACAGTTTTAGGCGATCAACTTCTTCGGTGACCTTTCTATCCGCGCCAAGCACTTGCCTTCGACTACTCATTGCGATTGATTTGATAGGCTGGACCTGTTTCATACGCTTTGTTCTTAACAAGCCATAGGGACATACGGTTTGAAGGAATTTTAGAGGCATGATAAACACTTCCACCTTCCCGAGAGACCTTCGGCTACCTGAGCTTGCATAAGTTCACGGGAGTAAGCAGTTTGTTCTGTATAATTCATTTTGAACTTACGAAAGCTATTGGGTAGAGATTAAGGATCATGTCAATCTTCATCTCTTGATCGGCTTAGCCCCATCACCTCGTATCTTGATGTGCCCATCATTTTAGACAATGGTCCGCACATTTCCTCCGATCCTCTGATGTTCATTAATTTATGGGTACAGTTGTCTAGCGATTACTACTACTTTAACCAAACATCCCATCTAGAGTCTGAATTATTTCTAATACACTCGGATCATTAATTTGCTTTCCTTGGTGAGTACACAATCTTTGCGAAATCTCTGTGGTGTCGTATTTGCCATTGCCAATCACGTAAATTCTTCTTAGTTTCCTTTGAAGCATTACTTGATGGGCTCTGGGGTTTTGGAGTTGTTGTAATGAATTTTATTCTCTCAAAATCAAGAACGATGTAAAGATTGGTTTCCATAGGTGTGATTATTTCATCAATGGCTTTGACTCCAAAATTGTAACTAGAGGATTAAAGGATGCCATTTTAAATTTAAAAAAACACATATATTAACACGTAATCCACCACGACAAACATGTACAAATATGTAGATCCTTAGCTTTACTTATTATTAATGTTTATTGCAGCAATAATTGTTTCATTACAAATACTTCGTTAGGCCCAGAGACATTTGTAATAAACGAAACTTGAACATGGTATGTCTAGTGTCCTACTAAGTTAGCTCCCGGGGAAGGTGAGGTGGGTCTCGGACTCCTTAAACCTACACTGAAACGGAGCCTTCCTAGATAACACTAACACACACCATTCAAAATTGATTTAAAAAAAAAAAACCATTGTTTCAATATTCTTTTTGGGCCTTTAATAACATTGACAGAGCCTCGTTAGGAGGGTTATTAATATTATTAAAATTGAATGTAATAACCATTAATTTAATTTCAAATTTATCTTTAATATCTAAGCATTATCGATGTTGGACGTACAAGCCTTATTAAAATTTTGAAATTATTTTGAATCAATCGATAAAATCCGGCCATGCTTATCCGTTGGGGTATCACATAACCATTTTATTGTGGACCCTTAATGGAGCACTTGAGGTTTTCGAATTAATTAAATTAATTTTTAACATACCAATTCAATATTTTTATTATCAATTAATTAAGATTTTCCACATAATAATATTATCTAGATAAACAAAATATTATTATGCACATGTATATATCAAATGATGCAATTATACTACTTAAACTATTCTAAATAGCATGTACATATCACATGTTATATCCATATAATTTAAACAATTATAAATATAGAATAATTAATAGGCCCTAATCCATGGTTTCTGAAAAGAAAATTACAAACCAGGGCGAAGCTGACTTGATATCGCTGTACTTCTTCTTTTCTTCGGTCTTGTAAGTTCATGGGGTGTGGTAGAGTTAGAATTGAGCTTTTAGGGTTTTGGCCGAAAAACACAAAACATAACGTGTCGCAGTGAGCCGAGCGCCCAGCGGTAGCGACGCCACCTGGCTTCCGGATTGTCACGAGAATTTTACAGGGAGGTGAAACCTTTGTTTGAGGAACAATCTGCAAAAATCCTGGCCCATTCGACAATACAGCGCCCCTTTTACAATTTTTTTTTAATAAATCCAATTTACATATAAAAAAATTCAAATAAGTGCGAGGAAAAATAAATAAATAAATAAATCAAAGGAGGAAACCTAATCTTATTAGCCTCCTTGTTACATCCCAAAAAAATAATACAAACAAAATCTACCATGGATTAAGGCCAAAACCGTCATTCATTCATAATGCAAAAAATTATAAATAACATAAATAATAGAATCCTAGGTGCCATATATCTAATATACATCACATATACATGAAATAAAATTATGGATTCAATCTATCACACCCGATTCAACCAAGCTACATTACCAATTCGGGAATCATACGTGAAGCAGAGGAATCATACCGATTAAATACAATGTATGATAGATATATTTTCATCACCCATTACTAACTTTGTAGTAATGCGAAAATCTCTTCTAGAATCCATAGGACCTTCGAAGCTATTCTCTCGTGGTCTGCGTGTGGCCCTTTTCAATCCATAAAGAAATGAAGGTTAATCGAAAAACACTACGAAACCTTATAGTTTATGTTTCTCTCTCAAGTGTTTTTTCTATTGAGATTCTCAATCTCTAAAATATCGTAAACTTAAAACCACGGAGGCTAATAGCTGATGTATTTATAGCGCTAACCCAATCTCTAGAAGGTTTTGCATACCTTTAGGCCCAATAAATGGGCTCCTTCTTGTATCTTAATAATCAATTAAATGGGCTATGTCATCTAATGAGCTAGCTTGGGGATCCTATGACCCATTATTAATTAAGGCTCTTGATCAACGGTCTAGATTGCTTTTGGAGCATAAATCCAACAGACAATTGGTGGAAAGTTACTTGGAGAGCAAGATTCCTTAGTAGAGACATAGACAGTTATTGGAGAAAATGGGTTGGTGTAGTTACTCAGAAATGCTTATAAAAGAAGGACTCAACACCAATTGAAGAGGATCATCAACCAAGAATCAAAACCTAGCAAGAGCATTTCAACATTTCTTTAATTTTTCTACAAGTTCATCAACCGTCTTTTCCAGATTCTTAGCTTAGTTTTACATGTTTTTCTTTACAAGAATTGGTTACTTCAAAGCTTTCTTGCTTCAGTACTTGATTTTCAGTCCAATTCTACAATAAAATCTACTATTTTTTTAGCTAGTACATTAAGTTTCCTCTTAACTTTCAATTCAGCGTATGCAATCTAATTTTCAAGGAATTTTTTCACTTAGATTTTAGGAAACTGTTAAGAGAACTAGGGAATTCATTTTTTGTTTGAGCAAAAGTAAGATTTTGGCACAGTTTTAATTTGGAAATACTATAATTTCCTAGCACATTCGTATATTCACCAATTTCCGTACTTTTTGTTTGTTTTGATTAATTCCACTATAAAATTCACCAAACAGGCGCTCCAACATTACTATGACCTTTATTTTCTCTCCTCTTTGGTCCAAGCTTCTTTCCATTGAAAACATCATAGAAATGTAAAGACTAATAGATTTGATAGAATTTTCATTATAAACATGCATTAATTTAAGTACCAGTTTTAGATCTTGATTAACCAATTATAATTATGAAGAAAATAGAAGATATGATCAAATGTTATTTGGTTCTTACGAATTGCTACACTATGATTAGGATTTTAAGAAAATTTTTAAACAAAAAATGTTAGGGATAGTATTTTCTCTAAGTAAACAAATCTAGAAAAAACAAATTAAAATGAAAAGAGGATTTGAAGATTTAGGATTGAACCTAATTAAATTGCATAATCAATTATTCTATTCTGAATCTAATATATGACATAAGAATTAAACACCATATAGAGTAGCAACATAACCTTTGAATGAAAGCGTGAAGATAAATTAATTAATAAAATAACATTTCATAATTAGGAACTAAAAATGTTATGAAAATTAAAGCAATGACCTTACTTAATTCAAGCAATGATAAAAATGAAATTTATCTGAATTTACTTAATAGAGATTAATATATGCTTTGATTATATCATATTTATCTAAAACTTCGATCCATTGATTTTTTTTCTTTTAGATTACATTTGGTTCTTGTAAAAATTGAAGAAAAATGAAAAAAAAGAGGAAAGTATATATGATGAAGAAAATAAGAAGTGCATTTTTTTTGTGGAATCTACGCATATACAATTCACAAAAGCTGCAGCAATTAATTTGCTACTTTTTACTGTGCACATTCTATTCTGGATGATAGCATCATATATACATATACACCAAGAGATTGCTATTGAAGGAAGTTATAGATAAAGCAGCTATTGTTTAGAAAGTCTTTATGTATTATAATCACAAAAATGATCAATGTTCTTGTAATCAGTAACCATATATAGCTCTTGTTCTTCCTTTATATAAGACCAAAAATCTATTGTATGAATTTCTTCATACGCTCAACCATCTGGCTTAACTAGTGCTCAAAAGATATTTTCCTAATGTAGCACATACCTAAAGCATCTAATTAACTTAATTTTTGTCAAAGGACGTCTACCTAACAGGATCATGGCCTTCAATAAGTATATATCATATGCATGGTGTTGGACACATAAAAGTGTGACATTTATATAGGGTTTTAAGCCCCCCTAGCTCATGTTTTGCTCTCATTTTGTGTAGAATAGGTGCTTTTGACCGTTCTAGCGTTTTTATGCGTGTACAGGTTTTTTGAGTCCCGTGCACATTTTCGTAGCGTTTTGGTTCCAGAGAACAAATGTAGATCAACGTTGTCGATTTGATCATTTGTCGAGAGGCCACGTAGTGCTACAATGAAGAGGAGGCTTGATTGCGAGCAATGGTCTTGGTACCAAATATAATTGAATCACCAGGTACCCGAGCCCAATGAGTACTAGTGCACTTTTGTTACCGGTACCACATTCTGCGAGTACAGGGTACCAACATGCGTCTATTAGGACAATGAAATTTCAATCTTGGTGCAAGAGGCACGCTCCTCTTTCAACCACCACTTTGAGATCACTGTAGGAGTTGTATTTAAGCCCACTTGAGGGCAGTTTAGGGGATCAGTTCTAGGGTTTGGTCTTGAGCTTGGGTGTTTTCTCCTTAATTTCTAGGGGTCATGATAGAAATTACTTGGTTTCTTGATTAAAGTTTTAAATACTTGTAATCTTCCAGGTTGGTTTTCCCTGTGGTATTCTTTAAGAGATTATGTGTTTTGATATCCCAACCTTGCAATTGTGTTATTTCTCAGTGCATTTACCCAGTCATGATGTTCTGGCTAATCATGAATCGACTCTCGGTTTAATGGAGTTCCTAAACCTCTATGATAGGGTTCGCAGTGGAACCTCACCTCCTTCAAGGTAATAGCACCAATCCCTCTTTTTGTGTTCAATGGGATTAATGCGATACTAAACACTTGCAACTCTTATAAAACCTTAGTTTGGCATCTTCTTGACAACGTGTGAGCGAGACTCTTGGTACCGCGTTGTGCGATCACAAATGCGGACTAAGAGTCACAACCATCGTGCGAACAAGTGTTTGTTATGCAACTCAATCATTCTTTATCATATAAGCTTTTAATGTTATATCTTCCGTCGAAGACCATTCATCAATGGCTCCTAGATGAGATTGTAAAGTAAGAGTGGGTGTTACCTAGTCGGTGGTGGCGAAACTAAAGGATCCTATCAATTAGCCCTTCTTGTTTTAAAATAGTTATGTTAATCGGTTACTCAATCAATCAATCTGCCCCGACCCCGGATTTTACTTTAATCGCACATTCATTAGCAATCACGAGGATCACCCGAGGAAACCACTCCACTGTGGAAGCGACTGTGGACTCCTGGTAGTATAATGTTTGACGACATTAGTTCCTACGCTTGGGAATAATTTCAGCACACGAAATAGACGAAGCACATGGCTAGCTAGCTAGTAGGCATCTAGACAATGCTTCAATAACTATTACGGAGTAAATCACTTTAAGAGATGATGTTTTATGTGTAAAAAAACAATGGTGGTTTTTAAGACTTGAAAATTTAAAGGGACTCAAGAGTAATTATAAAGTTCTATAATAAAAAAAGTAATTTATTTAATTCAATTATTTTGGATACTATCTTATAATCAAATCTTTACAAATATTGACATATGTTAGTGAAGGAAATAGAACGATAGGTTGTTTAGCTTAGATAAGTATTTACAATATTGATTCTAATATCTACTGGGTAAATTCTACTAAAGATATTATAAAATTTGATTTTGAAAATGATTATATGGTTATCATTCAATAGAATATAGCAGAATTTGATGTCTGTAGTTCCTTTCACAAAAACAAAAACAAAAAACAGTTCAAAAGTTATTACAAAAACCATAATAGAAGATAGTATTTCAAACACAAAATTCAAAGTTTTAAACACAAGTTTATCGGCTTTATTCTTTGCCAAAAACTTGACACAAAATCAAAACCAGTCATTTATTTCTCTACCATAACTTCAAGTAATGGAGAACGTATGTATCAGTGATCTCACCATCCCAGCTGCTTCAGTTGGTGGTCTATAGTGGCATCTGACATTTGAAGAAGAGCAAGAAGGAAAAGCAGCAGCAAGATCCTTTTTCTGCAACTCCGCCTGCACATTTCCTCTTCCAGCCTCTAAACTTGCCTATCAGTTGCACCAACTCATCAGTAAAGACCATTTATATGAACATAATTTTTTGATGGGCAACATCAAGGGCCTTCCCTTGCTCCTCAGCTTTTAGCTGTTTTTCCAGAGTTCCCCAACTAAGTGCATCAAGTCCATGATTTTCTCCAAGAAACCGATTAATAATGGAATCAATAGAAGGATTTCCAAAAGAGTAAATATTTCATGGGGAGAAAGAGCAGTGGCGTATTTACACACATTGTGTAGAAAGCTCAGCTACTTTCTCGAAAATTTCTTGTTTATACTTTGACAAGATGATTCTTTGGGTTTCCAACTTTACTATGGCCTTCATTTTCTCTTCTCTTTGGCCCAAGCTTCTTCCCATTGAAGACATCTGAGAAATGTAAAGACATATTTGATGGAATTTTCATTATAAACATGCACTAATTTAAGTACCATTTTTAGATCTTAATTAACCGATAATAATTATGAAAAAATGAAAGATATGATCAAATGTTATTTGAATATTCTTACGAATTGCTACTCTATTATTAGAATTTTAAGAAATTTTTAAAAAAATGTTAGGGAGAGTATTTGCTCTAAGTAAACAAATCTGGAAAAATAAATTCAAATGAAAAGTTAATTTAAGGATTTTTTTTTTTTTTGGAACAAAGATGATTTAAGGATTGAACCTAATTAAATTGCATACTCAATTTTTCTATTCAGAATATAATATATGACATAAGAATTAAACACCATATAGAGTAGCAACACAACTGAATGAAAGTGTAGAGATAAATTAACTATCAAATTTCATAATACGAAACTAAAAATGTTAAGAAAATTAAAGCAACTACCGTATTTAATTTGAAATTGAAGTTCAAAATTTTGTAATAATTGGATGACACCTTACCTTTGGGGCTTATACTCTCTAATTAAACTATATATACAAGTTGCAACAAATACATCAATAATTGAACAGGGCCATAAATTAGATAAACTCGAATCACGAAATAAATAAATAAATCATTTCTAAATGATTTAAAATTGAAATAAAACAAGAGTATAAATCTACGGAGTTTGGAAATAAATGATTTTAAAATCTAGGGTTTGTACTAAGAAAGTAAGGACTTTTAAACCAAAGTGAAATGCAAAATTGAGATAAAATGGAAATTACCCATAAAACTAAAGAAAATAATAAAAGAATAGTCGCAATCCATGTTCATTAATTTACAGGATGGTATCAGCTAAACCACACACGAAACTTAAATTGATAAAGAAAACTAGGTTAACCAAAATAAAAGAGCAAGAGTATGAAAGTTGATACTCCAAAAATATCAAGACCGGAGTAAATCATGGATACATCAAACTAGATTCATAGGATTTCCTAAGATTTAAAGAATAAGAACACAAAGTAAAGTTAGGAAAAAAATCAATTAGCATAAGAAATTTACTATAAAATTAAAGAAGAAAATAGAGATACTTACCTTGATCTAATATTGGTAGAAAAGAGAAGGCTTATAATGACCTCGACTCCTTATTGCCAAGACGGCTAGGGTTAAATTAGACAACGATAAAACTAAAAAGGAATTGGATATACAAAACCTAAATTACGACATGGGATGGACTTAAGTAAGCAGAAAGATTCATATTACCATAAATACTATAAGGATAAGATGGAATCTCATCATATCGATTTATAAATTTATAAGGGTAAATTTCACATTCAATCATCATTTCTAAGTTTTTAAGACATTAATCCTTCTTTCAAATTTGTGCCTCTCTTTTATTCATCTTGCCTAAAACTTTGTATTTTATAATTCATATCGATGTCTGTGTGAAACCTTTGATGTTTTTCTAAATTTTTACTAGTGACAGAGTAGAAATCTTTACCATTTTGTATCTTCTGATCGTAATGTTATATTTGGTTCCTGAAATTTTTGAAGGAAATTATTCAGGGAAAAAAATAAAGGGGAAAATAAAAAAATAATGTTAAACTGATATATTATTTTTTATTTCATACTTCGAACCATTTTTATTTACTTTAACCTATTAATATAAATATTAAATAATTTAAGAATACATAAGTTTGTTAGTAATTTTTTGTATATTTTATTTTCTTTTAGATTTTTCATTAGGCCACCAAATATGGGAAATCATTTTCCATATCATTAAAAAAATAATTTTCCTTCTCATTTGTTTTCTCTCTTTAGTACTTTCCAAGAACCAAACACAACCTAATTATCCTCGGAATAACAAGGGATTCTCATTGATTATGAAATTAATATATCTTTTGTTGAATGTGTGGTAACTACGAAGTGTTTGACACAAAGACTTTATTGAAGCCATTTATAAGATTTATTAATTAAATTATATTTATTTGATTATTAATAATAATTAAGTCATCTTCTTTTCTATGAAATTAAAATAAAATTAATTTTTTAAAAACAATGGAAATTCTGAATAGGCCTTTTCCCTTTTAAGCTATTGCTAAAATTAACTTATTAGTGTTAGTTTAGATATCCACATTGAGTTTTATTTTTAAAAATAGAAAACAATTAATTTTGACTTTTATATTAGACGAAGATATAATAACGTTGTATAAAAAAATATGAATTCAATTATTTTTTAATTTTATATTTTTAGAATTTAATTTTTGTCAAATATATGATTGAAATTTTAGTAACTAGCTTTTTGCAAATTTAAATCTTTTTGGAAAGGTCTTTCGTTTAACGATGTGAGGGAAAATGAAGTTCATTAAATTATTAGAATTTTTTGTGACGACCACGAAATATTTTGGAGATTCGACTCAAAAGTGAGATTTTGTGAGATACATGGTGAAGACAAAGGGTGAGGAGCCCTGAGAGCTCGAAGACGACGTGGAATACGATGACTAAACCACAGAAATCATTGTGTTCTTTTTATATTTCTTGTTTATTTTCTTCCTATTTCCTGTTTATTTTGCAACAATTGGTATTAGAGCCCTAGGTTTTTTAGCTATGGGCACTGCTCATGAAGATGTCATTTCATAAATTTGAAATTAAGCGATTCAATGGGTTGAATGATTTCACACCATGGAAGGTGAAGATGAAGGCTCTTCTAGTTCAACATGGATGTACAGAAGTGTTGGAAGGAGAAGAAAAATTACCATAGATGGAGACAGTAGAAAAGGCTATGATTATGGCTAAAGCACATAGTTCAATTTAGTTAAGTCTAAGTGATGAAATTTTTAAGGGAGTGGTTGGCCAGAATAATTATTTGCCGTTATGGAAAGCTTGCAAGGTAAAATACCCGAAAAGAAATCCTTAACGAATTGTTTATACCAAAAACATCGTTTGTATACCTTGAGGATGACTGAGAACTACACCTGTTAAAGAACATGATGATAATTTTAGCCTAATCATCCTTGATTTACAAGGCGTTGGGGTTAAGATTGAGAAAAGGATCAAACCATAATTCTCTTGTGTTCCTTGCCAAATTCATATGATAACTTTTTTGACACTATGTTGTATGGAAGAGATACTCTCTCTATTAGTGGCGTAAAAGATGTGCCTAATCAATGGACGGTGGTGTGGGTTCCATTGAAGCGGTTGGTTTGAGTGCAGTTTGTCGTGAGCGGGGGCGAGAGGAATAGTGGTAATAAAATGAAGTCACGTTCATAATCAAAGTCTAGGGGACCTCGATGTTATCATTGTAAAGAACTTGGGCATATTAGATGTGATTGTTCACAGGGAAAGAATGGCAAAGAGAAAAAGGAATCAGATAGTAAAGCCGACACTAGTATAGTGCAAGAGAGCTCCGATGAAGGTGAACTTGAAGGTAGTGGTGTTTTGACTGTTAGTACTTCTAGTTCTTTAGATACATGGGTGATGGACACTGGTGCTTTCTATCATATGACTTTTAACAAACATTGGTTTCATTCTTTTAAAGAATGACATAGCACTATATATGACATTGGGTAATGATGAGAAGCTTCTTGTTATGGGTAGTGGTTCACTACATATCAAAATGTATGATGGAATTGTTAGAACATTTGATGTCTGGTATGTTCTTGGGCTACAGAAAAATATGATTTCCTTAGGTGCTCTTGATAAGCAAGGATACAAGTTTGCTGGTGGTGATGGGAAAATTAAAGTCTTGAAGGGTGTTATGGTTGTGATGAAGGGTAAATGGCAGCATGGTAGTTACACTTTATTGTGGAATATAGTGATGGGAACAATGGCTATCTCTTCTACTTCAAGTAAGAATAATGATTGTATAGAGTTATGGCATTGTAGATTGGGTCACATGAATAAGCAGGAGTTGACGGTGTTGAGTAAAAGGGGATTGTTGAAAGTAGTTGAAATTGGAAAACTAAATTTTGTATGTCTTGTGTCATAGGCAAGCAACGTAGGGTCAAGTTTAGTTCGAGTAAGCACACTTCTACAGGTATCCTTGAGTATATTCATTCATATTTGTGGGGTCTTGCTTGGGTTAAATCTCATAGTGGTTGCAGCTATTTTGTTACATTCATTGATGACTACTCTAGAAAGGTTGGGTGTATTTTTTGAAGTTAGGATGATGTGTTTGGAGTTCAAGGAGTGAGTATGGTTAGCATCTTGACGATTAAGACCACTAAGAGTAGGTAATGGGTAAGAAAATTGTAATGCACCATTTGATGAGTTTTTCAATAAAGAAGGTATAGTGAGGCATCACACTATAAGTCACAATCCTTGATGTTTGGACTGTGATTTTGTTTGGACTTTAGTGAAGTGCATCCGAACTCCCCCTGTAGGTCTTAGTATGTGCAGAGAAGATGTAATATATTTTCAATAAAGTAAAAGCACACACAATCTTTTACGTGGTTCGGCAACCTGCCTACGTCCATAGGGTTGTGCCCAAATGCAAGGATTTCCATTTATCTGATTCAAGGTTTACTTTAGTCTTATGTGGTATGAGACTCCCTCTCTACCTATGGCCTTTCTTGAAACCTAATCACTCATAGTGGAATTCAGAACGAACTCCCTCCATTCCCCTTTCTATAGTATCACACACCAATACTCATATTACATCAATATAAGATGAAGAAATTAAAGAACATCATCTTTCACCAGAGTGAAAGGCTTTTAACGTCAATATCAGCCAAGTATGCATAGTGCTCTCTGCAATATCCCAGGCTTTGTTTGTTCTTCTTCAAGCTCTGCTCTTGAAATTCATACTGAGAATCTTCCAAACCCTTGAATTTATAATCTTATAGATTCGGTCTTGGAAGTCTAGATAATGCTGGATCATTATCCTAATATGACTTCAGCCTACATACATTTTTATGTTTCTATTTTATTTCAATCTATCACCAGTGAAGATAAGGGCTTGGATCAAGTAATCCTCAGTGAATGAAGATCGAAAAGTTTATAATGATGGTTTGACAGATTAGACATCTGAATCTTCTAAGATTTGATCATTATCCTCTTGCCAAATAGATATCAGGCCCATTGGTTACTTGCTCCCCAAGTTCTTTGGCCTCCAAGCTAGCAGATTACCTTGCATCCCACGTTAGCTCTATTCCTAGTTTGGACTCTTCGAGTCTCGCACATCCCTGCATTATGGGACGACCTTAGTCAAGACTACTTCCTGGTCCTACCAAGGACTTCACCTCTATTTAATCAAATATTTGTCAAACTTGATCTTTGAAGTAGCAATCTTCTTATAATTTATAATGATGGTTTGACAGATTAGACATCTGAATCTTCTAAGATTTGATCATTATCCTCTTGCCAAATAGATATCAGGCCCATTGGTTACTTGCTCACGATTAAGATCTTTATAATGATGGTTTAGCCAGTTAGACATGGAATCTTCTAAGATTTGATCATTATCCTCTTGCCAAATAGATATCAGGCCCATTGGTTACTTGCTCCCCAAGTTCTTTGGCCTCCAAGCTAGCAGATTACCTTGCATCCCACGTTAGCTCTATTCCTAGTTTGGACTCTTGAGTCGCATCCTAACGTTGGGCGACCTTAAGTCGGGACTAACTGCAGTCCACCTACCGGAACTACTCTGTGATCAATCTTGTCAGCTTGATCTGCTGAGTATGTCTTCTTAAGTTATATGGTGGTTTAAATGAGTTGAACCTCTGAATCTTGGGTGGTCTTTATCCTCACATAAATGATATGAGACACATTGTTGCCCATCACAGTGGCCTCGAAGCTAGAATTGCCATCCCACAGTTCAACCTCATTCTCAGTTTGAACTCACCAGTCTGCTTGTGCATTATGGACCCGACCTTAGTCAAGACTACTTCCTGGTCCTACCAAGGACTTCACCTCTATTTAATCAAATATTTGTCAAACTTGATCTTTGAAGTAGCAATCTTCTTATAGAACCCTTGAGACGGAGATATGGACAATCTCATACCCAACATTCTCCCCCTTTGTCTATGTCTTCGGTAAAAACATCCCTTAAAGAATGGGACAAGAAGATGGATTGAAGAAGGAAGACAAGAGGCACTTGACACGTTTAAGATGAAGATTTTAATTTCGTTAATTGTTTTCCCTTTTTACATGTTCGGCCCTACAATTTTGAAGGGATAAAAAAAAAAAAAAAAATCCTTTTTACCTTTCATTGGCATTTTTTCTTCTCCCTATTTTTTGTTGAAGACAGAATGGGGATCGAGGAGATGGCGGAGTCCGGAAACACGTGTGCTCACTTTCTCTCCACTATGTTCGAACATTCTTTGGTCATTGGTGGCAGTGAGTTTTGGCAATGGCAAGGTGTAACAATGATAATATTGTTAAGGTGGGCTTAGTCGTGTTGACAGTCGAGCTTGGTTGTAGTCATGGTTCTAGGCTATGAGTCCATACTTGTAGTGAGGTTCGATGATGATATGGTTTCTATGTTCTCCCTCTCAATATCTTCTCCTTCTAGTGAGAAGAAAATGCATGCTTAAGCCCTTGTTTTCTTCATTTCTTCGACCAACACTATGATTCTTTATCTCTCTTTATGAATGCCTTGGAGTTGTAACTCCAATAGCTGTTGTTGCTCATAGATATGGCCTAACACGTTGTCATGAGACCTGATAGAGTATTTAGAGATGAGATGGGAGGAGCGATGGTTGTATTTATACGACCACGATCTTATTTTCCCTCTAATGATGACCAGAACCATTGGGTCTATATTAGGCACTTCTTCTTCTTCTTTTAGGATGTCATCACATTCTTAGTATTGATTGATGATATTAGGAGAAAATTCAAAGGACTGTCCTCAACCAACTATCTTCTAGAAGTTCGGACTTCCAAGGTTCCCATGTCCTTGGATATATTTACATAGAACTACAGGATGATCTGCGACACAAAAGGAGGCAGCTTCGATACAAATCCTAGTAGATTCATCTTCCCCAAAGGATTATAACATCTTTTGGATTCAGGAAGAGTCCTTCTTGCTATGCAGATACGTTGATCTCTGATATAGAGGCCCATAACTTCTGCATGGAGCGAGATGAACTCTAGCCGTATTGGAAAATGTCTCATGGTCGGCTCCTTCCACTTGAGTGAAGCCTTAAGCGACTAGACGAGCTTTGTTTCAAGTGATGATTCCTTCTTCATCTGTCTTGCTCTTGAACCCATTTAGTGCCAATTATATTTGCATGTTGGGGCTTTGGAACCATATCCCAAACTTCATTACGTTTGAACTATGATAGTTCTTCCTGTATACCATGGATCCAGAACTCATCATTCAATGCCTCCTAATTTTTTTGAAATATGTGGGTGATAGGCACGAAACATGCGTATATAAATAAGAATGCCTAAGTGCGTAAGTGCACACGTCGTGTTCAAGTAATATAATGAAAGTAATAGTATCGTCCCATGAGGATTGACTATTAACTACCAATTCTAATCTAGATTAGATTGTTTGTCCATGCATCTCGAACCACGTCTCTACAATCTTTTTCCTGAAGGCACATATTTTCAAATCTAAATCGCCTGGGTTTAGGATTCTTCTTGCTTGAGGAGAATTTCAAGAGAGTGGTCGTGTGATCCGATGTCATGGCCTCAATGTTATGCAGTTCAACATGGTTTGAACATCTTTTGCCTCCAGCTTGTGGTTATAGGCTCTATCAAGATGCTCTTCTATCCAGTCAGGGTGTCCGCGCCTTCTTTCCCATGTGAAGGGGCAGCCGTCCATGCCTATATTGATCAAACCGTTATCTTGCTACCTCAAGAAAATCCTGCAGGTAGCTAACAGGATGGACAATATTGCCTATTTTCTTAGAAAGAGAAGGAGATCGTTATAGTCCCCTATGTAGCACCAGGGGAGGTTTGATTGATGACTCAGGTGTCAGAGGAGATCCCATGACTCCTTCCTATGGTTACGATTTGAATACCCATAGAAACCTGTTAATCTCCAACATGGCATGTTTGGGAGAGTGATCTGAATGTCTATATGGTGGTTGGAGAAACTTAGGAGATGTCCAGAATTTTTATCTTTCCAAAGGAATGCAATACCACCCCCATTACGAGTACTATTGATAGAAAACACTCCCAATAATGGAGAAAATAGATGTATGGGTAGTGCTAATGGAATGGGGAGACTCCAAATCTCACCGGTTTCACTCAAGACTTGGTATTTTGAAAGACATAATGAAGATGCTGAGACCCAGAACAGACTCTACATCCTTGTTACTTTTTGGGGAAACAAAGAAGGAATATAATCAGATCCTACTATAACAAGAAAAATTCTGGAAACAACAAGACAAATACCACTGGCTCAAAGGCGAAGATTACAACTCACTCTTCTTTCATACGACAACCTCTGCTAGGCGACCAAAAAAATACCATTACCTAGTTGAGAGATGAAGGAGGTGCATGGAAGAAATGGTACAATGGCTTGGGAGACCTCCTACATAATTGATGAGTATCTAAAATACTCATTTTATCCCCATGTTTTGCTTAAGTTTTAGTACTTTTATGAGATAAATAAGTTTCCTAATGCTCTGTTTTCTTAATTTTGTGGTTAGGCCAGCCATTGAGCAGAAATGAGCAAAATCAAAGAAAAATCGGCAAAGTCATCATGCAGTCGAAGTAAACATGTGATCCTTTCACCTGTATCATATCCTTCTATGGCTCCCTCATTGACATGAGCAGATTCTAGACTCTGAGGTCTTTCCATAGACATCAAGATCGCACAATTCAGAGTTTGGATGAGTAAGATATGACATCGGTAAGTGAAGGAAACGTAAAAAGATGAATTTCGGAATAAGCGTGAGTTACTCACGCTTTGGCATGAGTTACTCACACTTTGGCATGAGCACACTCACGTTGTAGCGTGGTTTGGCTGCTTCTCTTCCAGTAGTTCCTCATTTCTCCACGACGTTATAACATGGACGTCGAGGCCTAAAAAGCTACGGAAGCCCAACTCTTCTCCTATCTTGGTTTTTGGCTTATAAGAGAAAGAAATTAGGGCTTTTTAAGAGAAGAGTTTGGGGGGTGGCAAAGAGGATGTTCCCTTGGCTGTAAAGAGAGAGAAGCCCTGAGTTTCCACAAACCTGGGCATAACTTTCTCATCTTTGGGGAAGGAAGAAGGTGAAGAGGAGATTGAGCATTTCTTCTTCCATAGGCTATTTCTTCTCCTCTTTATGTTTTTCTCTATTTTCTTTGGTTGTATTTCTCCTCTCCATGATCTAATCTCATTTCTAGGGTTTTGATGCAGTAGACAATGAACTATATTTAAGCTTTGATTTGTAATCTTTGATGTTTAGTTTCTTATATATTGAATGGTTCTATTCAATTCCTAATGCTTGTTGATGATTGATCACCATTAACATGATTTGTGACCTAATTTGAGGTTGAGAAATAATAATTAGGTTAGACCATGAATAGAATGTCATGTTTCACCATAGAATAGAGATATTTGTGGGTTACATGTGACTTGCTAGATTTCAATTGTTTAATGCATCCTTGGTTATGATGGTTTAAGGTAGAGATACATTATAACCTTTTCCAAGGGTAAATTGTTATTGCTTGAAAAAGAATAGCATGTACTTAGGTGAAATTCCCCATTAATATATAATTTAGGCATCATTAGGAGCATTTTGAATCTCACCATAGGAATTTGTTAGATGAAATCAAAACCCTAGGCTTTCTTGTAATTACATTTTCTCTTTGCATATTAGAGACTTTAGCTAGTTTAGGATTTCTTTATTTTAATTTGTTTTTTTATTTCAACTTCACCTTTGTGTTAATCCCAATAAAGTTAGGACTATTCTAATTTCGGTAATTAGTAACCTAATTCTCATACTTTCATTATATTACTTGGCGCTTGCACCCAGTACATAAGTATTCATTTTACATAGCACACATTTCGAGCCTATCGAGTTTTGGTGCCGTTGTCGGGGATTGGTTCTTTTACTAATATTGATATCAAGTAGTCCTTCTTTACTTTGGATATTTCTTTTATTTTTCTTGTTTTATTTCAGTTTGTTCATATCTATTTTTCCTTTTTTCCATTTTATTTTGAGTTTTGTGTTTGTTTTGTTGGAGTTAAACCATAATGGATTCTTTCATGGAATTATCACCTGAATTGGCTCTCCTCACTCAATAACTAGCGCATAGTCGGCATCAAAGAGCGAGAAGTCAAGTTTGGAGCCCATACATTTGTATGGATCAAGCGCAGTATGGGGGTAACCCATACTTGAACACATACAATTCAGGTTAGTAAAATTATTCAAACCTGTCATGGGAGACAAGTCAAAGTACTCCACAACCTCCACAAGAGCACAAATCAAGTCTAGAAGAGACCATGGCTGAATTGAGAAGAGCTCAAGCTGAATCTAAAAAATCAATGGTTGATATGGACAATGCTTAAGTTGGTTTGCCTAGATTTCATGCCCAAAATGATATGAGTTCGCCTCCACAAAAGAAAATGACAAACCTACAGGCAACTATGGCTGAATGGAGAAGAGTCCAATCTAAATTGGCCAAGTCTATAACTCAATTATTCATGGAAGAGACAAAGGCCAATGTCCAATTTCAATCCATACCACTCAAGAGCTTGGAAGAGACAATGACTCCAAAGGCCACTTCTCATACTCAAGTTGTGACCAAGATAGAACTACCTCCAAATATGAAGGATATGAGTATAGAAGAGCTAATGGCCCAACACATGAATGAGGAACACAAAATGAGCTTGCCTAACATTCTTGAGGTGAAGCTAGAAAAAGAAGACGTGGATAACAAAGAGGCTATCACCTTGATGAGTAGTGGAGAACTTGAGGAGCTTATGATAGAAGAGGATGTTGCAAATGAGTTAAAAGAGCTAGTTGCTAAAGAAGACTAGTCAACTTCTCTGAAACAAAATGGGAGGAGAGAAGAAGTTGTAAAGACTTTTCCGAAGATGACTCTATGGGGTGAGGTGTATAAGGAATTGAAAAATAAGAAAATGACCTCCATGTCCGAGGTGGATGAGTACATTGTTCAGTTGAACAAGGAATTGGGAGCAACCATTGTGAATCAAAAAGAAAAAAATGCCAAAAAAAATTATTGTGGAAGATATGTGCTCAAGTTGCTAATTGAGCACAACTATCGGTTCTTAGGATCGGATGGAGGAGGGAATCATCGATCTTTTCATAGTTCGATGAGTCAAGCTGGACTCTAGAAAAATGGAGCAGCTTCTTGGGAGGCAACCCAAGCTTAGTAATGTTTTCGTTCCATTTTCCATTTTTTAGTTAGTCTTGAGTTCGTTTTTAGTTCATTTTTCTAGTTTGATCTTGTTTTGTGTTGTTTTAGTGGTAATTTTCAGAATTTTGGAAGCCCTAAAGTTGGTTTTAAGGAAAGAGAAATTGGATTATCTAACTTGATCATCTTTAGGGGAGTCCTCTCTTTCTCTTTGTTTTTCATGCTCTATTTCATTGGGGAAATGTTTTGTTCAATTTTAGGGGGACAAATTGTGGTAGAATCAGCTTTGGATTCCTTTAGTATATTATGTTATACATGTTTGTGTTTTTGTTTTGTGTGTTTTGTGTCTCATATGAGTTGGTTTGGTGTTTAACAACTGTTTGAGAATGCTTTGACATTGTGCTTCAAAAGTTTGTTTTATTTAGTCAAAACTTAAGATACCATCACATTTATGTTATCTAAGATTGAGTGTATCTAGTGGTTGTGGGATGCTTGGTATGTAGAGCCTTCGTGTTTTTCAAGGAACCACTTCTTAATGGAACTCGTGCACACACACACTAGATCTCATTTGTACACCTACGTTTCAGCCTCTCTTTCTCACACTTTACTGTGAGTGCTCTCACACTTTACTGTGAGTGCTTTCACGCTTAAGCGTGAGTCCACTCATGCTTTAGCGTGAGCACACTCACGCTAAAGCATGGATGCTCACGCTTCAGCATGATTTGGCTGCTTCTCTTCCAATAGTTCCTCATTTCTCCACATTGCAACGTTGATCCACGATACTATAGCATGGATGTCATGGCTCAAAAAGCTATGGAAGCCCATCTCTTTTCCTCTCTTGGTTTTTGGCTTATAAGAGAAAGAAATTAGGGCTTTTTGGTGAGGAGAGTTCGGAGATAGGCAAAGAGGGTGTTCTCTTAGCTACAAAGAGAGAAGCCCCTAGGGTTTCTAAACCCTAGGATACAACTCTCTCTTTAGGGGAAGGAATAAGATTGAAGAAGAAAAGGAAGATTGAAGAGGAGATTGAGCATTTCATCTTCCATATAGGCTATTTCTTCTCCTCTTTATGTTTTATCTCTTTTCTTTGGTTGTATTTCTCCTCTCTATGATCTAATCTTATTTTTTAGGGTTTTGATGTAGTCTAAACAATGAACTATGATGTTTAGCTTTGATTTGTAATCGTTGATGTTTGGATTTTCTTATTTATTGAATGTTTCTATTCCATTCCTAATGCTTGTTGATGTTTGATCACCATTAACTTGATTTGTGACCTAATTTGAGGTTGAGAAACAATAATTAGGTTAGACCATGAATAGAATGTCATGTTTCACCATAGAATAGAGATATTTGTGGGTTATATAAGACTTGCTGGATTTCAATTGTTTAATGCATCCTTGGTTATGATGATTTAAGGTAGAGATACATTATAACATTTTCCAAGGGTGAATTGTTATTGCTTGAAAAAGAATAGCATGTGCTTAGGTGAAATTCCCCATTAATATATAATTAAGGCATCATTGGGACCATTTTGAATCTCATCATAGGAATTTGTTAGATGAAATCAAAACCCTAGGCTTTCTTGTAATTACATTTTCTTTTTGCATAATAGAGACTTTAGCTAGTTTCGGATTTCTTTAGTTTAGTTTGGTTTTTATTTCAACTTCACCTTTGTGTTAATCCAAATAAAGTTAGGACTATTCTAATTTCGGTAATTAGTAACCTAATTTTCGTAGGATGATACTCATACTTTCATTATATTACTTGAGGTGACGTGTGCACTTGTGCATATAGGCGTATACATTTTACATAGCACACATTTCGAGCCTATCAAGAACCATTACCAGGAGCTTTTCCAATCAAAGGGTTGTGATGCCTAGGTAATCCTAAACTGTATTCATTCCTCTTTAACTACTGATGATCATAGCTTTCTTGTCCAAGATTTTTCCACAGAGGATGTCATAGGGGCTATTAAGTCTATGCATCCAGACAAATCCCTCGGACTCGACGGACTCAACTCAGCCTTCTACCAGCGGTTTTGGGATATAGTTGGCAATGATGTATCAGCAGCTTGTCTGAGCTACTTTAGGAACTCCACCCTACCAACAGGCTTAAATAATACTCTCTTGGTTCTGATACCGAAGAAATCCCGTCCGAAAAGAGTAAGTGATTTATGGCCCGTTTCGCTTTGCAACGTCCTATATAAGATTATTGCAAAAATGCTCGCCAATCGCTTGAAGAGAGTCCTCCACTATGTTATTTCTAAATCCCAAAGTGCCTTTGTTCCTAACCGATTAATCACAGACAATATCATGATCTCCTATGAGATGAACCACTTTCTTAAAAGGAAGACGAGGCAAAACAGGCTACTCAACATTGAAAGCAGATATGAGCAAAGCATGCGATAGAGTTGAATGGAGATTCTTAGAGCAGATCATGCACGCGATGGGTTTCCAGAAAAAGTGGATACGCTGGGTTATGATAATCACCACCTCTATCTAGTATTCTATTACCCATGCAGGCCATGAAACTCAATTCTTTACAGCTACTCGGGGTCTCAGGCAAGGGTGTCTACTCTCTCTACCTCTTCATCCTATGCGCAGAAGGCTTTTCTGCTCTCTTGAAAAGATATGAACACATGGGCCTGATCCACAGTTGAAAGATTGCCTGGGGAGCTCTGGCCATTTCGGATCTATTCTTCTCAGATGATAGCCTTATCTTTTTCAAAGCCAACCAAGAGGAAAGTCAACATATCCGCACATGAATTGATCTATATGAGCGAGCATCGGGGCCAGCAGATTAATTTCCAAAAGTCCTCCATCTCTTTCAGTGCGAACACAACCTCGTAAGCTTGATAGGATGTTAGTAATATTTTGGGTGTCCAACAATCTAGGACTTATGGACAATATTTAGACCTACCATCTCTTATCGGAAGGAACAAGCCGTCTTCTCTTTCATCCCAGAGGACAGAGTGTAGCCTTTGTCAAAATTGGAAAAATGGATTTCTATCAAGGGCGGGTAAAGATCTTCTCATCAAAACTGTCGCTCAGGCCCTCCCTACATATGCCATGACCGTTTTTCTGCTCCCCCTACAAATTTGCATTGATCTGGAAAGAGCTCTCAACACCTTTTGGTGGAGCACAAGTAACGGTAGCCACATAGGAATCCATTAGCTCAATTGGAAAAAACTGAGTGAGCATAAGAGCTGTGGCGGTATGAGTTTCAAGAAGCTCCATGAGTTTAATCCAGCCATGCTTAGGGAAAACGATTGGAGGCTTCTTACTAATGGGCACTCTCTGGTGGCAAGGATTTACAAGGCTCACTACTATCCCACTACTGACTTTCTAAATGCAAAATTGGGAAACAACCCTAACTTCTTATGGAGGAGTTTATTAGCTGCTCAATCCCTCCTTAGGCATGGAACAACATGGAGAGTAGGTGAGTAGGTTTGGGTCACCAAATTAACATCTGGACAAAGCCATGGTTCCTTGACGACGAGTCCCTGTGGGTCCATTCACCATGATTACCGGGGGTGGAGGAAACAACAGTGCAATACCTCTTGGTACCAAACGAACATGGATGGGACATGGATATCTTGCAGGCTATTTTTCATGACCGAGACAGAAGTTTGATCTTACAAATTCCGCAAAGCCATAATATATAGGAGAATCAATTATACTGGAGACACGAATCAAAAGGATCATACACTGTAAATGACACATTATCACCTCCAACTTATCTACCATCAACATGGACCACAACCTCCCTCTTCGGAAACAGTTGTGGGCCCAAAAGATCCCACCTATGGTCCAAAACCTCATAAGGAGGATTTTTAATGAATGTGTGCTGACAAAGGATCATCTCCGCCAGAACCGTATAGATGTGGATGCCAAGTACTCTGTTTGTACCAATTAGGCAAAATCGGCATTACATGTTCTCACCCAATGCGCCTTTTCCAAGGACTGCTAGCAAGTGGCACAAATACCCCAACCCTAAGGGACCCCTTCGGCCCTCACATACTGGATCATCCATCTATTTGCGCTGAAAAACCCAGGTGTTGTGCAAACGGGGTGTATGATTTTATGGGCGCTTTGGAGAAACAAAAATGATATCGTATGGAACAACAAAACCCAAACACCGTCCCATCTCCTGAGCATGGCGAGCTCATTCCTCTTTCAATGGAAAGCCGCACAACTTCTCATCTTAGCCGGCTGGTCTCCCGACAACGAGCGACATGATTGTTTGGACCCAAGCCCCCAGCCGATTAGGTCCGTCTGACGGGGCTGTGTTCTCTTAAGACAGCAAGCTGGGATATGGATGGATTATGAGAGATGACAAAGGCCAGATGATTAATCCCAGTGGGTGTAGCTTCACAAGTCCATTAGACGTAGCCTTGGCTGAGACAATCTCAGTTCTTGAAGCCCTCAGTTAGATTAAAAATTCTCCCTTTTGCAACATTATCTTAGATACATACTCACTTTTTGTATATGACCCTCAATGCTCAACAGTCTGCCCCTAACTACTTTGGCTCAGCCATTAAAGACTGCAAACCCAAACCATGATCCTGTGTAGAGTGGCCTTTGTTCAACGTTCAACAGTTAGCTATACCATTGCTTATCCATCATGTTCCTATGCTAGAATCCAGATGTGGGGGTCCTTCCCTCCTTTTATTTGTGCTTTGTTATCTTCTGAAAGTTCATAAATAAAAAGGCCCTGTTTCCTCAAAAAAAATAAAAATAAAATAAAACTAGCTTAGACTGTTTGGGTTATGGAAAATCTATAAAAGACACAAATTAACTAAACTAGCATGCAAGAATCTAACTACAACGACTCAATAAAAACCTAAAAAGCCTTAGGGCATAGTGATGAGTATCTTAAATACTCATTTTATCCCCATGTTTTGATTAGGTTTTAGTAGTTTTTTGAGATAAATAAATGTCTTAATGCTCTAATTTTGTGATTAGACCAACCATTGAGCAGAAATGAGCAAAATCGAAGAAAAATCGGCAAAGTCATCATGCAATCGCAGAAAACATGTGACCCTTTTATCTATGTGATGTCCTTCTATAGCTTCCTCATTGGCATTGGCGATTCACAGACTCAGGGGCTTTCCGGTAGCACTATGCGCACCCCACCCCTTACCCAAGCGGGTGTGCCGGCCACCATAAAAATCCCCAATGCGTAACCTCCTAGCATTCAGAAAATCCTGTGAAGCGAAGCCGTGTTACTTCTGCTTGGCTTTCATTATAAAAATGTTTCCTTTTCTAACTTGTGATTTGCTCAAATCTACGTGGCCTCTGTTGCACATATAGGACATATTCAAATCCACGTAAACCTGGTACACTTTTTCAAATAAGGCAACTAGCAGCGTTCTTTCAAAAGGCCTCGGGCTCAACACATTTCACAAAACTACGCTGTAATACGTACATATCTTTCATTATACAAATTCAAAGTATTTCCTTCTGAAAAGATTATTAATCGACAACGATACAAAAGTCGGAGAATCTATGCTCCGGTGTCGGGTGTTACTTTGTGCACAGGCCTTTTAAAACAGCAAAATAATGAGCTAAACGAGCTCAGTGAGTGTATGCTTTATAAAAAGTTTTGCTTTTTCGGAAAATATCTCAAAACTGTAAAACTCTCTTTTACAGGACATTTTCCAGAAACCTTGCTTGCTTGCTTTACTTTGCTTTAAAAGTTTATAAAACTTTTCATAAATCTCTTGCTTGCTTGCTTTACCTTGCTTTGCTTTAAAAGTGTATAAAACTTTTCATAAATCTCTTGTTTGCTTGCTTTACCTTGCTTTGCTTTAAAAGTTTATAAAACTTTTCATAGACAGTCTGGAGCTCGTAAGCTTATTTTACTTGAGTTTATAAACACGGGGCCAGGCTCAACCTTACTTTAAAGTTTATAAACATGGGAGCACAGGCTCATTTGCTTGCTAAAAGTTTATAAAACTTTTATAAACCGGGGCACAGGCTTGGCCAGGTGTACCGATGGTTGATTTCAAAACTGTTTGAAAAATGTTTATAAATCAAGTTCAACCACTAGAGGCCTTTCTTGCTTACTGTACCCTAGTAAACACGGGAGCCTAGCTTCAACCGTGCCGGTGGAAGGACCTGGGTCCCATCACCTAGGTGGAAGAGCCTTAGCTCAATTCCCCTTTTCTGGTAAATATGGTGGAATGACCTTGGTCTACATCACCATAAATCATTTAGCGCGCCTTCTATATACTCAATCGTGCCGGTCTCCTTTAAATGCCATGATGCATGAACTAAGTTTGCCGACCAGGCAAATCTAAAATGCATGAAATGATGTCCTAACACCACTGTGCACGTATGGAATACCTCTGACTGGTATGCTTGCTTAAACTAGAGATTTTCGTTAGGCCTGTTTTATAAAATATACTTTTGCTTGCTTGCTTGCTCTTTAAAATATGGTTTTACAACTCAAAACCAATGCTTGCTTGCTTTTTAAAAGTATGGTTGAATACATCAAAACCATTACTTGTTTGCTTTTCACATATGGTTTAAATCAAAACAATTGTTTGCTTGAAAACTCATTGCTTGCTTGCTTTAAAATATGGTTTACAGTCAAAACCATTAAATACCAGCGTAAAATAGTTTATAATAATACATTAGTATTTGAAAAATAGGTTTAGAACATTCACCTTTTTGTTTACCAAAACTTGAGCACGACTCCACAACTTTCCCGCCTTTGCTTTTAGCCTACACACTCAAACGAATATGGCGATAGCATTAATCGCCTGCGTAATCGCATAAACTTAACATACTTCACATATGCAAGTCACGCAATGCGTAGCATTTACCCACCTCAATTAAACCGCCTCGACGGTGAAATGCGGTGTGTTTTCATTGAGTTTCATTCTTCTTTGAACCTCTCTTAATAGTTTATTAAGGTTCCCATACTAACGGTGTATGAATTTGGGCTTAAATATGTGAAACTACAAAAATCTAGGCTTTTAGGTTTGTGAAGAATGCCGGGGTGCCACTATGTTTGAATCTGGTACCAAACACATTATGCATGATGGTACCGGTACCACTTGTCTTAGTGCCGGTACGAATAGGTCTAGGTAAGTGAATGCAGTACCACCCTATTTTGTCCCAGAATTACCACCCCTCGTAGTTTACCCGAATCTTTTGCTTTTGCCCTCTTTGGTACCATTTTTCTTCACACAACTTCTTCATTCCATAATACCTCAAAAACCAACATGTAATTCATCTAAAACCACACTATAACACTTGTATTGGTGGTTTGGAACTTCATATAACCAAACCTGGTAAAAATCTAAAATTCCTTCGAGTCCACCAATTCCTACAAAACCATATAAATAGGAGGATTCCATGTTTAATTTTTACCAACTAGGGTTTTATCCACATGAATTCAACAAGTCTAGGGTTTGGGTGATCTCTCCACAAAACCCTAGAATTCATACCAAAAATACACATGATTCCATAGAAAAGCCATACCTTTGTTCTTCTCCCTCTTCTTCTTCCTCTTCTTCCTCTTCTTCCTCTCTTCTTGTCACCAAAACGTGAAGCCCTAGTTGGAGAGACCAAAATGAGGGCTTGTTTGTCTCATGGCCTTTTATAATCCCATCTTTGCCTTAATTATTATTAGGTCCTCCATTCTCTCAACAATTGCACAACACTTTTGTTATTTTCAAAATGGCCCCTCATCTTCTCAACTTATGTCCTTTATGTCCCATTTGATCAAGTACAACTTTACCCTTGTTCTAGTACAACATTTCAGGTTCAATAAATTTATGATTCACAATTTCATCCTGAACAACAACTCCCAAAAATACTACAATGACACTTAGTGCTCATGTGTGCCCTTACGGTTACATGTACAGTACACCCTCTTGCGATGGGGCGTTACAAAGATCACGTGATTCGGAGTCCAGATGAGCAAGATAAAACATCACGAAGGGAAGGAGAAATGAAGTATTGGCTTTAGCATGAGTCCACTCACGCTTTACGTGAGTCCACTCATGCTATGGTGTGAGTCCACTCACGCTATGGCGTGTTTATGCTTGGTATATTACAATAGCTTGCAATTTTACCACACTGCTATGCAGATTTAACACATTACAGCGCATATTTACCACACTACAGTGCAGATTTACCACGTTGTTGTGAAACCCCGAGAAAATCCTAATTTTTTGAAAAAGGGTAAAATGGTAATTTCGGTCAAAATTCAGAATTTTTCTAGATCTTGGATGACGAAACGGACTTCACCGTTGGAATCGTCTCACGAAATCTAACTATCACGTCGAATTTCGTTTTAATTTCGAGATAGTCAGAATTTGCATGTTTTTCGAGGCAACGAGGCACATTTTGAGTGGCTCACAGTGTGTCACGTGTCAGGTGCAGAATGAGTCAACCTGAGCTCAAGTGTGGGGCCCATGGGTGACATGTGGCATCTCCTAATTGGATAGAAATCCAAAGTAGGTGGGTAAAGTGGATAAGGAATCCTATCAACCAATGAAAATCGGACACTTCTTAGCAAGTGAGGGGGACAAAGGAGGCTTTCTTCTCCATTTTCTTTGAATGCAGCGTGGAGAAGGAGAGCTGATTTTTAAAAATGGAGGTTTTAGAGAGAAAGTGCAGCTTCTCTCTAGATTACCCGACTTTCATACGGCGGTAGTTGCGTCGGGCGAAGCGAAGTTGATTACTGCGCGATGGGAGCTACAGCGTAGGTGCAGGTTTGTGGAGTTTCGACAACTACAAGAGTTTTGGTTATTTTCGGTTTTTAAGAGCTTTGTAAATGGTTTGGTTGATTTGAGGCCATGACTGGCCGTTTGATCAGTACCGAAAATTCGGGACCGAAGTGCTAGAAATTTGGGACAATTTTGGGTAGTCCCGGGACTGATTACGGACTGTTATTGGTCCATGTGTTATAATTTATGCAATAAATTATGGTTTGGATGCTGTTGGGCAGAAAATGGCCATGGATTTCGGTTCCACAAAGTGGAACCGATGCTAGAAGAGAGAGGCTTCCACGGACAGCCTTGCTGAATTAGGATTATTAAAAGCAGTCTGGTTTGCTGATTAGACGAGAGAAAATGGTCCATGTGTGTTGTAAGAAAAATATTGCTTAAATTGGATGGCTTGAATTGTGTGAAAGAAATGTTAATGCATGAAATTTAATGTGTTAACATGAGGTCGAATTATATAAAATATAATTGTGTGAGAGCCATTGGAATTAAATTGGATTGTTGATTAGCTCAGTATTCGTACGGCGTTATTGATATAAGGTAAATAACATGTAATTAGTATGAATTTGTTATGCATAATTGACATATTGGCATGGTTTGGAAATGGCATAATAAATTTCATATGCACGGGGACAACCTAGAAATTAGGGTGTGAGTGCATAGCATAGAAAAAGAAATGAAAAATGGAAAATGGTTGTGAAGAATTTGAGGAAGATTTTCAAGAATTGCTTTGGAGAGTTGTCTAACCGGTTCATCTCGGAGGTTGACCCATGGCCCATTCGGAAGAATTACCAAGCAATTACTCGGAGGATAGTTCAATATATTTACGGGAAACTAGGTGAAATACGTTTCGATAACAAAAACTTTTGTTTTGAAAACGTATTTTTTTCTCACATTTGGCTTAGGCATGTGTGAGGGAGTCGGTGAGGACTCGAGACATGGGATTGGGCATGTAGACATTCAAGTAGGATCATGTATTTGCTTGAATGTGGTTATGTTGAATCATTGCATGTGCACTTAAGTGGGGAGTAACCCATGAAGGAGATTATCCCTACTGGGCATTGCTCACTCTGTCAAGGGATCATTATTTCAAGTACAGGGAGTGTTCAGGAAGACGACACCCATTAGAGGTCGTTTTTGAGAAGAAAGCCGAATTGTGGCTTTGGTATGTATTTTGTATAACATGTATTAACATTGTAAATCTTAATATATGTTGGTATTAAGAGTGATGTAATCAACTCTTGAACTATGGCAATATAGTTGGGATGTATTTTGATGAGTATGATGTGTAGGCCAATGTGGCCATTTTTACTCATGTGTGGGTCTCATGACATGAGACACAGATTTTCCGTGGGTTGATGGGTTGTCAACGAGACACCCCCGGATTTGGGGAGTCACAGTTGTAGTGTGGATGTCGAGGCCCAAAGTTGATGAAGCCCATTTTCACGCCCTCTCTTGGTTTATGGATTATAAGAGAAAGAAATTAGGGCTTTTTGAAAGGAGGGGAATTCGTGGAGGCAAAGAGAGAGATTCTCTTGGCTACAACGAGGGAGGTCCCTTTAAGTGGAAACACCTTAGGGCACAGCTCTCTTTGGGAAATAAGGTCTTGAAGAATAAGGAGAAGAAGATTGGAAGAGAAGAAGGGCTTCAATCCACATCTAGTTTATTTCTTCTCTTTTCTTACTCTTCTTTATTTCTATGGTTGTATTTTTCCCTTCCATGAGCTAATCTCATTTTCTAGGGTTTTGATATAGTCTAAACAATGAACTATGGTGTTTAGCTTTGATTTGTAATCTTTGATGTTTGGATTTTCTTATATATTGAATGTCCTATTCTATTCCTAATGTTTGTTGATGATTGATCACCATTTAATATGATTTATGACCTAATTTGAGGTTGAGAAACAATAATTAGGTTAGACGATGAATAGAATGTCATGTTTCACCATAGAAGAGAGATATTTGTGGGTTACATGTGGCTTGTTCGATTTCAATTACTTAATGCATCCTTGGTTATGATGATTTGAGGTAGAGATACAGTACAACCTTTTTCTGATGGTAGATTGTTATTGTTTGATAAAGAAGAGCACATGTTTAGGTGAAATTCGTCATTAATATATGATTTAGGCATCATTGGGAACAAGTAGAGTCGCACCACCATAGGAATTTGTTAGATGAAATCAAAACCCTCGGCTTTCTTGTAATTACATTTTCTCTTTGCATGTTAGAGACTTTAGTTTAGGATTTCTTTAGTTTATTTTGTTTTCCATTTCAACTCCATCTTTGAGTTAATCTAAACAAAGCTAGGACTATTCTAATTTTGGTAATTAGTAGCCTAATCCTTGTGGGAACGATACTCATCACTCATCACTTTACTACTTGATATTACACGTGCACTTGCGCATACAGGCACACACATTTCATATAGCACATTTTGAGCCTATCACATAGATTTCACCTAAACAACCCTATATGAACCTCCTAATCCAATCAATCAATGTTCATTTTCATATGAAGATGGCAATTTCACTAATGTATATTGGAATTTCTCTCGAGCATCCGCATACTACTTTTATAAAAGGTCATACTACATCTCTGCCTCAAACCGTCATAACTAAGGATGCATTGAACCCTAGAAACATAATACCACACCTAATTTCATTTATATCTCTATCTCATGATAATTAGATGACATTTCATCCATGGTCTAGCTCAATCATCACTTCTTGGTCTCAAATCAAGCCACATATCATGCAAGTAATGGCTAAATATGCACAAGCATTGAGACTAAATGAAATACTCAACATATATGTGAAAATAATACATCAATCAATAGAAATTAGGAGAAATCCATACATTCATGTCTTTGGCTACATCTAAACCCTACGAAAATAAACTAAAACATCTCTACGAAAAATACAAACATCAAAGGAAAGGAAAACAAAGGGGGAAATAGAGAATAAACAAATCTTAGTAAAGCCCCAATCTCTTCTTCCTCCATTTGCTCAATCTTCAAGATTTTCTTCCCAAAATATGTGTGCACTAGGGTGTTTCTACCCATAGAGAGCTTCTATCACCCCAAAGAGATCTCTCAAAATGCTCTCATTTCGTTCTTTTAATGCCCCCATCAAGAGAGAGCAACGAATTGGGCTTCAACAACTTTTTGGGCCCCGACATCCAAGCTGCAGCGTGAGAAAAATGGAGAGCTTCTGGAGTGAGCCAAGCCATTTCACGATGAGGCGTGATGCACATCACACTGCAACGTGAGTGTGCTCACGCTACAACGTGATATACTCATGCTTGAAGTAGAAACCTATTCTTCATTTGCATTACTTCAATTCTTCAATTCATAACTTGCTCGTCTGAACTCGAATGGGATGATCTTAGACTCTACGAAAAGCCCTCGGAGTCTAGAATGTGTCCATGCCAATGAGGGAGCCCTATGAGGACATCATGTAGATGAAAATATCACATGTTATATGTAGCTGCATGATGACTTTGTTGTTATTTCTTCCTTTGTTGCTCATTTCCGCTTTGCTTTGTCCGATGGTTGACCTAATCACAAAATGAAACATTTAGAGCATTGGAACACTTATTTATATCATAAAATTACTAAAAACTAAACAAAACATGGAGATAAAATGAGTATATACGATACTCATCAATGGGGGATTATTGTATTTTAACGGATATTTAAAAAAATAAATTAAACTAAAAAGAAATCTTAACCTGACTTGGTCTTTTAACGACTTTTTCCTTGCTTCCTCTTTTCATGTTTTGTTCAAGACTTTAGTAACAAAAAGCGTTATTCTCTCATCTTTTTTCTGTTTCACTAACGTTAATATTTTCTAATATATCTTAAAATCTTTTGGGAACATGACGAGATACAATCTTCATCTTCTTCCCATTCTCTGTGTTCTACCTTTTTGGGTTTTCCAAACTTTTCTTCTTGCTATTCTATATCCCACACACTTTTCCTGGGGGATTTTCACATTCCTTCTCTTCCTATTGTGGCAAAATAATCTGGAAGGACAGTGTTCCTATACACCTCAAGTTATTCTCAAATTAATTTTTCTAACATATAGTAAAGCTTAATTCACTTAATTAATTCCCCAACTAAAAGGTTGATGCAAACTTTCTATCTTTTGCCACATAAATTCAATAAACGCACCGATATTATTTCGAACACAAGATTCAAAAGTTGAAGCACAAGTTTATCAGCTTTATTCTAAGCCCAAAACAACACCACAAAAATTCAGAACCAGTCACTTATTTCTCTACTCATAACTTCAAGTCATGGAGAATGATAAATATCAGTGATCTCATCTTTAGTTTTTTCAGCTGCTGGTCAATAATTGGCATCCAACATTGAAGAATCAGAAGCAGCATCTCTTTTCTGCAACTCCTTGATTCTTGCCTGCACATTCCTCTCCGGCCCCTCCAGCTTGCCTTTCAGCTGCTGCAACTCCTCCCAGATGAGACCATTGATGTAATCCTCCTATTTTTTACAGACATCATCAAGGGCCTTCCCTCACTCCTTCTCAGCTTTTAGTTGTTTTTCCATTTCTTGGAGTTCCTGACGAAGCGCATCAACTCGATGATTTTCTCTAATAAACCAATTGATAATGGAATCAACAAAGGGACTGCCAAAAGAGTAAACAGTGTTTCCTTGAGGAAAGAAGAACAGTATGACAATACTTGCACCACATAATGTAGAAAGCTCAGCTGCTTTCTTGTAAACCTCTCGCTTATACTTGGAGAAGATTATTCTTTGGCGCTCCTGATTTGTTATGTCAACAATCTTTCCTTCTCTTTGATATGCTTCTTTCCAATTGAAGACATCTGAGAAATATAAGGGCATATATATTTGATTTTCACATTATAAACATGTACTAGTTTTAAGTACCATTTTTAGATCCTGATCAACCGATAATAATAAAATGTTAGTTGACTCTTATGAAATGTTACATGCACTATGCTATTACGAAATATTTACGCTATCAGTCTTTGCATTTTAAGACATTCGTGAAAGGAAAAAACAGTTCTAAGGGAGATTATTTACTTTAAGTTTAACAATATAGAAGATCAAAAATGAAATGAGGATTTGAGGATTTAAGAATTGAACCTCATTAAATTGCATAATCAGTTTTTCTATTCCAGATATAGTATAAGACATAAAAATTAAACATCATTTAAGAGTAGCCACATAACCTTTGAATGAAAGTGCATGTGAATATAAATTAATTAATGAAATAGCATTTCATGATAAGGAACTAAAAATGTTAAGAAAATAAAAACAACGATTCTATTTAATTTGAAAGTTAAGTTAAATTTTTTTAATGATTTATATATATATATATATATATATATATATATATATAACTGCTGCTATATATATATATATATATATATACTGCTATATAGGCCTATATTTATTACAAAAATACATCAATAATTCAACAAGGTCGTAAGATTGTGATCAATCGACTCACAAAAATAAATCATTTAATAAAGAATTCTAGGTTTTTAATGAGAAAGGTAAGGACTTTTAAACCAACAAAAAGTGAAATATAAAAATTGAAATTGAGAAGCAGAGAGTACCGATAAAACCTAAAGAAGATAACAAAAGAATAGTCGCGATCCTAGTTCATTGAGAGGATGGTATAAGCTAATATGAAAATCTATACACAAAAATTAAATCAATCAAGAAAATTGGATTAACCAAAATAGAAGTGTAGGAGTATGAAAGTTGATACTTCAAAATATCAAGATCGGACTAAACCATGGATACATTAAACTAGATAGAGGACTAGATAAGATTTAAAGTATAAGAACACAAAGTAAAGTTGGAAAAAAATTCAAGTTAGCATAAGAGAAATTTCCGATAAAAATAAAGAAGAAAATAGAGATACTTACTTGATTGAATATTGCTTGGAAAGAGAAGCATAATGATCTCGATTTCCTTGCAGCGAAAACAGCTAGGGTTTAAATAAGACAACGATGAGACCAAAAGGACATTGGTATGCAAATCAAATTACGATGTGGGATGGACTTATGTGAACGAAGATTCATATTACTATGCTATAAGAATAGATGGAATCCCATCACATATCGATTTATAAATTTATAATGGTAAATTTTACATTTGGTAATATATCTAAGTTTATAAGACATTAATCTGTATTTCAAATTTTATTATACTCTCTTATTCATGCATCTTGCGTAAAATTCTATTTTTACTTTTTATATAAGAAATATTATAGTGAAATCTTTGATCCTTTTTTCTAAATTGTTACTAGTGTCAATTGAATTTTGTATCACCTACTAATAGAAATATTTATCATTTATAAGATATTTTCTAGGATGCCTTTTTTAGATAGAATTTTCTATGATGCTTTTGTTGACTTTTGAAACACTTAATTACATATATACGTTTTATTTGTCTATTTATTTTATTTTCATCCATGGAACGAAATTTGAATATATATATATATATATATATATATATATATATAAACATGTTTAGTGTGACGCGTTTCGGGGGTCTCGTTGACCATCGTCGACTGCGGAAGCTTGTGTGTGTCTCATAGCATAGGGAAGCCTATATATGAGTAAAAATAGCCACATTGGCCTACACAACATACTCACCAAAATATATCCAACTATATGACAATAGTTCCAAGAGTTGTTACATCACTCTTAATCAAAACATATATAAAAATTAAGAATTCTAATACATGTTTTTCAAAATATATATCAGCCAATGTCCGACTTTCTTCTCCAAAGCGGCCTGTGGCGTCTTCCAGGAACACACTCCTTTTTGTACTTGAAAGTGGGATCCCACGACGGGATGAGCAATGCCCAATAGTGATAATCTCCTACATGAGTTACTCCCCACCTAAGTGCCCATACAATGACAACCAAACATTCAAGCAAAACATATATGTTCCTACTCAAATGTCTACATGAAATGGATGAGAACGTGACTCACCCTTTCCCACTTCTTGAGCCCTTACTAACTCCCTCACGCATGCCTAAGTCAAGGGTGAGAAAACACTGTTTTCAAACAAAAGGTTTTTGTTCTTGAAAACATAATGTCTCCGGTTTCGGTAAAATCTATTGAAATGACCCTCAGGGTGAATTCTTTGGGTAATTCTAGAGCTTGATCATGAGCCTCTCAGAAGGCGTAGCGTTGGGCGACTCTCGAGCAATTCTTTGGAAAATCTTCCTTTGAAAAGCCTTTCGCAACCATTTTCCTTTTTCTTTCATGTCATGCACTCACACCTATTGTTCTAGGTTGCCTCGGTGCATATGAAATGCATTATGCCATTTTCATACAACACATGCCAATATATCAATCATGCATATATTAACAAAAATTCACATACTAACCACATGTTATTTATTCATAGCAATAACATCCAAGTGCTTTCTTTAGGCTAATAAACAATTTTAAAGCGATTCATTTTGCAGGCAGCCTAAGCAACATAATCACACCGCATTAGGACCACGAGGCGTCGATCGACATATTTGTCAGAAACTACCCGAAAATTCGGCATTGATCAACTCAGAAGGGCAGAAAACTCCGCGGCCATTTATTGTGAAACACTCCAACCACAATTTGCATGTTATTCAAATTGTCAAGCGAAGCTACACAAATATAACCTGAGAAGCCACACGAATAGTGGGTGGGCGTCAGAAACCATTCTAGGAATTTCTTCCTCGGTCGAAGATCTTTGGGCAGAAAACATGGTCATCCGGGCCTTAACAAATCCCGTCCATTAATAAGGCCCTTAGCGAAAAATAAAGCAAGTAGGAGAAGCCACTGTGGCTTCCGAGTTGTCGAAACTCAACAAAATCGGTGTTCACGCGTAGCCCTTACAGTGTAGACCAACTTTGCCTCTTGGCTCGTCGAGAACCGACACTCTGATCGTCCGGAAATCTAGAGAGAAGTTGGACTTTCTCTCTCTAATATACTGTTTCTCCCCTCCCTGCTACTTAAGTTCCATCTCCAAGGAATGAAGCGCGGATGTTCTTTTCTCTTTTCATTTATTCCTTTTGTCCTCTCACTTGCCACGTGTCGACCTTCCATTGGTTGACTTAGTTACCTATCCATAATAGTGGATTTCCATCCACTTAGGAGATGCCACATGTCCACATGGGCCCCCGCAGCTCTCCTGTTTTGACTAGTGCGCACTTGACATGTGGCACACTTGAGCCACTCAAAATGTGTCAAAAGTGTCGCGCTACCAGATTGCCTCGGCATTGAAAATTCCGATTGTCTCAGAATTTGACGTGGTAGCTAGATTTTGCGAGACGATTCCAAAGGTGTAGTCCGTTTCCTCATCCGAAATCTAGAAAAATTCCACCTTTTGACTGAAATTACCATTTTACCATTTTTGAGAAAATTAGGATTTTCTCCGGGTTTCACATTTCGTCTTTTAGAAAGTATTTATCTAATTTCTTTAGTTAACTCCCATTATCAATCTAAATAGGCTTTTCAAAAGAAATTAAAAAAAAAAAAAAGTTTCTCCATGTTCTATTTATTCAATAGACACCCCATTTTGCTTGTTTTTTTTTCTTTAAATTAAAAATAGGGATGAATAAACTGAAAATAAGTTAAGGACCAGTAAAAATGTAAATTCATTCCAAAGATTAGCAATCATTTATAACTGATTTACATAATACTTTTTTTGGCAAATATTGCTTTTACTTCTCTGGTAATATATTATTTAAAATATTCTTTAAAAATAATGAAAATATCATATTAAATTCATGTGTAAAATAAAATCTTGATTTGAAAAGCTTATTTTAACATGGAACTTTAAATTATTTTCTAATTAAAACAATATTTAATGGAAATATTAAACTTATTTTTTAAATGATTTTAACATGAGTTTTAATTTCATTTAATAACAATATATATATATATATATATATATATATATATATATATATATATATATATATATATAACACTTTAGTTACAATATAGTAAATACTCTTCACTAAGACACAAACGAGATCCTTCCCTCCTTATGTCTTGTCTTTTTGAAACATCGAGCACTCTACCACATGAGCTAAGCATGATGGGCACGATATATATCATATTAAAATTTTAAAATGTATACAAAATTCTAAAACAAAAATGCTCCCTGGAAACGATATTCTAAAAATGCTATTATTAATACTAAATTTTAATGAAAATTTTACTATTTACTTTCAACGACATAATAAAAAAGGTTAAATCATTAATAACAAATTAATTAAAAGCAAAATTTAAGCATATTTAAATTTAGAAAATGTAGTTTTTTACTTAAAATTAATTTATTTAATGATCATCATGCCTAGCTTATATGGTAAAGCGTTCAACGTTTCAAAAAAATCAGGGCATAGGGGTCTGAGTTCAAGTCTCGGTGGAAGAGTTTACACCGTGTATGTGGTGACTAATCTCACGGTCCTGCGTTAACAACTACGTTAACCCGCGGAATTCGTGGTTAGGTAACCCGATACCACCTTTGTTGTATCCGTTTATCGAGATCATATTTTCACCAATCGGAGGCGAGAATCTCATTTGTTAGAACTCTCCCAACCTTTAACCAGTAACAGTATAATCATAACCCATCCGGGGTCTCGAGTAGTATTATTGACCCCACGGTCCGTATCCATATCCCAAATATACATCCATTCACAGGGACCCATTCATTCACATTTAAATCTAAAAATATGAAAATAAAATGTAATTACGGTCGAAGTAAGAATTAAGATCATAGCCCTCTTACACCATAATTACATACTGAGCTATTTAGACAATAGTTCCCGAAAATTTAGTTGCGATTCTTTTATACAAAATATTTTTTTACAAAAAATGTTACTCAAGGTAATATCAGGCCACATCGGCCTTCTTCATAATCCACGGTGACCTGGAGTCGAAGCGTCGTCTCCTTTTCACCCCTTATTGCTTGAAAGGGGGTCCGCCAGGGTGAACAATGCCAGGTAAAAATTCTCCCTCTGAGGGCTACTCCTGCCCTAAAATGCACATGTCATGGCAACCATGAAAACGTCCAATCACATTCCATATAAATAATGCAATTCTATATGGAATATTACGTGTAATGCATAAGATGAGACTCCTCATGTCCACAACCTGAGTCTCGACTGACTCCCTCACACTTACAATGCCAAGTGTGAAAACCAATCATCGGTATTTCACCCAATGACTTAACCCATTGGATAACTCTCTAATATTCATTTGAATTTTATCAAATCCCGTGTGTTTATTTGGGTTGCAAATTTCAGAGGTCTCACCACAGGCTTCGCACCCCTTCCGACACTTTCGCGAACTTTCATTACTGATACATATGTCTGACCAAGAAAAAAATTTGGGTCTTTCACCCTGAGAGGGAATCTGACCCATCTTGCTTCACCCAAACACATGTGATTTATTATTATTATTATTGTTTTACACAACCGTGAGTCTCGATTTTGGACGTTGTCCATTTCGAGAAACTGACCACATTCACCAAGAATGGTGAATAACCAACACCATGCACACACTCCCAACTTGACGCGATGTTACCATGCATATGAAATGCATTTATGCCATTTCATGCTATGTCATGCTACATGCAACATTTATAAATTCCGGATAATTATATTTCCTACATATAATTTCCATTTATCACAATTACATGTTAATACATCACACAAGCACATATTAACATGATTTTTACACACAACAACATATTATTTATTTTTCCAACAACAAACACAAAATGGCCAAAATCTCAGACCCATATAAAACAGGGCACCTCTTGGTCCCTTCACGGTTTGTCATCGAATTACTGTGATACCAAAACACACCATAAAACTCGAAGACTTCAGTCCCGGGATCAAAACAAAACCTCAACCCAGTTTGGGACTACCCGGAACCTGTAAAACCCTTGAAAATTAGAAATTTTCAAAAATGACAAAATGATAATAAAAATAACAAATTGCCAAAAGGGTTCAGGGAAGCCTAGAAAATTCTCTAGATCTCGGATGATGAAACGGACAGCGCCGTTAAATTTGTCTCATGAAATCTAGTGACTCAGAAAAATTTCGTTGAATTCTGAGATAATCAGAATTTTTTACGATTTTTTGGATGATAAACCGTCAGTGACTTCAGCGATGAGATTTTTACGAAAATCTCGGAAGTCATGAAATGGGTTAAGCTAAGTTCATTTAATATAAATTGAACTGAAAAGAAATAAATTGTTTCGGGGTAGAAACGGACCCGAATGAAGCAATATGATTCATTTATCAAAATAATAATAATAATAAGAATAAAAAAATGAGAATTAAAAAAAACGAAAAAGGAAAAGTCAAATAAAAGGAAAGGACATGAGACGGAAGGGCGTGAGAATAGAGTGAGAGAGAAAGATTTTTTTATTTTTTCTTTTTTCGCTTCTCTCTAAGATCTACGGAAGTCGGATCGTAGGTTTTCGTCGGAGCAGAAGGCAAAGTCGATCCACGCAACGAGAGCTACATATGGGTACCAATATCTTGGAGTTTCATCAAATTCCACGAGGTAGGGAATTTTCCTACTTGTGTTATTTCTAGCCTAAAGGTCATTTAATGGCTTAGGGTTTTCTTAGAGGCCATGAGAGGTCATAAATTTCAGTCCCAAAATTTTTGAACTGAGTGTAGGAATTTTTAGGAATTTTAAGGACTATTCCGGACAGTCTGGGCTAAATTTCGAGACTGTTTTCAGACAATTCGGGTTGAATTTTCGGGACTATTTTTAGACAGTTTGGACATGATTTTAGGGACAATTTTCGGGTAGTCTTGGACTATGTTGAGGTTTGGTTTTGATCCCGAGACTGATGTCTTCGGGGTTTTGTGATGTGTTTTGGTATCATAGTAATTCGGTGATGAATCGTGAAGGGACCAAGAGGTGCCCTATTTTATGTGGGTCCAAGATTTGGGCCATTTTGTGTTTTATTGTTGTAAAATATTAAATAACATGTTGTTGTGTGTAAAAATCATGTTAATATATGCTATTTGATGTATTAACATGGATTGCATGGATGTAAATTATATGTAAAAATTATAATTGTCCATGGTGTATTAATGTTTCATAGCACTCATATATACATGTAACATGAAGGAAAAAATACATTGGCATCATGCATTTCCTTATGCATGGTCACATCGCGTCGGAGTCGGGTGTGGGTGCATGGTATTGAGTATTCGCCGTGTTGGTGGATGGGTCGTGAGAACAGGAAATGGGACAAAGTCCAAGGTTGAGACTCACGGATGTGTAAATTGATCAAAATGATAAATTACATGTTTTGGGCGGAGCAAGTTAGGGTAGATTCCCCCTAGGGTGAAATACCCAAATGTTATTCACGGTTAGACATGAATCCCGATGATGTAAGTTTGCGAAAATGTTGGAAAGGCGTGCGGCGTCCTACGGTGAAAACCCGAAAATCCGTGGCCTACAAAAGAAAAAGAAAATCATAAATGATAAATTAAAATTAGAGGGTTGTCCAATGGTGTAAGTCATTGGGTTGTCCACTTGGCAATTGCAGGTGTGGGGGAGTCGGTTGGGACTTAGGTTGTGAGCATGAGGGGTCGCATCTCATGCATGATACGAAACATTTCATATAATGTTGCATAAATTGTATGAAATGTGATTTATGTTTATGTACGCCATTGCATGTGCATTTTAGGTGGGGAGTAACCCTTGTAGGAAATCTTTCTATTGGGCATTGCTCACCCCGTCATGGGACCACCCTTTCAGGTATACGAGAAGACGACTCTCCTTCGAGGCCTTAAGTACAAAGAAGGCAGGTTGTGGCCTTTCAGGTATACATGTACATAATGTATACATTTTTGTATATTTGTGAATTAAATATGCAAGAAATGAGTGTGATATCAGGACACCCGATATTTACAGGTTTCCATAGGTTGACGGGTTGTCAACGGGACCCCCAGAATAGGGGTGTCACAGAACCAGTCCCAAAAATTTCCAATATTCAGTCCCAAAATCTTGGGACTAAATCACACGGCCTATCACAACCCCGAAGACAACCTATTCCATTACATGGCTTTTAGGCTAAAAATATTTAAAGTAGGAAAATTCCCTACCTCGTGGAGTTTGTAGCTCGAATTTTGGTACTCCGCAGCGTAACTTGTGATGCGTTGATCAACACTATTCTTGCTCCAGAAATGGCCAATGACTCGATTTACATAGATCTTATAGAGAAGCGAAAAACCCCTTTTCCCTTTCTTTCTCTATCTTCTCTCTCTTCTCACACTCACTCCCTCCCATTTCTTCCTTTCTCCTGACTTTCCTTTTTCTTTTTATCCTTTTCTTTTTCTTTTTCTTTTTTAATTTGGATACATGGCTCACATTGCATCATGTGTCTATAGACAGGTATGTTCTTGCGAAGCATTTATTTCTTTAGTTTAATTTATTTTAAATGAACTTAGCTCAAGCGATTTCGACTTTCGAGATTTTGTAAAAATCTCGTCCACAGAATCACTTGACGACTTATCACCAATCGTAAAATATTCGACTATCTCAAAAATTCGCTGAAACTTTTGGGTCATTGGATTTGAGGCAGATCCAGCGAGTCCCGTTTGGTATCCGATATCTAGAGAATTTTCTAAGCTTCCCTGAACCATTCTGGCAATTATTATTATTATTATTTTGCCATTTTTCCTAAAAATTACTAATTTTCCCGGGTTTTACATTGTAACTAAAGTGTTTAGCTGTAAAATAAAACTTATTCAATTATGAAATATAAAAATTAAATTAAGATAAAAAAAAAGTTTAAAAAAATACTAAAAGTACCAATTAATATGTCCATTAAGCTTTCCTTTCAAAAAAAAAAAAAAAAAAGTCCATTAAGCTTTCCTTTTTTTTTATTTTTTTCCTTCTATTTATAAGATTTGTATGATATTTTGAAATAAAATGATAACATTAATTTTTCCGTTAAAAAAAGGATAACATTAATGAAAGGAGTTACATCTCAAAAATTTAATAAAAAATTGCTACTTTAACTATTTTCATTTTCTACTTTTGTCTTCTATATATACACACTCATTGGTTTTTACTTAAATTTAGAAATTTTGGTTTTTTCTTTAGAAATACCTACTTAATTACGAAATATAAAAATTAAATTAGAAAAATTAAAAAATCCTTTATAATATTTTTCTTTGTATTAATAAAAGATTCTTCATGAATTTTGAAATAAAAGGATAACATTAATAAAAGGAGTTACATCTCAAAAAAAAATAATAAAACATTATTATTTTAATCATTTCCATATACCATTTACTATTTTATGTATATATATTTATCTTTTTTTCTTTAGTACCATGTAAGTTAAAATAGAAAGCATTACAATGCTAAAAAAAAATATTTTTGTTTTAAAAATAATAAAATTATCTAAAAGAAATGATGAAGAAAGAAAATAAAGTTATCACTTAATGATGAAGACAGTAAAAAATGGAAAGGTGGGTCTTGGGAAACCTTATGGATCATCCTATGACATTAGTACGATATTGTCCATTTTGGGTCTAAGTCCTCATGGTTTTATTTTTGGGCTTTTCCTCCAAAAGGTCTTATACCAATTGGATATTGTCCATGTTTTTATACTCATAACCCTTCCCATTCCTAACCGATGTGGGACATTGTGGGATGTTAGGAGCATTCCCAACAATCTTTCCCTCGAACAAAGTTCAACGTCTTACGTGAAGTACCACATGTCAAGGGCTTTCCACTCACCACACCATTTTGTTTAGCATTCCCCCACATGGTTAAGTTTGAACCTGGCTTTAATACCACTTTGTTGGAAAACCTCATGGACTCATCCTATCCACATTGGTATGATATTGTCCGCTTTGTGCCTAAGCCCTCATGGTTTTGTTTTTAGGCTTTTCCCCAAAGTTATATACCAATTAGATATTGTCCATGCTTATAAGCCTTCCCATTCCTAATTGATGTGGGAGATTGTGGGACTTTGGGTGCACTCCCAACAGTAAGAGTCATGTGAAACAAAGAAGTGTGGAATTGAGAGGACATTTTCACTATTTCTAGTTTTCTTTAAGAGCATTTTTATCTTCCACATTTTATGTTCTTATTATCAATTATTTTAAATAGTTAGATCCTAGATCCATTAAGTCCTTTAATTATTTTAAAAGCATAAATTCTCCCGATTAATTATCTCTCATTACACTTTTGTTTACATCATTGTTTTATAAGTACACAATTTTGTCACCACTGGGACTTGAACCTAGTATCTCTCCTCCTATATACCCACGGCTAGCCCTTAACAACTGAGTTAGGCCTAATTTTTTGTTTATATCTATTGGGTTTAAGATTGACCATATCTTCATCTCAAGTGTTCTATAAGCAGATAGCTACTTCAGAGATTAAGTTTGATGAAGATTTGATGGATTTATCAAGAAATAGTGCGGACTGAGACAATCCTATGGTGCAAGGACATGCTAGACTTGGGAAGTCCAGACTAGGAGCAGAGTAGAAGTGGGACGCACATGAGTTTGCAAACTTGGAGGCTAAGGTACTTAGGGAGCAAGGTACACCAATGGACCTGGGATCGATTTGGCAAGAGAATAAAGATCAAATCAAAGCAGATCCAAACATCTAAGCTATCAAACAAGAATTAGAAACATATTAGGTTTCTAATCTAAAAAGGATACTTGATCAACAAGTTTCCTATTTACGTAATGATAGCTTAAAGATTAGTACATAAATAGAAGGTAGAGTTTGAGTTATATTACGATGATGATCTAGACCTATCAAGACTTCCAAGACTGATTAGCAAGGCAATAAATTTAGGGCTTTAGAAGTTCTCATCACGGATTTTCAGGAGTAGAGCTTGAAGAAGATCAAGAGAATTCTACACGCGTTGAAGAGTGTGAAATACAGATACTCGGTTGAGGTATTGCAAGTTAAAAGCCTTTCACCTTGTTTGAAAGATGATATTCTTTATTTTCTTTATCTTATATTAATGTAATGTAGGTTATGAGTGTGTAATGCTGTAAAGAGGGGAATGGAGGGAGTTCCTTCTAAATTCCACTATGAATGATTAGGTTTCAAGAAGTGTCGTCTGTAGAGAGGGAGTCTCCTACCACATAAGATTAATTGTAAGCCTTGAATCAGATTAGTGGAAATCCTTACATTTGGTCACAACCACGTAAAAAGATTGTCTGTGCTTGTATCTTTTTGCATACATCTCATATGTCATGCACACACTCAGTCCCACAGGGGGAGTTCGGACGTCCTGCACTAAAGTCCGAACACCCACACAATCTTAACATCAGGAACTATGTTCGTGAAGACACACTTATTTATGTCAACGCCATTCTACAAGAAAGAAGTAAATTAGAAACGGCCAAATCCGTTTCTAATTTAAGTAATATTGCAAATGGCGACGAATTAAAAGCAGTATTACTGTTTGGCTCTTTTCATTGAAGCGATTGCGTGTGCATTTCTAATTTTGAGATGGAAAAATTCCGTTCTATTATATAACAAATAAATAGCTAAGTTTTCTAAATGTGAAAAATAGAAAGGGAATTTTCGTTTCTAATATGATTCTAAAATAATGACAGTAAAACTCTATTTAGGTTCTAAATTGCAAAATAAAAGAGGCATTTCCATTTCTAACTTGAATGTAAATATAGCGACTAGAGATAGGTTTTTGCGACAAAATTGAAACATAATTTTCCATCCTATATTAGCGGCCAAAATATTTAGTTTCTAATTAGAGCAGGATGTTAGTTTCATTTTTGTAACATTGTAGCAGGAAATTTAGTTTCTAAAATAGAAACGGATTGATACAAAATAGAAACGGAACTTTCGTTGCTAAAAATAAAAACGGAAATGATTTCGTCTCTATTTTGTTGGAATTTGAGCTTAGATTAGAAACGAGGAAATAATTATGTTTATTAAGCCCCAGAAAAAAAAACAGAAACGAATTTCGTCGCTATTTACACCCAAAATTTTTAATAATTTATTAAATTGTTTATTTTGAGTGAGAACAAATATTTTATTAAATGCCTTTTGGACAAAAATTTTCATTTAAAAATAAGTTTAAATACGTCCATCTTAATATTTTTCATATTACATATATAAATTCCAATAACATACAACAAACTTTAAACATTTGTATTGCATATAGATTACATACATAAATTGCAATATCACACAACAAAGTTTAACACAACAATGTTTAATAAAATAAAAAAACCTATCACTCAGAGTCAGTATGAGTAGTCACCTCTGGAGATCTGGATGGATCTTCTGCTGAAGGTTGATAAATAGATGAAGTTTGGGCTAACTTACACATAATTTGCTCCATCTGTAATATCTTTTGTTGCATTTCATCCTCTCTTTTAAGTCTTTCTTCTTCTATTTTTTTCATCTCTTCAATTTGTTTTATCTCTTCATTCTTACATTTGTATCTCTTCATTTTTATGTACAAATTTTCTTGAATTTGTTGCAAGTCCAGTCCACGACCGCTCATCAAATAAGGTGATGATGCTGCTTGGTGAGAAATTTGGAGCGTATAGGGTCATTGGGCGGGGAACTAGCTTGCTAGGGGATGAGTACCTTGAGGCTTTTGGATCGTCGGGGCTGAGATTGGATTCTTTGCTGGGCTAATGTTACGAGACTCACAGATGTTGGCACTCCTCGCAGCGAAAAGAAGGGGGTCGGCGAGGGCTCCGCCAGGTGGCAGCTCAATGCCTAATTAGTTCCTATCTGAGAAAGAAAGCTGTTTAGAGGCAATGTGTTGTGTATGTTTGCTTACCTTTCACTGATGGGGTGGCTTGGTATTTATAGTATTTGTTTTCCCAGTTAGATGGTGATTAGGATTCTATCCCATTGGATGAGATATTTCTTGCTATTATCGGTATCGGATTTGATATGGAAAGAGCAGTTTATTTAGAATTATCCTTCTTTCATTGATGGGATCTGGCTTGATCCGCAGGATGAGCTGTTATATCGTGAATTATCTTATTTCCTTATTGGTGAGATTTAGTTGGATTTGCAGGATAATATATTATTGGGGATTATTCTATTTCCCTTATCTATGGGATTTGGCTTGATTTGCAGAACATAGGCTTTCTTGACCACCCATAATCGACCTTTGGATCGAGCGGATTGGGCCTTCATTCCGGGCACAAGCCAAAAGATCCTAAATGCTTCAATGGGCATGCCTAGCGGATTGGGCCTTCATCTTGGGCTGGCGTCAAAAGGCCTGAATGCTTCAACGGGCATGCCTCTCCTTTGGGGTTTAGCGAGTGGGCCTGCAAGCCCATTTTTCAAACCCTATCAAAAGTATTGTAATGGGAAGAGGCATAGGATGAGCTCGAGACAGAATCTGGATAAAATGTAGATGCATGGGTACCAAGACTGTATGCTCTGGCTTTTGAAATTCCACTCAGCGGCTGAAGGTAAATATGAGCAACATCAATCTCTAGAGCCTCTGTAGATTCATCACATCGAATTGAGAAGCAATTGCAACCATATCCTCCATGACTTCCTACAATTGTGTAATCGATAATATATAGTATATTAGTTCGAAAAATAAAACATAAAAAATAAAAAAGCAAACACAAAAATTGCATGCATATCTATAATTTTATTTAAAGGCAAAATGCTTTTATAATTCACATAGGAAGACTAACAATTATATGTATGGATTGTAAATACAAATTCATTTGATAATGTACTCAATTAGCCAAAACCCCCCACAAAGAAATCACATGTTTATATAACAACAATTTAATAGTTTAAATTCATCAACGAGATTCGGATATAAACTGATAAAGAACAAGTAACTCTGGATTCGATTTTTAGGCCATTATCTACATCGAACAATCAATCAAAATAAACAAAAGATATAAAAATTGAGATTTCAAAATAATAATAATAATGTAGAAAAAATGATACCATATGATATTCTCTCCACATCTTCCTATAAAATTCAACATATATAATAAAACTTGTAGATATAAAAAATAATACAAATTCCCAACAATTGGATGCTGGGAAAGAAAACTCATTAAAACTCTAAATGCAATAAGCATTTACACCCCAGAAAATACACTATCCACAATTGTGAAATTATGACCCTCCAATCCCAACATAACGTTGTAAATAAAATTCCCAACATATGGGAAAGAAAATACTAATCCCCTCGATTCCACAGTATTCAATATTCTAAATGCAATAAAAGCATGCTAACACTAACATAATGAAAATAAATATTGAAAAACTTACATTAATATCCATTTGACCGTTTGTCTGCAAAGCGATCCATCCTTCTTCTTGTGCATGTGCTTAAACACTTCAAAAAATTGTTGGTGGAGCGTCTAACTTAGCCTCCTAAAAATAAATAATATTAACAAAATTATGTACATGGCATATTTTGATTAAATTTAGTATTTTTACATACAAGTTAACAACAAATTAAATTAGAAAAAGACTTTTACGAATCTATAGAATGTAGGATGAATTAGTTTTGAAGCCACCAATATGTTTTGAAGGTCTGATCCTTCACACAGTTCGATTTGGGACGGCTTACGGGATGAGGCCTTAAACTCTTCGCTATTCAATATTCACCATTTGTTCCAACCTTCTTGAGGAACACTATTTGGCTTTGCATCTTTACCATACTTCTTTCTCCATTTTCCAAGCTTGTCATTGTATCAGACATTAGCCACATGTTTAATGTATCCTTCACAGAGATCAACAAAGTAGAATTATATTTTTTCTACAAAAAAAAATAAAAACAATTTATAGTAGTGCATTATTTTTATTATAATTATTAATAATTCAACACTATCAAATAGGCTAAATAAAATTTAAATTTAATACTTCAAAATTCTTCCCAATAATATTCTTAATGAGCACTTTGCTCCATAATACCCTCCTCGACTATAGTTTCTGCTTAAATATCTTCCAGATTCTACGAGAAGGAATAAACACCGTAAATAAAACAACAGCATGTACATATACATATAAAGAAAAAAATACTTTTGTTAATAATTTGATATAATTTTCATTTTTTATTAGTTTTTAAAAATAAAGTAATGCAAACATAAATTAGCATGATATTATTTTTTATTCTTGATGATAATGATGATGCATTAGAAAAAAGAAAAGTTACTTAATTACAAATTATACAAGATTATCAACTAAAAAAAAGTACATTTACAAGATAATCAACAACTATAAAAAAATCCATCAAAAAAATAATAATAATAATATTCATGCATGAGGTAATAAATTTTTGTAAAATACATACTGTTTATTGTCGAGAGTGGGCCGAATAAAGATTTTATCATTGGTTTGCATGCTAGGCATGGATTGGCAATCCAGCCGTTGTCGATGCTAGATGGCATCGGATGCTTTCTAAGAATGAGGTGGGATGGAGCTAACATTACCAGCCGGTGCGAGAATGAATGAAGATGGAATGTTAGTGGCCGGGGAGCCGATCTGGTGTGTCGAGGGAGGTGATGCGATGTATCCTCTACGTACATGTTGTGACACCACGTTGAAGTCCGTTGACAACACGTCGACCAGCGAATATTCGTGGATCTCGGATAACGGCGCCACGCTCAGCCAGTCCCTTTCTCGACTCAGATTTAGTAAGAAATCGGGAGCGAGTTTCGCTGTACGGGGCTCTACCCGAGTCTGACCTGTCTGACATTGTACCGCGACCATAGGGTCCATGCGATAAATGGCCACGGGCCCATTATATCAATACTCACAAAAATACAGCAACTATATTACAATAGTTAAAGAGTTATTACATTACTGTAATCAAAACATATGTCGAAATTTAGCATTCTAATACATGTTTTACAAAATAAATGCAAAACACAATCAGGCTTTCTTCTAGCCGACCTCTTTAGAATATTAATTATAAATCACTCACATCGCAGAAATAATGATGTTCTGACGAGGGGTGACAGCTGGTATTTGATAATCTCCTACCGCGAGTTCATTCCCTCACCTAAGTGCACATGTAATAGCAACCAAAGCACCTCGGCAAATACTGTGATCTGCAGATAATACATGTGTGATCTCGTGTCTTGAGTGCCATGACTCCCTCACACATGCCTAAGCCAAATTGGCAGAGAAAATACGGTTTTCAAAACAAAAAGATTTTTTGTTCTCGGCATTGCTACCAGTTCAGAAGTAAATATATTAGACAACCCTCAGGGTGAATTCTTTGGAGTAATTCTGAAAATAGTCGTAAGGTCGCCCTCAGGAATGAACTATTGGACAACTCGAAGCGATTCTTGAGGCCTTCATGAAATTCCTTTGCAACCATTTCATTTTCTTTCATCATGCACTCACCTATGGTTCTAGAGAGTGCCACGGTGCATATGGAATGCATTATACCATTTCAAACAATTCATACTAATATATTTGCTTTGTGTATATATTAACAAAATTAATTCATAAATCATGTTATTCAATTCACAATCAATAACACAAAATTAGCTCACATAGGCTAATAACAAATCCTAAGCAATTCATTTTTGAATCTTGACAACACAAAATCACACAACATATCCATGAGCGGTAGAACCCTAGGCTCGACGCGTTCCGCGACCCACCTAATGAGGTTTCCTTCCTTCCCGATTAAAGATTTTGAGATCGAACACGACCATCAAGCCTCGACAAATCCCACGTCCATTAAAATGGTCTTAACGAAGAATAAATAGTAGGAAAGATCCCTACACTCTTGGAGTTGTCGAAACTCCACAAAATCGGTGTCCACACGTAGCCCTTGTAGCATAGATCAACTTGCTTCTTGGCGGAGGCAAATTTGTCGGCAGAAATCTAGAGAGAAGTCACTCTTTCTCTCTCTAAAAACTGGTTCCCAGCCCTACTGCACGTTTTCTAGCAAAAACAAGTGGAGAAGATGAAGTCTCTGGTCTCTTTATTATTTTCTTTTTAATAATTCCATCCTTGTCCCTTCATTTAAGTATTTGACTTAAAGGGCCTTTTTAACACTTGGCTTAATCTAAGTCATTCATCTCCATCCTCTCACTAATCATGCAACATGTGTCACATGGGTACATGTAGTAGGTGACTTTTTTCACATCACATGTCTCTCACAATCTCGTCATCTGACACCGTCTCGAAAATGTAAAATTAAATTGTCTCGGGATTCAATGAAATTCGATGTTATAGCAAGATTTCCATGAGGTGATTCATCAGTGAAATACGTTTTAAATCATCGAGATCTAGAAAAATTCGGATGTTGGCCAGAAATTACCATTTTACCCTTTTAGAAAATTATAATTTCTCGGGTTTTTACATTCTCCTCCTTAAAAAGAATTTTGTCTAGAAATTACGTACAATCCTGCTCGTCACGGCCCTTGTCGCAGCGTGCACTATGCCGTACATGTAAACTAGTCATTTAAGTGATGAGGAGCTAAGCCATGTACCTTGCCCCTAAACAAGAGGATGGTGGCCGCATCACATCCTCGCTCCCACTTTTGACTCTTCCACTCCACGGTCTTCTGCGCACCCCTACTTCTTCCTCATGGTCTTCAGTCGCAAAACCCTGATCGACTGTCATAATGCACAGTCCTCCTCGAGGTCCCATCAAAGTGCCTCAACCTCAATCTCTCGCTAATCCACTATGGTGGATGCGAGTGTACCTCTGGTAGGTGCTGTGAAACCACCTCATGGACACGACATGCTTTGGCGGTAAGCCAGCTCCGATGCGCTATAGTGCCTACCCTCTCAAATATCTCGAAGGGTCCGATGAACCTCGGTGATAGCTTCCTGCGCTTACCGAGCCTGACCACTCCTCTCTTAGGCATCACCTTGAGACGTGATCTCTGACCTGGCTACAAGGGTCGGCGTCGCACATCGACATAGCTCTTAGGCTCTGAGCCATGAGAAGACGCTGTCATATCAAGCTCACCTTCTCGGAGGTGTCTCTAACCAGATCCGGACCAGTAATGGAGCTCTCTCCCACCTCGGTCCAACATATCGATGTAGGGCCTCCCGACCCAATGCCTCGTATGGTGTATCTTGTATCTTTCGCACGATATTGTTGTTATAAAATGCGAATTCCTGAGAAATTCTCTTCAAACTACCCTTATGATCGGGGCACATGCTCCGACATGTCCTCAACACTGTATGGTCCTCTTTAGCCCGACCATATGCAGCCAGATTGGAGAGAAAGTTGCTCATGGTCGATCGTGTGCCATAACCTTTGGAAACTCTTCCCAGTGTCGTAAACCTCAATTCTCTGTCAGGCACTATGGATCTTGGTACTCGGTGGCCAGGATGATCTCTCGAATATACAACTGGCAGAATCTCTCCAATGTGAAGGTCATCCGCACGGCTAGAAAATGTCTGAGCTTAGTGAGTGATCCTTATCACCCATCTAGCATCATGTCCACTGTGGTCAATGCATGCTAAGTGAGTCACAAAATCCCATCGTGTGCTCTCACTTCCACTCACTACCTCGATGGCTAAAGTAGCCTGGTGAAGCCCGGTGCTCGACGCTTAACCTGGCGACCTTGCGTGGTTTTGTCGTCGAACAAAGTCCCCTGCACGTGTCTCTTCATTCACTCGATGTCTTGTGACGAAGATCTGTTTTATCTTCATGCGCTGAATCTGCGACAAATCTCAAAGCATTGAAACCTTGAGAATCTCATCTCTCAAATGATCCAGGCGGGGAACCACTGCAGATCTCTATCTGAAGACTCGATCTCGTGGACGATCCGACCTCGTCACACATGCACGATTGTACTCAATCCACAATGGACACTATCTCGTCACGCGCGGGAGTCGATCACTCTACTCAACAAAGGCGGTTAGCCTTTGCTAAACTCCTTAGCATTGCCCTAAGCGCTCGTTGTCTTTGTGTGTCCCCTGGAGTCTGAAACATCGCAACTCTGGGAAGTTATCTTGCTTGATGCTCCGTGACTTAGGTGGCGCGCTCGACCACCACCATTTTCCTTATCGGGATGGTAATGCAAAGTGAAATCATAATCCTCTAGGAACTCCCATCTGCGTTGCCTCATGTTGAGTCGGCTAGCGTGAAGATATGCGCGGACTTTTATGGTTTGAGTACACATGACTAGCCATATAAGTAGTGGCTCCCAATCTTGAGTAGAAGACTACGACCATGACTCACCGCATGTCGTGTGTGGGGTAATTCTGCTCATGATTCTTCAGCTGGCGGGAACCATAAGCTACTACCCACCCGGACTACATCAAACACATCTGATCCGGTCCTTGAGGCTATCACATTACACATTATGTACCTATCCACACTGTTCGGGACTATCGAAGATAGAAGGCGATGGTAAGCCTCCTCTTGACTCCTAGAATGCCTCCACCATTCGGTCATCACCAAATCAAACTTGACCTCATGCAGGTCAATCGTCATAAGTGCTGCCAATCGGGAGAAATCCTCAATGAATCTGTGTGCAAGTGATCGAAAGCTGGCGTATCTCGGTGACTTCAGCCTCTCCCGACTCATCACGGCCTCGACTGTGCGGGTCCCATTGCTGCGGCAATCTCGACGACACCACGTGTCCCGAATCTCACCTCGATAAGCCCAGCTTCGCGCACTTCTGCCCCGAACTTGGCATATAAGCGATGATCTCGTGGCTTGCAAAAGCATGATCCTCCGTGATCTCATGCTCCTCTTTGATTGGGGGTAGATGAATGTCGTCGAAGGCCGCGACGAGCAGTCCAAATGGGTTGGAGTACCTATGCATATGGTCCATGAATCATCGTGGCGCATTTGTCGATCAAAGGGCATCCGCGCTAAACATAAAGTGCCCATCTGCGCGTCTGAATCTTGTCTTAGGGATATCGTCTCCGCAACCTCTCGGTGATGGTAACCGGTCTGGTCATCTTGGAATGAACTGGCGCTCTCTCAACCCAGTGACAAGTCGCAAATCACCGATAATAGATGCGATTCTTGATCGTAACCATTCAAGCTATTAGTAGTCAATGCCACGGTCGAATAGTGCTTGTCCTTCTTATTAAATAGAACAAGCGCCCCGTGGTGAAGTGTTCGGTCTAATGAACCCCTTGTCTAGTAGCTCTTGTAACTGGACTCTGAGTTCCTGCAACTCAACTGGTGCCATCCTGTGCGAGTCCTTAGAGATGATGAGTACTGGTGTGGCTTCGATCACAGAAGTCTACAACCCTCTGACGTCAGATGGCTCATCGGAAAAACACATCCTCATGTTCATGTACTCGAGGAGATCTGAAGAGTCAGGTCTCCTGGGTCCTTCGGGTAAGGCTTGCTGCGACCATGCGTCACGAGCACTGGACTCGTGAGTCTGGGGCAAAATATCATGCTTGTCCCCACAGTAACCAGTATGGGTCACTGCGTGTAGGCGGTTACCCTCCTACTCTCACAATTGATAACGACTCTATAAGCTGTCAGCCAATCCGTCCCAAGGATGACGTCGAACTCTGACATGTCTATGACCCTTAGGTCCACTATGAGTAGAATCCCCGAGATCTCTAACTCGCAACCACGATATATCATCCCTATCCTCGCCCTAATCCCTAGGGGAGAACTCACATACAAGGGCTCCACCAAGGCTTCAACCTTTAAATGACTCTATCCTGGCCGTCACGTGATAAATGAATCTGAAACACCAGAATCAAATAACACTCTTGCCCTTAGGCAAGATAAACGTTCCTGTGTAGTAGGCGTCTGATGACTTAGCCGGTGGTGATAAGCGTGAACACGCCCCTGAACCCCACGCGTCCACACGTGGGCCTCGTCCTGCACGCCTCGACCCAGTAGTCGGCCCCTCGGCTTTACTGTCTGTGAGTGCAGAGTGTAGCACCCGTGGAATTTGAAGCGGCTCCTCCCAACCCGGCTAAATTTATGAAGGAATATCTTTGTATCCTTTCTTGTCCCTGTGCTTGGGTTACTTATTTGTCCAACCTCAGGATCCTTTGTCTCTTGAGGCGATCCACTCCTCGTATGTTCGAGTGCGATGGTGCCTTTTTCATCGCCCGGCTATTGCGACCACGATTTGTCCCTAGCCGTGGCGGGGCTCTAGAACCCATGAACTAAAGCCACATGCTTCTTTCCCAGGCCGGAAGAGGCGAGGCTCTACTTCCTCTTGCTCTGCAACACCCAGTATCCAGGTGCTCAGGTGCATCCCTCGATCTCTCTCTCACATGGTCATGGCGGTCCAGACTTCATAGAGTCCATGTCTTGTAGGCGAAGTCCTACAATCTTGCCCCGAATGGACAATCTTTGTCCATTCTCAAACCTCGAGCCTTGGCCGGTCTGGCCACATAATTGTCGTGGCGAGCTAAATGGTAATTTGGACACATACTGCAATCACGATCCCTAGTCCACCTACTTGACTCGGGACTCTTGAGCTTTCGCATGTCTAGCAGTGTCCGAAAAATACTTGCCCATGAACAGCTCCTGGAATTCTACCCATGTCATTGCCTCTAGGTCCCTAGAGGTCTTTGCCCAATTCCACCACACTTGGGCCTCGCCCTCAGCTAAGTCTGACTAGTCGATCTGGTTGTATAAATTAATCTTCATGGCCACCTCTCAATACTTTCTCGGCACTGCATAAATGATAGTGCGCCACCGTGGATCTCCTCCTTGTGAATATCGGAGAATGATGTGCCTTGAACCTTTGGAGGTTACTCAGGCCTCCCTGGCTACCTGCTGCACTAACCTGTGCAATGGCTATGGCAGCAGCCATAATCCCTACAGCCATAGTAAAGGCATGCTAGTCAAATACTAGTGGTGCTTGGCTAGCACCTCGTGGACGACCTCTACGTCCTCTCTCGCGACTAGTCATCTACACATGTCAAATGGTAAGTTAAGTTTTAATGAAGTATCTCGAAGGGTGTAAACACAGCCTCGAGACACTATTCACGTACCGAGAAAAAAAAACTTTCATATACCACGTTAATGCATTCATAGGGAATGCAAGATAAATATCCCGTATATTAAATCATATACAAGAAAAATTTAAAAATTTTGTACTTTTTTTTTTCAAAAAACCCGTGAACAGTGCTCATGAATGAGTGTTCGCGAGCGGTGATCAAGCAGTGGCTTCGAGCGATTGCGAGTCAAAACTTGGGTCGAGTGCGCAGTGCGCGCGAGGACCGGGCCTTTCCGCAATAGTATGTGCTCTCCTCTGCGCCGTGTCATAGCGTGCATTGGCGGTGTCGCTGGCGCTAATGCATCGGCGTTAATGTCGAAGGCCGTGTCTGCCGTGCTCGCCGCCCACAATCGCGATACAAAATTGTTGTATCGATGGCGAGGGCCCATTACGGCGCTTAGCGTGGTCGTGACTCAGCGCGCGGCGTCTTATTCTTTGCGTATCCGCGACGATAATCATTGCCCCGTCGCGATACAAAATTTTGTCGTAACCACCCCGGCGCGCGGGCCGGCCGTTGTCGGCGTGTGAACCTCGCGTGTCGCGACCGCGCGCAATGCGCATCCGCTTCGGCGTATCGTGCCAGCTTTGTTGTGTCCTGACAATATCTTCGTGACGAATTGGGAAATGGGCGATAGCCCACAGTACACTGCGACCCTTTTTTTTTTTTCCTCATCATTTTTCCCTTCTGTTCATTCTTTGTAAGACCCTGAAAAAAAAAATTATATATATATTCATGTCTTTAGTATAACCAAATAAATTCATCATAATTTATTTTATTAAATTTTTCCTGTTTACACCTTTGTAAAACCCCGAGAAAAAAAATTTACTCCTTTATTTTTTTTTTTGGTTATTTACGGACCATTACACTTGAAAATTCTCAGAGCACCTAATGTTATGTTTTCGACCCTAGTGTTCAAATATTTTTACTCTATCCTACTCACCAAGCATCTGAAACACCTACGGCACATTCAACACACCCGTCAGATCACACATCACATGTAATTCATCAAATGCACAAGGATGCACGATCTAACGTTCCCATCAAGTCTTAGGTAAATCGTATACCTAACTTACCGATACTAAGCTATAACTCTAGTATCCAACATCGACCTATACCAAGCTACGATGCTCTTACACCTTATGGCCATGGCCTAAGCCCATGTCCCTCAAGCCCTAGGTATTTGTATACCTAAGCTTTGATATAATTGTGACACCTAATCCGGGGGTCAGGTTGACAACCAATCGACCGTGAATATTCGTGGATGTCGATGTCCGACACCCTCCATTGAGTCCCACTCTAAGACTCGAGATTTAATGAAGAAAATCGGGTAGAGTCTCCTTTGTACGGGGGAGCTCTACCCCAGACTCTGACTGTCCTAACATTGTATATACTTGACCACAAACGGGTCCACATGCGAGTAAAAAGGGCCAATTGGGCCCATGCATCAATACTCACAAAAATACAACTATATTACAATAGTTCAAGAGTTATTACATTACTCTTAATTAAAACATATATCGAAATTTAGCATTCTAATACATGTTTTACAAAATAAATGTCAAAGCCACAATCCGGCTTTCTTCAAAAGGAGCCTCTGGTGGCGATAGATCTCCATTACCTCCTTGTTCTGAAAATAATGATCCCTGACAGGGGTGAGCAAGCTTGTGGTGATAATCTCACACGGGTTCTACGCCCGCTAAATTGCACATGTGGCAACCAAACACACTCAGAAAATACATGATCTACTTGAATGCATGCCCAATCTCATGTCTCGAGTCCTCAGGCTTCCTCCACACATGCCTAAGCCAATTGTGAAAATACGGTTTCAAAACAAGAATTTTGTTCTCAGCGTCTTCTGAGTTCGGTAAATATATTGGGCAACCCTCGAGGTGAATTTAGGTAATTCTCAGAAGCAGTCATGGTCATATAGAGATGAGCGTTGGACAGCTACGAGCAATTCTTGGAAGAAACTTCCTTGGAAATTCCTTTCCTGATCATTTTCATTTTTCTTTCATGTCAGCCACTCACACTGCTCGTTAAAGATTTACAGTGCATATGGAATGCATTATACCATTCCAAACAATTCATGTAATATATTTAACATGTATATATTAACAAATGAATTCACATAAATCATGTTATTCAATTCACAATCAATAACACCAAATTAGCTCACATGGGCTAATAACAAATCCAAGCAATTCATTTTGAATCTGACAAAACAAAAAATCACCTGACATATCATGTGAACGATGAGAACCTGTTTCGGCCTTGTTCAGCCACCACAATGAGTTTCCTTCATGAGTACAAGATTTTGAGGTAGAAAGCAAGAGACAATCTAGGCCTAAACAAATCCCCATCATTAAAATGGCTCTTAACCAAAGAGATAAACCAAGTAGGAAAATATCCCTACCTCTTGGAGATTGTCGAAACTCCATGAAAATCGGTGTCGCGCGTAAGCGCTGTAAGCGTATATCAACTTTGCTTCTTGGCGAAGAAGAATGAGTAATTAGAAAGCAAATCTAGAGATAAGTCACTCTTTCTCTACAAATGAGTTCTCAACCTGCATTTTCGGTAAAACAAGTGGAGAAGATGAAGTCTTTGGTCTCTTTATTATTTTATTTTCAATAATTCCATCCTTGTCCCTTCATTTAACTATTCAACTTAAAGGGCCTTTTTGACACTTGGCTTAATCTAAGTCATTCATCTCCATCCTCTCACTAATCATGCAACATGTGTCACATGGGTACATGTAGTAGGTGACTTTTTTCACATCACATGTCTCACAAATCGTCATACGGCACCCGGTGCCTTGAAAAACTTGAAATTCTGACTGTCTCGGAATTCAATGAAATTTGACGTGGTAGCTAGATTTAGTGAGATGATTCCAACGGTGAAGTCCGTTTTGTCATCCGAGATCTAGAAAAACTCCGGTTTGACGAAGTACCATTTTACCACGAAAATTAGAATTTTCGGGTTTACACATGTAGGTGAATTGAGGTAAAACATTTGTAGTATTGTTCCAGAAAAGTGTTGTATTCTCCTCCATATGGCTTTGTTTGTTGACTTCTCTCTGCCGGAGCCTAGGGAGTGAGATCCTCGACCACTTGAATGGTTACCTCTCATACTGATCTGATTTCCATAAATATCCAAACATTCGAGACAAGCAGGTTATAGTGGATCAATAATACATACTAACAAATATCAATACAAACACATTAACAAATACATAAGTTCAAAACAATTGTTATTCAATAACTGAAATATAACAGTTAAAAATATATATATATATATATATATATATATATATATATATATATATATATATATATATATATATATATATATATATTTCTCTTTCTATATATATATATATATATTTATTTATAATATAACATTCAAGTTAATTAAAGTCTCTAATCATCATCGGAAATATCAAACAAATCATCTCCATCTAACTCTTCATCCTCCTTCGATTCAATATTAATTCTGCTCTGTTATCTTCTTCAACATATTGCATTACTCGATGTCTAAATAGTTTCATCTTGACAATCAATGTTTGAGTCCATCATCACATATACGGATTAATTGGATGAATTTCCAAAATATCTTGAAATGCGGTACTTGTGATGGTGTGACTATGACATTAGTTTAGGAACTACTGATTGATCTAACTTTTATTTTACAAATAGCCCACGATCACCGGGATTTCTTCTTGTGGTTTGATAGAGTGGTTATAACACTTGATGCGCTTGCACCGCGAGATAGATGGAGGCGTACTTAGATAAGATTTCTTATGGTGCACATCCACAAGGTTGTATTGATGATGAATTCTAGTACCCAATTTGGAATCGGATCAAACCATTCACATAAGCAAATTGTCCTCTTAATTGGTATAACGGGATACTCCAAATTGTAAATTTCAACAATCGACCATAAAGTCCCCATATTAGATACTATAGTTAGACCCCTTAATGCATACTACTCTTCATTGTAGCTCTATTTGAACCATGTTTTAAGTGTAAATTTGTATCCATTTACATAATGTATGGGATAAATACGTAAACTTCGTAATGGCCCTCTTGAATCCTTTATTTGTCTATTAGAGATATTTGATGACGGATTATGTGTCTAATGAAGGAAAAAAAAATATAATCAAACTATCATACTTAGGCAAGTTATTTATTTGAAGGACAAATCAAAAGTTATTTACTGACAAATTTCTCAAACCAAGATGCAAAATCTTGAAATTCGAAGCTTAACATCCATCATAGCATCATCGTATGCGGTTGACTTTGCCTTAATTCGTTAGCATAAATTCTACAAAAACAAGATTAAGTAATTTTGAATAATATTAAAATTGGTATATGACATACCATGAGAAACAAAAACATGTAACCTAAAATTAAATCTTACTGTTATAGTTTGCTTATACGTTGATAAGATATATGTGTGAAGCATGATACTCTGGTCATCAATATCTTGATTTTGCTCTACCATATGATGGAAGGCCGTCTTATTGAAAATAGAAAGCATACTTTCTTGTTCGATCCATCCCATTACCATAATCATAATTTGATGGAACTTTTTTGATGCCTAGTATAAACTTGTGGCTCAATGCGAAAAGCTTTCAACAGTGCGCGCTCATATCGATCCTTCAACAGGCTTTATTTCTAACACTTGTTTTCAATTTTGAAGATATCTGAAAAATACTTCATTACAATAATGTTCATTTGTAAGATACATTGGAAATTATAGATGATGAAATGAAAAATATATAACCTCTCAAATGGATACATCCATCTATATTACACAGGGCCTGCTATCATTGCTTCATAAGCTAAGTGGATCGGAAGATGTTCCATAGAGTCAAAGAAGCTTGGAGGAAAAATGCTCTCAAGTCTACATAAAATGATGGTACTCCTTTTCTAAGTGCTCCATGTCTTCCTTTGTTATGACAATAGAAGTGAGATTTTAGAAAAAAAAATGCTTATTTCGGTCAAGACTTGCCAAACATTTTCTGGAAGTAATTCACGGAATGCTATGGCTATTAGCCTCTGTATAAACACATGGAAATCATGACTTTTCGTCCCTAATAACTTATGCTTCTTCATATCAACACATCTTCCCATGTTAGATGCATATCCATCAGGGAACCTGAGCTCTTTTAGCCATTTGCGTAAAGCTTCCTTTGCATCATTTTCCAAACTGTAACAAGCCTTAGGGAATTTATTTGTTGTTTCATCCCTATGTAACTCTAGACGTGAACATAACTATTTTAAATCCTCTCTTGATTTAGCATTGTCTTGTGTTTTTCCTTCTACATTCATGATAGTATTAAAAATATTATCAAAAAAGTTCTTCTCAATGTGCATGACATCTAAGTTGTGCCTAATTAGGTTTGTTTTCTAATAAGGCAAATCCCAAAAGATGCTTTGTTTCTTCCAACCACAGTGATAATTCTTGGAAAGTTGTGCATTACCATCAGTGTAGTTTATAACCATGCCAGAGCCATGTCTTAATTCAAATCATCATTACCACTGACCTAATAGGTGGTGCAACACAGCCACATACGCCCCTTTCCTAAATGCCTTTTTGTTCCTCCAAAATGGATGTTCCATTAGTAAGAACTTACGATGATTATCAAACCAAGATATCTTTTCACCTTTACTTAGAGAAAATGCATCAGTACTCCATCTGATAAGGACAGCTAATTTTCTGCGTACTCATCGACAACATAGAATATGGTGGAAAATCACTTATAGTCCACATAAGTGCTGCTCGCATCTGGAAGCTCTGCTTACTAGATACATCATATGTTTGTACACCATAATCATTTAAAGCCGCAGTGGGGTTGTAGGAAAACATCCAGCTTCTCTTTTGGGTTTCTCGGGATAAACTCATAACCAATGAAACATGCGTTCATCTGTACATTCATGGCGGAAGGGTATAAGTGTAACTATCAGGCCATGAAGAGTATTGTTACTGTTTGGCGAATGGCTTAAATCCATACGTAAAGCCTTAATTTAACATTTTCGACACCGACGCAAAGATGGATGAATTTGATCAAAATGTTTCCAAGAATTTGGAGAATCGAAGGCAATCTTAGCATGACACCTTCTTCGATGTGCATGCTCACTGTGCCACCATGTGTCATTAGCGGTGGCTTGGATGCATATAAATCTTCTGAAACTGAGGTGACTGTGAAAAGTGGCCTATCTGCCACTGAGACCATTTGTTTTCTACCTATTAGATCCATGATGTCTTTTATGGGATGGATATGAGTACATCATTAAGTTCACTATCTTCACCCCAATATGTACCGTAATAAACGTGATTTTTCTACGAGCAAACCCAGACCTTGCATTAATTTCTTTTTGTATCTTGTAAAAGCTATATCCTTGACATTATTCTGTATAACGGTCGGATAGGCAGTGATATCATCAAAACACCTTTTAAAAAAATGATGTTTCGCCTTTAAATTCAACAGTCTGGCCACCGCGGATAACTTTGAGTGGCCATGCAGTTACGGGCCAAACCTGCGTTACGATGCTTTAGCCATTTTCATATCTTCCTTATCTTTGCTGGATTTGGGATATCTCGGTGACGCCGAGATTGAAGGATGGACCAATAACATCCATTAACATTGCTTGACATGCGTTGCCCAGGTTGGGCATATTCTGTGCAACATCGATTCAACACTTCTTTGTACATTCTGGTTTGAAGTTTGTTACACAATTGTTTCCCCATGTTTATACCTAACATAATAGTCTCTAACAAATCCATTTTTTTTGCAAGATGGAATCGCACAGTGTCTAGCTCTTGAAAACTTCGATTACAGCCATTCTGATCATTCATGGGCATCTTATTTTTGTTCCATCCATTAGTCGGGTGCCTTTGAGCAAAATCAACAAACTCCTCAATCCCCACTTCAAACTCATCGATCAAAAAACCCATCTCTTAAAATTTAACATTAATCCATTGTGATCAATTCTTATATTTTCTACTCTACCATTAAATGTGTGATATATTTACCATTAGATGATGAATGATTATTATGTAGTGAATTTACACTATATGTTACTCTCCCCAAATAACAAAACCGATAAACACTAAATTAGGACTCCTAGCACAAAAAGGCGATTACAAAACTAAACCCTTGAGATACAAGCCCGGTATGGTTATTAGGCGCATTCCACGTCTGTTGTATTAGGAATATACTATTGCATTCACTATATTGCACATCTTTATTCCTATTCACTGAGTGCGGGACTTGGTCACTTTGGGTGATATCATTTGTCCTCACTTTCGGTATTTTATCATGTTTACCCTCCTCACTGATATCTGGAAGAGCTCCTCGACTCTCTCTCTCACTCTCATGTCTAGTCTTCCTATTGCCTAGTTTAGACCTTGGAGGTTTGCAATTGGGCTCCAACAATTATGGATTTGTTATAAATACAAGGAAGTGTTTAATAATATCCAAAATGGATCAAGCAATGAAAGAATCTTATGTATAACTTTTAGTTTACAGGTACAAGGAGTGCAAAAGGTAAGAAGAACATGTTTCGCGATTTAATTCATTTTGTAAATGTTAGGTGTCTGTGGCGATTTAATTTAATAGTTATGATCTCTATCTAAATCCAATATTGAACCCCATATGCATAAGAAATAAAGAATTACGATTCAACGGGTCCAGATTGATTGCATTCTTTCACGTTTTGCAAGCGCTGTTGTAAATCAGAGGCTGGCAGAAAAAACATAAATGCACGTTAAATTATTAACGTTCCACCATTAACATCCATTTAGAACAACGAAACTAAAATAAAAAATAAAAAATCAATTTTGGATAGCAATTCTATGCAACACATTTGAAGCTAAAAATTAATATATTCACCAAAGTCAACAATAATTTAGTTGACCTTTGTCTGCAGTTCTTTTGTCCCATTTGATTTCTAAACATATCTCTCCCAAAATGATTACATTCAGTAAATATTATGAAAAAATAGATAAAGATATTTGGTTTTTAGTCAAATAATATTCAAATCAAGAAGGCGAGAACACATGATGGTGCATCTAAATTGGGCGCATAGAGCTACGGATCAAATTATAAAAAAAATAGTTTTTTGATAAAATTTGAATCATAACGCTGGAAATGATCATGGAAGTATGGCGATTACAGTCGATCGAGAGCCTAACCTCAGATGAGAAAGATCGGACGCCTCCCCATTTCTCTCTCGTGACTTGGCCATGATCGGAGGAGGAATTCTGAATTTTAACTGCTTTTCTCTGATGACATTGTTTGGATGCGGGATCTTGGGTTATGGCTCGTGATGGGCGAGATCGATATTGGGCTCAACCCAGTTTTTCGCGTTCGGACTTGAATTTAGGATTTACTCGGGCTTGGACTAGCTTTTCTTGAAAAGTTAGAACTAGTTAAATTTATATATCAAAATATGAAATTGTAGATATTATATCAAATATTTATATTAAATGGATAATATAATAGATAAAATTATCTTATCTACTTATTTTATATATATATATATATATATATATATATATATATATATATATATATATATATATATTAAAGCACAGTTAAATCTCAATCAATGATTTAAAATGGTAGAGTATTCAGCTAATTCAAGTCTCAATGAGACAACTTAACGTCCAATTTAAAAGGTTGCTTTCCGAAAAGTACTCTTCATGTAATCCACCCGGTATTGGATTTTTAAATCGATGCGTGAATAGTGTCTCGGGACTGTATTTACACCATTTGAGATATTTCATTAAAACTCAACTTGTCATTTGACGTGTGTAGATGGCAAGTCGAGGCAGATGACGTAGAGGCGGTGGACGGGGCAATAACCGGATCCCACCGACCTTTCACCAACAGGCTCTCATCGACGGTTGTCAAACGGCTGCCCGTGGTGCCTGAGGCCACAGAAAGCGGAATTTATTAGTTTCTATTTTATATAACAATTAATATTTATACTTGCCTCTTGAAATATTCAAATAATTTTAATTTTAATATCCAAAAAATATTAATATAATTCACTTAAATTGAATATATATATATATATATATATGATGAAAGTTTTAATATTTAAAAATCCATTTTTTTTAAATAATTCATTTTGTAATATTTAAATTAAACATTAATAATTTTTAATAAATTCATTATCGACCTATTTTTGTTAAAATAATTAATGTTAAAAAAAGTAAATTTTCATTTATTTTTAATAATGAAAATTAATAATTATAAAAAAATTTATTAGTTAATTTCTACATTTGCAATAACATTTATAAAATACCGTTTTTAAAAATAGCGGAATTTTGTTTCTAGAAATATAAACGAAAATAGAAACCGAATACATTCCGTTTCTAGAAATAGCGACAGAATTAAATTATGTTTCTATATTTGAAAGCGGAATTTATTTAATTTCTATTTTACCATAACAAATTATGTTATACTTTATAGCAGAAATATTCAAATAATTTTAATTTTTAATATCAAAAAATATTAATATAATTCACTTAAATTGAACATATATATATATATATATATATATATATATATATATATATATATATATATATATATATATATATATATATATATATATATATATAAATAAAAGAGTTTTAATATTTAAAAATTCATTTTTTAAATAATTCATTTTGTAATATTTAAATTAAGCTTTAATAATTTTTAATAAATTCATTTTGACCTATTTTATGTTAAAATAATCAGTATTATCAAAATCGAAAGTTCACTTATTTTTAATAATGAAGAGGTAATTAAAAAAAAAAAACTATTAATTTAATTTCTTTGCAATACTTCTGTTGAAAGCGGAAATTCCATTTCTAAAAAAAGCGTATTGTTTCTACAAATAGAAGCAAAAATAAACGGAATATATTCCGTTTCTAGCCTATTTTTGTTAAATTTATCAATTTATCAAAATTTAATATCTTTAACAATGAAATTAATAATTATAAAAAAATCTTATAAGTTATATTTTATATTAGCAATATAATATTATAAACGGATTTTTTCCGTCATTATGACCACCACTATTTTAGCGTAATGTTCCTCACGATAAAGTTACGACGAAAAAATTCGGCCGTTTCAATTAAGTCTCTAATTAGTTTATATTCTCACCTTGTTCTCCCACCAACAATTAGTGACGGAGTTTTCTTCTGTTTCAAAATTTTGTAGCAATATTTGCTTTCCGTTTCTATTCCGTTTCTAAAGTTAGAAACAGAGATGGTCGTTTCTATTTTCCGTTTCTATATCGTTATTTTCTTGTAGTGTTTTAAAGTATCAATTCTTTAGAAAAAAATCCATAATAAATTTTGGATAGAATATTCCACGTAAATTTATATTACCTTGGTTTTACTTGGTTTAAAGTGAAAATATTCTCTCCCCATATGGACATGTAGAATTGATGCTATTCAATAGTTATTTAGATTTTTAATTGCCAAGGTCTAGCACATATATAACTAATGTCATTTGATGTAATTAAATGTTACTTGGGACTTACATTCACTATTTTTATTTTCATGAAATATTATGTTCATAATTAAGTGGCAATGGCATTTTAGAAGGAAATTAATGTGAGAAAGCATAATAATTATTTACAATACAATGGTAGACTATCATTTTCATCTTAGGAAAGTTATGAAAGGAGACAAAATATAGTCAATGAAAAGTTATAAAGAAATAAGGGCCGAGGCAATATGTACCTGTTTCGGTTGGTGGATTTTTTAGTGGAATGCACTAGAACATACAAAAAGCACGGAAATTGGTGGATGCGCGGACATGCTAGGAAATTATAGTATTTCCAAACTGAAATTGTGCCGAAATCTAACTTCTGCTCAACCGAAAATTGGATTCCCTAGTTCCCTTGACAGTTTCCTAGAATCTAAGTGGAAAATACTTCAAAAAATTGGACTTAATTGAAAGCTAATAGAAAAGTTGTACGGACTAGCTTGAAAGATAACAAATTTCGTTGTAGAATTAGACCAAAAATGAAATACCGAAGCAAAAAATCTTTGAAGTAACAAAATACTTGGACATAAAATATAAAACTAAGAGAATCTAGAAAAGATGGTTGAAATTGTAGAAAAATAAGAGAAATACTGAAAGTCCTTGCTAGGTTTCGATTGTTTGAAAGTCGATTCTGGATGGATCATACATTTGTCTTTGCTCCTGATGCTGATTCCTTTGTGAGCATTCTTGATTAACTTCCCCCACCGCCCTTCTCGATGTATCCATGTCCTGCAGCTCAAGTCTTGTTCCTAAGTAATAGCCTTTACTTCCCGATAGCGCTCATATACTTTACCATGTCATGACTTGGAGAAAAAGTCTCCTCTATCTTCTACCTTTGAGACAAAGTCTCAATATTCTTAGTTGGCAGCTTTGACAAATTATTTAAAATTTTCATAAATGTCCCTGGACCTTTTTCATGGGCTAACTCTTATGGGTTTGGGCTTTCTCTGATTGAGTTGGACTTGTACGGTTTGGTATATCTATTTGGCCCATTCAAATACCCTTTGGGCCGAAAAATTATTTAAATACCATTTGGGCCCAAAAATTTATTTTTAGTGTAAACAATTGCCCTCTACATACAATATGACCGAATAGGCCATTTTGTATGTATATAAGCCCCTAAAATATTTTCTAGGGCTAAATAACAACCATGAGACCTAAAGTCAATTTTCAGCCCATGATCTTCCACTTACAATAATAGCCTTAGTTTGGAACACATGAGAAAGCAATGGTTGAACACAAGAAAAAGTTCCATGATATTAGTTTCAACCTTAGGCCTTCGTTCTTCCTCCACGGAGATATTCCACATATGATCGAGTTGCATCTTATCCTTTACTTGCACTTTATTTGTAGAGAATAGCCTTGAGGCTTTAAGAATTTTTTCAAGGCCAAAAACCCATTTCATCTACCCAAGAAACCCATTTCCTCTCATTTTCTCTTCCCTCTTCTTCTTCTCGCTCAATGATACCTAAGGTTTTTAGTCACGGTATCGTCACTACACACACCCTAAGGTTTAGATCTTCCTCGTTGCTCCTCTCTACAACTTCAAATATCAGTTTTTTAGACCCCTCTTCCTCCGAACCTTGTTACCACCGTTCCTCCCGACACCGACAGGGTTTCGGAACTGTCCGTTGTTGTCACACCTGAGATTCGACCTTTTCAACGGCGGATCATACGTTGGTCATTTCTCTTCCAAAACCTATCGTTGCATCCTGTGCTCGTGTCTTTGATGCATGTTGCTGTTCTTTGTCAGCCACTACCGCCAACACTGTCACCACTCATTCTTGCCCAACCTTGGTCCAATCGATATGTATTATTCTTTCCATTTTTCTATTCCAAACATTCGGACTCAACGATTTGGGGATCATCTTTGATGCAAAATTTTTTCCTTTGGCAAGTGATTTCAACAATTAATCTTTTGATGTGGCTTTGACAATTTCCCTTTATTTGTGGTCGTGTAGATCTTCTTTGGTGTTGTTTGGCCATTTTGAAAGCTTTTCCTTGAGTGCTGAATTTCATTTGATGTCGGATTAGAAAGTGGATTCGAAAACCATCCTAAAAATTTTCTTTGATGAAGTTTGCATATTTTAGAAAATTTTCTTAGGTATCAAATGCCAAAATGATCTCAAATGCACTCTCAAAAAATTCGTTTGATGCTTGTTCGGCCATTTGAAAAATTGTTGAATGCAAATATCGAAAATATCTATGAATGCACCCTTGAAAAAATTATTTTGAAGCCTATTCGGCTATTTCAAAAAAAAAATTTCTAAGTGTAGATATCGAAAATTATCACTACTGTTCTTTTGAAAAAAAAAATTCTTTGAAGGCCATATGGCCATTCTATAATTTTTTTTCGAGGTGTAGATATCGAAAATAATCACAATTGCACTTTCGAAAAAAATTCTTTGAAGACTGTATGGCCTTTCTAAAATTTTTTTGAGGTGTAGATATCGAAAATAATCACTACTGCACTTTCAAAAAAAAAAAATCTTTGAAGGTCGTATGGCCATTCTAAAAACTTTTCTAAGTGTGAAAATATAAATGATTATTTTCAAATAACCTTTTGATAAAGCCTTTGCCATAGGTTGAGTGATTTTTCTCTTAGTCGACCTTGAATTTTCCTTTGATAGATTGTCATCTGAGCATTGCCAAAGAATTTCGATTTTTCTATCAGCGGAAAAATGCCAGATAGACTTTTGCCTTGGGACATTTTGGAAATTATTCAATGTGAACATACTATTATTCCTTATTCTCTTTATTGTAAAACAAAGAATGACCATTACCTTTCTTGACTTTGTCTTTTAGGAACCTCTCGAGTTGGTTCAATGGCTTCCAATCCGGTGCCATCTTCCTCAAGGTAACCTCTTGTAAATGAGCCTTCGTTTGTTGTAGGTTGTTTCTCTTTCACTTCTAGTAGGCTTTCCTTCATTTCCTTTGACTTGAATAAAGTATTAAAGTTAGAGAACTAACATAAAAATTCAAGAGAGCTTGAGAATTGTACCTATCAAATAGTTCTAATCTTGTTCTTCACCTCCTTCATTTGATGCGGCTATAATCATCATCTTACCTTAGCTTTCCTTCAGTTGGTTTTCTTTGGAGGAGGCCTCTGACTCCTTAAGATTCTCTACTTCTTTGGCTTTCTTTGTAGCATATTTCTCGAAAGTTGTCTTTCTCCAGTACTCTTTGTCGGCATCCTTAGGCTTTTAAGAAATTTCTTGCTCTTTGCCATATGTCATTCTTTTTCCGAATTGAAATAGGAGGAGAAAGATTACAAGCATAGGAGGCATTTTCCTCTTTGAGATCATTCATGCTCCTTCCCTTTGGAGAAACATGTATCTCTTTTGGAGAAACAACATTCCCTTTGGAGAAATTCTTGTTCTTTGCATTCTGTTTTGAATCTTCAAATGGATGGCATGGATACCTTCCATTTTTTCCTTTTTCTCTGGCTGTAGGCACTTTCATTTTTGCTGCCAAATCATTTTTATAAGTAAGGTACTAGTTAGGAATCCATACCTTTCTTATTTTGGCATTAGGTGAACATTCCTCGACCTTCTTTGCATTTAGCATTGCCTTAAAGTCAAAAGAAATTGTGTTGATTGAAGCTACTAGTGGAAATGGATCTTCATCAGTCACTATGACTTTTTTTTCTCCGAGGAACTCCCTTGTGACTTCCTTTTCTCTAGGGAACTCCATTGTGACTACCTTTTCTCCAGGGAACTCCCGGTATGTTTACCTTTTCTCAGAGACGGTATTCCCTTATTTACCTGTCTTGAAGAACATGCTTGGCTCAACAAGAATTGGTATTGTGATTCTAGAGTTGTGATACTTATATAATAGACTGCCTCAGCTCTCTTTATTGGGGAGTGGGTGATTCTAAGGAAAAGTGATGAACTTCTCCTTCATTAGAGATTCCTCCTCGGTCTTTGTCACATCAAATTTATATTAGGCTTATGCATTAGAGGCTTCTGACTTTTCCCTAGGTCAGTGTCTTAACCTGTAAAGGTTTGTGAATGGCCACATGCTTAGAAGATCACATTCACGTAAAGGATAGGTGCATGGTGCCCCTCGAGCCTTCAATAGAAGGAGGTGGTTCACCATAGACTCCATGTTATGCAACTGAGTTGGTGTGAGTTTGAGGAACCACTGTTCTAGTAAGATGCCCATCAATTACACTCACTAGATTGTCAATCTGCATATGTGAGTGATGAAATTCCGGCTTACAAGAATTCTGGAGTGTGCTTGCGAGTTCATCAGATGGTTGCTTTGCAAGTCCTGAAGCAAATTTATGTTTTCTTTCAATTCTTCCTTCGATTTGCTTGATTTTCATTCTAGAACTATCAATTTCATGCTCTCTGTCACGTCGCGATGTGGATGCTACTCACTGATTTTCCATTCACTCCCGAGGATAACCATCTTGAACAATGATCTAAGTCCAATTCTTTAGAGAAATCTTGCATTTGAATGTATAGTGGCTACAAAGCCCACTTTCCTTTACTCCAATTCAACATGAGGGCTTATTTCCTCAATCTTAGAGTGATTATGATACCCTGTCATGAACTTGTCCAGGTGCTCTATTTGGGGAAATATGCGTACCCAATGACCTAAAGGCTTACCTCATTCACTCATTTATTTCCGCTTCTATTTTCCCATTCTTAATGTGATCAAGAAGTCTTCCTTGGGGAATCAGTAAGGAATCTTGAAGAAGTTTGTTTTTTTTAAGTGAAGTGGCCAAAGGCCAATTTAATTGCCTCAAATCCTATCTTGGAACTAGTCTCATACATATAGTAGTCAAGGGACCAACTTTAGGGAATTGAAGGTATTAGGTAGAATAACATGAATGTGAGGAAACCATTGACCATAAGTCTATCCAACCAGTTTATTTTTACCTAGTTCTCCAACACCCAAATAGTCCTAGGACCTATTTTAGGTACCCAGTAAGAGAACATGAGAACACCCTTGGAGAAATGAGTGTGATGATGAATGCAAATGCCAAAGTCTCACTTTATCACTGGGTTCTCCCATATTTCTCCAGTGGTCATAGAACCTACTTTTGGAGAATTGATATTCTTTGTGCCATTCTTGGGAAAAAACCTTTATTTAGGATCAATAGGGATCCCAAAGCCTACTTTAACCTTCCCATCAAAGATCAGTATCTACTTCCCCAAATTTAAAGTGGTCATGGGACTTATTTTATTTATTCATAAAACAATTGAGGGTATAACAAGTATGACATTGATGAATACAAAAAAAAAAAGGGGGTTTGAGTAGTGAGTGGCAAAAATAGCCTACTTTATTACTCAAAGTAATTACTAGCAATAGTTTCCCCAATTCCCGAAATGGCGATGGGACTGTTACTTGTTATGTCCTCATTCACCCAGTTTTCTTGGTAGTATCTAGCATTTCCCACATTGTGGAAAAGTGCTTCATAAGGTACATCGATGATGAACCTTTTGTGTGGCTCCCCCTTCAAACCCAATAGCTATTAGGCATTTCTGGGCAATACTTGGTGAACTTTGAATGGTCCTTCCCAGTTAGGAGATTATCTTTGCATTGATGGCGATACCACCTTCCAAGCGTTCCCTTAAACTCTTTCTTGAGCGCTTGTTGTAGGCCCGAGCGACCTTCTTTTTTTGGATCATAATGTGGTTAAGTGCCTGTAATCTTTTCCTATCCAATGCCTCTTGTTCCATCATCATGCCCTCCCTGTATTCTTGAGGATTAAGGCCATTCTGCCTAGATACCCTTAGAGAAGGAACTACCACCTCCATTAGAAGCACTACATCCTATCCATATGTTAGAGAGTAAGGACTTACCCCTATAGAATCTCTCTTAGAAGTTCTATAAGCCCATAAGGTCTCCTATAAAATTCTATGCTAATATCTGGGATTATCCTCCAGTATCTTCTCCAGGATTCTTACCAATACCTTATTTGAAGCTTCTGCCTACCCATTTTCTTGGACATAAAAGGGAGTGGATCTGATGAGTTGAATGTCATAGTCCTTGGCAAAATAAGTCATCAGTCATCTCATCCCCATTGAACATGGTGCCTTGGTAAATTATAACGGACTAAGGAATTCCAAATCTATGAATGATTTACTCCTTGATAAATTCGATCACATCCTTCTTCTCTACCTTCTTCAAGGGTTATTGCCTCTACCCATTTAGTGAAGTATCTATAGAAACTAAGATGAAGTTGTCCTTTGATGAAGCTAGGTAAATTTTCCAAATTAAATCCATGGTTCATCCTCTAAAAGGCCATGGTTTCACAATTAAGTGGAGTTCCATAGCAAGTATCCTCTGTATACTACCATATTTTTTACATTGTTGGCAACCCTTGGAGTAATTGATGCAATCACTTAGGATGGTTGGCCAAAAATATCCATGTCTCCTAATCAACCATCGAATTTTTATCCTGGCTTGATGAGCTCCACAAACCCTTTCATGAACTTGTTTCATCACTTCCATGCTGTGTAGGAAGGATAGGCATCTTAGCAGTAAACCATCAAGTCCATTTCTGTACAACTCCCCTTCCATTAGGACGAAGTTTTGTGATTGACTTTCACCTTATGAGGAACCTACTTGTTAGGATCTTGTAAAACTACTCTGACCTTGAATTCTTAGGTCTCTGCAACATTTATATACGTATTGTGACTTCTAATGGATTCCCCTTTCATAAATTGATGGATGATTCTTCTTGCACTCACAATGAGCTTATGGAGTCAATTCCTCATCTTCACACGATGCTACTTGTGCTTAATTAAATCCTCTTCCCGATTAGATTCAATAAGCACGTATTCAAAATCCACGAAATGAAAAGAATCTAACAATTGAGTGGAAGCAGTATAATAAGGAGCCAGTAATAAGCTATTGCATTTATATTCCCCTATTAGCTACCGAAGCATTGATTGAGAGTCCCCAATGATGTATACCTCTCGTGCTAAGTTCATCAAAATCTCAAGCTAGGTCACTAAAGCCTCATATTTAGCTTGATTGTTGGTGCACTTAAAGGCCAAGTTGAAAGATAGGGTAGTCTGTATCCTTTTTGGTGAGATGATTACTATCTCAGCTCCAACGGATTTCTCCGTGCTAGAACCATCAAACTTAAGAATCTAAGACCACCTTTCTACTTCATATATCCCTAATTCCACATCCTTTTATGGTTGGATTTCTAATGAAGGATGATCAACCAAAAAGTTAGCTAAAGCTTGCCCCTTAACTGATTTCTATGGAAAATATACCAAGGTGAACTCTGACAAAGAAAGGGATCATTTCTCGATTCATCTAGTGCTTAAGGGTTGGCTTAGCATGTATTTCATCAAGTTGGTTTGGGAGACCACATACACTTGAGACCTGATCAAGTAATGTCTCAATTTCGTACATGAAAAGTATAGGGCCAAAAACAACTTCTCAATGGGTGTATACCTTGTCTTTGCTAAATTTAGGACTCTACTTAAACAATAAACAACCTGCTCATGGCCTTCGACATAATTTTGTGCCATAAGGCATCCTATAGACTATTTTGCAACTGGGATTTGGTGGTCGACCCCTCGGAGATTTAGCATTAAAATAAGAGAGTTTAGAAAGTGCCTTGGTTCATCTGAGTTGTCGATGTTGTTCCTCCCATTTAAACTCTTCTAATTCTTTCGGTTTGATTAGGTGAGGAGAATACCTTAGTCTTCCACCTTCAGATTAGAGATGAACCTCCTTAAGTAATTCACCTAACCCAGATCTTAAGTTCTTTCTTATTTTGAGGAGCCTTGCCTGAAATAATGGCCTTGGCTTTGTTTTGATCCACTTCCACTCCTCTTTGGTGAACCAAAATCCTAAAAAATTTCCGACTTGAACTTAAAAAACACATTTTAGTGGATTGAGTTTTAGTTGATGGAGTCTTATCCTTTCAAAACTTTTCCTTACATGATTCACATGTTTGACGACCTTCTTAGATTTAACCACAATATCATCGATATAAATCTCTATGCGGTGGCCTAACATATCATGAAATATGACATTCATAGCCCTTTGGTAAGTTACTGCGTTCTTGAATCAAACGACATTACCGGCCCGTTCAAATGTTCTTAAGGAACAGGACATCGAAGCGGGTCTTAGTCTATCATCAACAACTATTAGGATTTGGTTATACCTAGAGAAACCGTCCATGAAGGAAAATAATTTATTATTTACAATGGAATCAACTAACATGTCAGCAATAGACATTACATACATGTCTTTAGGAGTGGCGGCATTTAGATCCCTAAAGTCTACACAGCTCTTCCTATAAGACCCTAGAAAATTCTAATTTTCTGAAAAATGATAAAATGGTAATTTTAGTCAAAATCTTGAATTTTTCTAGATCTCGGATGACAAAATGGACTTCACCGTTGGAATTGTCTCGCGAAATCTAACTACCACATCGAATTTAGTCGAATTATGAGATAGTCGAAATTTCACGTTTTTCGAGACACCGGGAGTGGTGCGGGACACTTGACACATTGTGAGTGGCTTAAGAGGTGCCACGTGTCATGTGTAGAATGAGTCAAATATGAGCTCAAGTGGGACCCATGAGAGACATGTGGCAACTTGTGATTGGATGCAAATCCATGGTAGATGGATAAGGGGATAAGGTGTAATCTAAGGAGCCAATGGGAGCTTGACACTTGGCAAGTAAGAGGACACCAAGTTGACTCCTATCTTCTCCCAAACGGTTTAGGAGGGAAATGAAGAGATAAAAGAAAGAAGAAAGAGAAAGGAAGAGAGTTTAGAAAGAGAGACTCTATCTTCTCTCTAAATTTCCCGGTGATTGGTCTGTCAAATTCCGGTGAAACAAGAGGCAAAGTTGATCCTTGCTGCAAGGGCTACGTGTGGGTACCGATATTGTGGAGTTTCAACAACTCCGGGAGGTAGAGGTTTTCTCCTACTTGCTTTATTCTTTGGCTAAGAGTCATTTGAATGGATGGGGATATCTTGAGGCCTAGATGGCCATGTTTAGATCCGAGGATTGGGACTGAGTGAGGAAATCCCTAGGTGGTCGTGGACGGCCCAGGAGCCAGATGGGTTAGATGATATGTTACCTTGTGTGTTGTTGTGTACTATTTGTGTAATTCTTTGGTGGGTCCAAGATGGACTACCGAATTGTTTATTAGCCCATGTGAGCTAATTTTATGTGTTATTGCTATGAATGAATAACATGTTGTTGTATGTTAATTTTTGTTAATATATGCATGCTTGATAATGGCTAACATGTGTTTGTATAAATGGCATAATGCATTTCATATGCCTTTGAGGCACCCTAGAATAGTAGGTGTGAGTGCATGTTATGAAATGCCGAGTTGTCAATAATTTTGCTCGGAAGATTGTGAAGAATTGTGTTGGGAAATTGTCGATTCACGTCGAAGGCCCCGTGAATTGTTGGACATCGACAAATTCACCTCAGTTGTCCAGCGTGTTATATCGGATTGCCACAAATAAAATAAATATTTTGTTTGGAAGCCGGTTTTCCATACATGACATAAAGCATGTGAGGGAGTCGGTGAGGACTCGAGACATGGGATTGGGCATGTAGACAGTTGAGTAAGAATCATGAATTCACTTGAATGTGTGTGTTTTCCATTACATGATCACTTAGGTGGGGAGTAACCTATGTAGGAAAATATCACTACTGGGCATTGCTCACCTCGTCGTGGGATTCTCCTTTCAGGTACAGGGAGTATTCAGGCAGACGACACTCCTTAGAGGCCGGGATTATGAAGTGGGCCGAACTATGGCCTTGATTCATGTTGTGTGTATATATTAGAACGAACTAGTTTTAATATATGTTTTATATTAAGAGTGATGTAATAACTCTTGAATCTATAGAAATGTATGGTTTTGTATTGTATGGACGAGTATGGATGATGGGCCCTATTAGGTCATTTTACTCATGTATGGGTCTCATGATATGAGACACACAAGTTTCCGCAGGTTGATGGTGGTCAACTGGACCCCCGGGTTTTGGGGCGTCACACTTATAAAGTTATAGTGCATTTTTGAGATTGCCTGAGTACATACATTTTGGGTTGAACCTCTTGTCCAGGTACGGAACTGATTTTCGGTTGAGAGAAAGTGAGAATTTGGACTAGTATCCTTCAAGGAAATTGTAGGTCTATCTAAGAACTTGATGTTAAGCTTTTGAATCACCCAAATTGGACCTCTATAGCTCAAGTTATGGTCCCTTTTTTGGGACTGCTACAACTTAGGCTGTTTAATTGTTTGTGTCAAGATTTTAGGATTGTTAGGGGGGATAGTTTCTAAGCGGGTTCAAATTTATCAATGGCACCGACTAAGTGGAATTTGGTGCTCAGTTTTGGTGTTCTTACTCTTTTCAAAGAGCTGTGGATTGTTGCGGCATTGTTTATACCTGGTGGTAAAGGATTCCAAGTTATCTTTGAGTATATGATTGATGCTTGGTGAGATGTATGCTTGCAGTGCATGAAGAATGAATCACATATTGATTGTGAGCTTATTTGAAATATATTGTGATAAGCATATTGAATTGAATGGATGTAAATTATATGTATTAAATATGATTATCCATGATACTTAGCATGAAGTATGATTTTGAATTGTCGCACGTGGCATTCATTGTGCATGTAGCATGAGATACATGCAATGGCATTGCATTGCATCTATGCACGGGACATCACATGACATGGGTGTGAATGCATGGTAGAGATCGACACTGTATTTGGTGTTTGATGGTATGTTGTGAGTACATGGTAGATCGACACTGTGTTTGGTGTTCGATGGTGGGCTCGGTAAAATGGGACAACTTCCAAAATGAGTCTCATGGTTGCATAAAAGAAAAAGGAAATGAAAAATATGTGTGTTAGGTATAGAAAGAAGGGATAGATACCCCCTTGGGTGAAAAACCCGGTATTCTTGATTAGACATATGTATCCAACGATGAAAGTTCGTGAAAGTGTCGGAAGGCGTGCGAAGCCTGCGGTGAGACCCCGGAAATTCGCTACCCACAAAAACACACGGGACTTGGTAAAAACAAGTCAATATCGGAGTTTGTCCAATGGATTTTGATGTATAAAACAAAAAGCTTTTGTTTTGGAAAAATTTTCATTGATGGAACATAAATAACGGTTTTCACACTTGACATATGCATGTGTGAGGGAGTTGGTGAGGACTTGGGACATGGGACAGGGTGAGTCACATTCTCATCCATGGCATGTAGACATTTGAGTAGAAATGTGTATGTTTTTACTTGAATGTGTTAAATGGCATTGCATGTGCACTTAGATGAGGAGTAGCCCTTGTGTGATGCCCCAAATCTCGGGGGTCCCGTTGACCACTGTCAACCTACGGAATACCTGTGTCTCATGTCATGAGACTCATACATGAGTAAAAATGGCCACTTGGGCCCATACATCAATACTCACCAAAATCCCCAACCAACCCATATTGCAATAGTTCAGAGTTAATTACATCGCTCTTAATAGCTTATATATTAAACTTAAGAGTTCTAATACATGTTTTACAAATTTCATATCAAAGCCACAATCCGGCTTTCTTCTCAAAAGCGGCCTCTAATGAGCGTCGTCTTCCCGAACACTCCCTGTACCTAAAATGATGTTCCCTCGACAGGGTGAAGCGTCTGTGGTGATAATTTTTGCATTGGGTTGCTGCTGAATTACTGCATTATAATGGCAACCAAAACACAGATCAACAAATACATGATCCTACTTGAATGTCTACATGATATGGATGAGAATGCGACTCACACTTTCTCACTTCTCGAGCCCTCACTGACTCCCTCATTCATGCCTAAGCCAAATGTGAAAAAAAAAAATACTATTTTCAAAACAAAAGGTTTTTGTTCTTGAAAACATACTACTGAGTTTCGATAAAATCTATTGGACAACCCTCCGAGGCAAATTTGTTGGATAACTCTCCGAAACAATTCATGGGCTCCTCCGACGTGAATTGTTGGACAATCTCCCAACCCAATTCTCTGGAAAATCTTCCATTGAAATTCTTTTCACAACCATTTTCCTTTTTATTTTCTTTCATGTCATGCACTCACACCTATCGTTCTAGGAATTTTAGTGCATATAAGATACATTATGCAATTCAAACAATTCGTAATGAATATATAATTCATGCATATACTAGCAATTTTAACTCCACAACATCATATTTATTTATTCATATCAATAACATCTAAATTGGCCTCATGGGCTAATCAACAATCATTCATTCAATGGCTCTCACCTGATTATATTTTATATAATTCCAAACACTCATATTAACACACTAAATTTTCATACCCCAACAATTTCTTTCATACACACTCCAAGCCATTCATCTTGTAATATTTACTTACATGAGACATGGACCATTTTGGGGTCCAACAAACAAGCAGGAATTTGTTTTAACAGTCTCATCCACATGCGTGGAGCATGTAAGGCGACCCTCTCCTGGCTGCGGTTCCACTTTGTGGAACCGAAATCCATAGCCATTTCAAGCCTCATAACACCCAAACCACAATTTAATGCATAAATTATAACACAAGCCACACAAACAGTTAGTGGACTATCCAAAACGTGTCTCTAAATTCCAACATTTCAGTCCCAAGTTTCGGGACTAATCAAACGGCCTCTCATGGCCTCATACCACCCAAAGCATTAACAAAGCTCTTAAAAAGGGATTAAATCAAGTAGGAGAAAACCCCTACCTCTCGGAGTTGTCGAAAATCCACAAAACTGGTGCCCATGTGTAGCCCTTGCCACGTAGAACAACTTTGCTTCTTTGCTGAGCAAACGAAGCGGTCAGTAAAAATCTAAGAGAGAGAAGTTGCACTCTCTCAGTAAAACCATTCTCGCGCCCTCATTTGCGTTTCAGACAAAAGTGGAAGATGAAGCCTTTGTCTTTATTTTATTCTTTTAATTCTTTTCGCCAATTCTCTTTGTGTCCCTTTAGTTTGACTTTGAAGGCTTTTTGACACATGGCTTAATCTAAGCCATTTATCTCTATCCTCTCACTAATTATGCAAAATGTGTCACATGGGTATATGTAGTAGGTGACTTTGTCACATCACATATCTCTCACAAGATGTCATACGACACCCGAAACACCGATCTCGAAAAGGCGTGAAATACAATTTTGTCTCAAAGTGCCGAAGTCGACATGGTAGCTAAATTTCGTGAGGCAGTTCCAGTGAAGTCGTTTTTTCATCTAGAGATAAAAAAATTCGAATTTTAGGCAGAATTACCATTTTACCCTTTTTCGAAAAATTAGAATTTTCCTGGGTTTTACACCTTGTAGGAATTATTCTTTAGTGGGCATTGCTCACCCCGTCGTAAGACCATATTTCAGGTGTAGGTGGTACGCCAGAGGATGACGCTCCTTCGAGGCCGTGATTTTGAAGGAAGCCAGGATGTGGCTTTGATAAATAATTTTGTAAACTATATTAGAACAACCTAGTTTTAATATATGTTTTGTATAAGAGTGTTGTAATAAACTTTTATGGACTATTATGATATAGTTGTATATTGTGGATATGGACAGTTGGACCTTGTGGGGTCATTACTACTTCTGTTGATACCCTGGATGGGTCATGGATATATTGTTATACATGTTGTATATTAGGTAGAGCTCCTCAAACAAAGGAGACTCTGTCCAATTTGTGTGAAAAATATGGATCATGATAAATGGGACAAACAGCAGGTATCGGGTTACCAAAATCTACGTGAATTCCGCTGGTTGGATGGTTGTCAACGACCCCTAAGCTGGGTCGTCATGCTTTTATTTATATTTGATTTTCTTTGAAATAGTTGTTAGATAACCAAATAAGAAAATCATTTCTTTCCGTATTTTTTTCTTTCCTTAATTTATACTTTTTAGAGAACCGAACACATCCTAAAGAAAATAATTTTCTTATGTTTGGTTATCTAATGAAAATTTTCAAAGAAAATCTTAAATAAATAAAATTATTTAGAAAATTTTTAATTATACACACTTTATATCAATGAGTTAAAAAAAATTTTAAAGGAACAAAATTAAATAATATGTTTGATTTAACTTTATTTCCTTTATTTTTTCTTTTATTCTACTTTTTCATCTCTATTATTTTTCTTGCATTTTCCCTCAAATTTTCCGAGAACCAAACATAACCTAAGGGTCTTTTCTTGTTTCTTCTAATTGTTTTTCCACCTCATGTAAACTGATTTGTAGCATAGTCAACCAAAGAACTACCAAAACAGTAAACATTATTTCTGTGACGCCCCAAATCCCGGGGTGTCCGTTGACCACCCATCAACCTCGAAAAATCTATACGTCCCGTATCATGAGACACACACATGAGTAAAATGGCCACATTGGCCTACACGTCATACTCTTCAAAATATATCCAACCAATTATATTACATGGTTCAAGAGTTGATTACACTCTTAATACAAACATATACTAAAATTTAAAGTTCTAATACATGTTTACTAAAAGATAACAAAGCCACTAATCCCGGCTTTCTTCTCAAACGGTCTCTAATGAGGCCGCTTCGACGCCCCATGTACCTAAAATAATATTCCTCGACAGTATGAGCTATTGCCCAATAAAGGAATTACCCTAAATGGGTTATTCCCACCTTAAGCGCACATGCAATGATTCAACGAAACATACCTACAAAATACGTTGATTCTACTCAATGTCTACATGCTCAATCCCATGTCTCGAGTCCTCACCGACTTCACACTCGCTTAAGCCATGTATGAGAAAATAATTACCTTTCAAAACAAAACTTTTTGTTCGAAACACTATTGAGTTTTAAAATATTTGACTACCCCTCCGAGCCGAACTGGGTCGGATAACGCTCCGGTCACCATGGTCCTCATTCGAAGTGATCTGTTGGATGACTCTCCAAGGAAATTCTTCAAAAAATCTTCCATCGAAATTCATTTCACAATCATGTTCCATTTTTCATTTCTTTCATGTAATGCACTCACACCTAATTTCCTAGGGTGCCCCGGTGCACATGGAATGCAGTATTATGCCATTTTAAACCACTCATGCTAATATATTTACATGCATATATTAACATAAATTAAATTACCACATCATGCACATCAAATTTTACATTAACATACTAAATTCCACACACCAAGCCATTCATCTAGCAAGATTTCATGCAAATAACACATGGATGTTTCGTCCACTATTATAAATCGGACCTGCTTTTAATAAATTTAAAACCGAAAGCAAGGCTGACACAGGCAGCCCACTCATCAAGCATCGATCCCACTTTGTGAAACCGAAATCCATGGTCATTTCCGCCCTCATGCACACCAAAACATAATTTACAGCATAAATCATCACAACCACCAAAAACAGTCCCTACACTATCCAAAACGGGTTCAACATATTCCAACAATTCGATCTTAAGTTTTGGGACCGATCAAACGGCCACTAACGGCCTCAAATCAACCCAAGCATTAACAAAACACTTAAACAAGGGGTAACCGGGCTAGAGAAAACCCCGTCCTCCGAAGTTTTTCAAACTCCCAAATCAGACTCATGTAGCCCTGCCGTGGGGAGCAACTTTGCTTCTTGTCTGGTCGGAAACCGACGGTCCGATCGCCGAGAATTCTAGAGAGAAGGTAGAGCTTCTCTCTCTAAAAATCCCACCCTTTCTCTCTCTATTTTGCTTCTCCCAAAACCGGCTGGGAGAGCTGGTCAAGATCGGGCGTGACTCGTCCTCTCACGCCACATGTCTAACTCTAAGTGGCTCATGGGATTACACCCTATCCCTTATCCATCTACTTTGAGATTTTCACCCAATGGCATGATGCCATATGTCTCATGTGAGCCCCACTTGAGCTCAATGTTTGACTTGCTCACAGATTGACATGTGGCGCCTCTTAAGCCACTCACAAGGTGCCAAGTGTCCCGTACTACCCCCGTTGCCTTGAAAAACATGAAATTCTAATTGTCTCAAAATTCGATGAAATTCGACGTGGTAGATAGATTTTGTGAGACGATTCCAGTGGTGAAATCCGTTTCGTCATCCAAGATCTAGAAAAATTCTGGATTTCGATCGAAATTACAATTTTGCCATTTTTCAGAAAATTGGAATTTTCTCGGATCTTACAATTTCTTTGAGCTAGAACCGCCAATTCGACAACCGACCAAGGTGAGGCGAGCCTACACCAGATTCAAGGGAAATAAAATGGAAAACAAAATGCAACTTGGTAAAGAAACGCTACAAAAAAGAAGGTTTTTAGTAACGAATATTTAGTCACAGCCACAAAATACCGTCACTAAATATGTTTTTTCATCACAGACATTGTAAAACCATCACCCAAAGTATTGAAGGAGAATTTTAGTCACGATTTTATTGGAAATCGTGACTATATGTAAAAACGAATGGCGGGAAAATGTGGTGCAAATCATTTAGTCACGATTTTTTAGAAAACCGTGACTAAATCTATGCAAATGTGTCTTTTAGTCACAGTTTTATTTTAGACCATGACCAAATCTATAAATTAGAAAGTTTTGGTCACGGTGTTAAATAAAACCGTGACCGAATGTATAATGAGTGACTTTACCACGCTTTTATTTGAGATCGTGACCGAATATATAAGTTAGCAAGTTTTAGTCACGGTGTTAAATAAAACCGTGACCAAATGCATAATGAGTGACTTTTGGTCACAATTTTATTTGAGACTGTGACCAAATATATATGTTAGCAAGTTTTGGTCACGGTGCTAAATAAAACTGTGATCAAATGTATAATGAGTGACTTTGGTCACAGTTTATTTTAAAATCGTGACTAAAGCTATGTGAGTAATATGTTCGACCCCAACTATATGTAAAATTTAATAGAAGGAAAGTTTAGCACCAATAATTTAGTCACACACACACACACACACACACACACACACACACACACACACATACTAAAGTAATTAGTTAAAAATTTACCTTGACTTTTTATTAAAATTTTTAAAAAAGAAAACATTTTTCTTATAGATTATCAAGATTAAAGCTTTAATATTATATGCAAAAACATTAAACAGAGATAAGAGTAATGATGAAAATATTGGTACTTAGATATAGATAATGATGAAAATATTTTATTACATTCAATGACTATAATTTATAGAAAACAATTGATTTCAACATTAATGGTTTTGTGATATAGATCATATGTATTTGGATTAGAAGCAATTTGTTTGTACATTAACAAATAATAATTATTAAAATGACGAATATTTTAAATAACATTTAAAAAAAATTATATTACAAGTGTATAACAAAAGAAATTTTAAGTTTTAAAAATTAAGTAATATGTTTATTTATTTTAAATAATTTATATTTAGTGTATGATGACTTGAATTCCATTTAGTTTTGTGGTGAAGTTATAAGTATAAGATTTTTTTATGGGGTCAGTGGTTAGATAGCAAGTAAAGGGATCAGGTAAAGGTGAAGTTATAATTATGAGATTTTTTGTGGGGTTAGTAGTGGAATAGCGGAGAGATCGGGCTGGTATGGACCTTTTTATTTCTTATTATAAAAAAATTATACAAATTTATAGATATTAATTAAAAATGAAATATTAGATGTTGCTTTAAAATTATATAACTCTAAACTTTCCTTCATGTACAATTTTTTTCTTTATCACTTTATTTCATTAATAGATGGTTTCATTATTTTCCTAACCCAATAATTATTTTCCCCAAATGTATAACCCATGGAATTGGGAATTTTAATAGTATATGCTTATGTGCTCTTTCAAGCATCTCCTAAAGAATCTCACTTGAATGCGGTTAAAAGAATATTCTAGGTACTTGAGAAGCCCTATTGATATTGGTCTTTGGTATCCAAATTGTGATAAGTTTGAATTGATATGCTATTCGGATGCGCACTTTGGTGGTTGCAAAATTGATAGAAAAAGCACTAGTGGAACATGCCACTTTTTAGGTCACTCACTCATGTCTTGGCATATCAAGAAACAAAATTCGGTTGCATTGTCAATGGCGAAAGCCGAATATATTGCCGCCGGGTTAGGATGTGCACAAGTACTTTGGAAGAAACAAACTTTTAGTGACTTTGGTTTAACATATTCTCATGTTCCCATAAAATGTGACAACACAAGTGCCCTTAGCATATCAAGGAACCTTGTGCAACACTCTAGGACTAAGCATATAGAGATTAGACATCATTTTTTGAGAGATCATGCACAAAAATAGGATTTACTCTTGAATTTATTAGAATCGAGGACCAAGTTATGGACATTTTCACAAAAAAACCCCCTTAAAGAGGAACAATTTATTAACATTTGAATGTACTAGGGGTTATTACTTTGGGTAATTTTGTAATTACTATTACTTCAAACTATGCGGAACCACCAAATATCTTAGGGAAGCTTAGATGAAAAATCGAAAATCAAGAGGAGATGAACCAAAAGGTTGACTACACCGAGAAACGGTCAACCGACGAGGTACGACAAAGACAAGACAACCGATTCAAACGGCCGACGACGATAAATACTAACCTAAGATCTCGACCGTTGAAACCAATGGACCGCTTAACTCGACCATTGAACTAGGTCAACCATTTAAGCTCGAACGACAGAATCGACACCGCTATCGGCAAAGTACAACAAATTTCAATTTAATGAGCCAACTCTATTCTTCTCATTCTAAACCATTCTCTCTCTCCGAAACCCTCCATATTCTTTACTAAAACCCTAGAAATCCTAGTTCCTACATTCGATCTTTAGGTCACATAAAGTATCGATTTTGGCATCCACTAGCTTATCTTCTTTATGTTAGGTTTGCTTGCACTCTCTCTCTATTGAAAAAAAGAGTATATTTTTCTTATTTTTTGTAAGTTTTCTTTCTTCTCATGTTCCATTCCACTCTGCTTTTAGCTGGGTAATGTCCTGCTTCAAGTGCTCTTCACCCCACTTGTCGCTTTTGGTTTATTAGGAAAGATTTCCCCCCTTGGTGTTTTGATTTGCAGATAAAAACCCTTCATCTTCTTTGCTAAAACCTTAGAAATCCTAGTTCCTACGTTTGATATTCATTTCTAAGCTACAAAGATTGGATTTTAGCGTCCACTAGCCCCTTGGTGTTCTCTCGCTAAAGCGTGGAGATTCTCACGCTATAGCATGGAGATTCTCATGCTATAATGTGGAGATTCTCATGCTATAGCGTGGAGATTTTTAGCAACCTAATATCGACCATTTGTAGCTGAGACTCTCGCGCAGCGTGAGATTCTCATGCTATAAAGTGTGGAGATTCTCATGCCGTGAGCGTGGAGACTTTTAGCACCTGTCGACCGCTCTGGAGCAAATCCAATTGACTTGTTGCCTCTCCTTTTTCTTCTTGACTTTCAATGTCGTATCTCTTCATCTAGACTCGAATCATGGTATCTTGGTGTCTGGCGTAAAGCCCTCGGAGTCTAGAATCTACCTATGCCAATGAGGGAGCCATAGAAAGACATCACATAGGCGAAATGATTACATGTTTACTGCGACTGCATGATGACTTTGCCGATTTTTCTTCGATTTCGCTCAATGGTTGGCCTAATCATAAAATTGAGAAAATAGAGCATTATGACACTTATTTATCTCATAAAACATGGGAATAAAATGAGTATTTAAGATACTCATCATATGTCTTGCTTGGTGTTTTCCTTCGTGATTTGCTGTTTTGGTTTAGTGGGAAAGAGTTAGGTTCAAGTTGGGAACTAACCCTGTTTAGCTCAGTTGTGAGCAACTGTTAGAAACAAATCAGGTCCTGCCTAGACTTTAGGGTGTTGAGTTCTATCCCTATTTTGGTATATATCCTATTTTGATACATTCCATCGGATTGATTAGACTGTTCAGTCCCACTTTACACTGCTATTTTATCTTGGGAATGTCCATTGCAAATTCGTTGGCATTTCGTTGCCTTCAGCTAATCCATTATTTCTTTCTTTTTGTGAGCCCTAAAACCTGGGGGTTCGTTGACCAATCTTCAACCTACAGAAATCTCGTGGATATCGATTGACCTGATACCTCATTGTTATGTCCCATTTACCGGGATCCATAATTTTAACAAAAATCGGATAGAGTCTCCTTTTTTTGGGGAGCTCTATCCAAAATCCAACTTGTACAAAACATAATAACATAGTCCATTCGAGGCCCAATATAATACAATGACCTCATCGGATCCACTTATGAGTAAAAAATGACCACATAGGGTCCATTTATCCATGTTCATTTAAAACATACAAAATTATATTTAAAACAATTCATAAGAGTTTAATTACAACACTTTACAAATTACACTTAGAATAAGATTGTTCCAAAATATTTAAAAATGGTAACAAGGCCACATGTCGTCTTCTTCACAATTGTAGCTTCTCGAATGAGCGCTTGTCTACCTGTCTATCCTTTCGCACCCGAATGCTTCATAGCAGAGCCATGCCCGTAGAATAAACTTCTTACAAGGGCTACTCCCCACCTATGTGCACATGCAATGGTCATGTTCCACAATTCACACATTCCAAACAAGATTATGCAATCTTAGGTTGGAATTGTGAAACCCGAGAAAAGCGTATTTTTCTTCCGAAAACGAGCGACCTGAATTTCTCACGAGACTCAGATAGCATAAAACCCTAGATTTTTCCTCTCTCTGTATCTCGATGACGAAACGGATCACGCCGTTAGAATCATCTCGCAAAATCTAGTTGAACCAAACAAACTACGCCGAATTCCGAGACAGTCGGATTTTTAAGTATTTCGAGGCCGGACGAGCCAATCACGGGGTGGCACGTGGCACGAGAGTGCATGCCACATGGCACCGTGACTGGGGAAATTTGGCACCCATGGCCAAGTGGCAGTACTCCTGTAATGCATGCAAATTAGTGAGCGTAGTGGGGGTCGGGTGCATGGCTTGGCATGGTGACACTTGCCATGCTTGTACCTTATGTGTCAAAGAACTATGAGAATCGGGTCTAGTAGTGAGAAATCAGAACTCGAAGAGTTCTTCCGTCGGGTTAGATTAGTCCTAGAGAGGAAGAGAGGAAACCAAAAGAGAGAAGAGAAGGAAAGCAAAGGGAAACCGGTGTAAAAAGAAGAGAGGAAGGAGAAAGGAGGAGGAGCCTAAATCTATCATGCTAGGTCGAGGATCCAAATTTGATCCCACACACTACAAGAGGTACTGACCTTACCTATTTTGTTATTTCGCTTTCTCAAATAGCCATGGGAATGGCATTGGTTGAGTTTTGTTGTGACCCTAATGGAGGATATTTCGTGTATAGGGTAAATGTTGTAGGGGAGATGTTGCCCAGTTTTTCTTTCCTTTCAACCCTCGACAAGAGCTGCCATAACTGCCATCACATATCGAACTGAAAGTGATTCAAGTTGCTAAATAAACTAGACTTAAAGGAAAAACTTTCTTATTGAAATAGGTCTCTCCAAATTACGACTCCCTTTGTACTCAAAATTCATCTAAATGGGAGAGCTAGGTTCATAGCTTCGGTCTTGCTCAAAACTGAAAGTTAAGAAAATAGTTGTTTCCAAAACTATTTTTCCTTGCTTTAGACTGGGGCTTCTCTTAATTCATGGATTCGTGAATCAGGGTAAATCTCTAGACAATTATATAGAATGAGGCTTAAATTTGAAGTTTGATTGGGATGTTGAAGATTAGTGTTACCTTATAAGAGATGACACCGTGTTTCAAAATGTGTGTGTCTCCAAAATGTATTCTGGATTGTATTGGCTCGAGCTTCGAACATACATGTCTTGGCATTTGCAAAGAAGACTGAGGTGCCAGCATCTCGGGCCCGAGACATGAGCCTTGACATTTACTTGTCTAAGTGATGTTAAGACTATGGGAATGCATGCTCACATGATGTATTGAATGAATGTGGGTATTAATATGACTACATGTATATTATTATTGAACGAATATATGAACTGTTGTGTGCATTAGACATGAGGGTTCATGGCATACACATAATGTCCATGTAGGGTCTTCATACATTGGGTAGGAGTTGATGCAAGAGACACTTATTGCATTGGTGTAATAAAGAAAACACTCAGATTACATGGGCTCAGGTATGATACCGATTCCGCACTTCGTGTCGACTGGCAGGCTCGTGAATGTGATCTAAGTCCAAATGGAATCACACCTGCAGCAATGAAAATGGAAAATGAAATGTGCTCGCATAACAAGTAGGGATAGATACCCCAGTGAAAATCCCGAAACTGTTAGATGCTGTATCCACTCTGAAAACCCGAAAATGTCTGAGGGTGTAAGAGACCCGCTGCAGACCCCTGAAGAATCATTAGTGGCGACCCTCGAGTCCCGCCTCGACCCGGTTGGCGAAACCAACAACCCCGGGACGCTGCTTGTGCCATTAATCAAATCCTTTTAGTTAACGCTTTATTAATCTTATTTCAAAAGAGAAGACCAATTTATCGACCTATTGGCTATCTGCGGAGCCCGCCATCTCCGATATTTCAATTATCTTATCAAACATTTGTTTATTTTATTCATTTTAAATTTAGTAATTTCGCGGAAGCAATTCATTTTGGCAAGCCCGTAAAACATTTACAATTAACAAAAGATTCATAACGTTTACATTTAACAAAATGCCTTTACAAAAATAATTATCCAAAGTTCAAACTGTTTTACAAAATGTCATCAATCGAAAGAAATGGAGTATCGCATATGACTGAGCATACTCCAATTCCTTCTATGACTCGAGCTCCTCGATCTCGGGTCTTCGGGCTCTACGTTCATCACTTAATTCGCGCATTGATAAACAATACGCCTAAGCATTTCATGCTTAGTGGTTCTATACGCCCGTATTCCATTGGTTATATAAATCATGCATTTATCAAAATAATGCCTTTATACAATATCGCAAATGTAAAGATACTTATACAAATACACTTTTCAATACCATAGTTCTCGCTTGTTTCTGTCGGTGGATTCCATTATATAGCTATAGAATTACATCCACGATGTATTCGCTTGGTGAATCTCATTCACTATTATCTCGCAGGAATGTGGTTTCACATTCAATATTACCGTCTCACATATGACGACTATAGAATTCGACATTCACGATAGATCTGCTTGGTGAATCCCGTCCCGTTTTGTCATCCAAAGAGTGATGTGATTTAAAGGCTCAATATTACCGCCTCACATATGACTATTAAGTTTGACATTCACGATGTATCTCGGGGCTGATGAATCGCGTCCCGTTTGTCGTCTTCACAAGAGGGCAATGCGATTTCTCTCATTAGACAAATATTTAAAGAGCCTTCATGACTTAATTCATTGGTGAATCTGTCAAGTGTTGGTCACCAATAATACGCTTCTAAATCAATTTACTTTTATGCAGTCGACTCGCGAGCTCAAATACACGACATGCGTATATTTGTCAAATATTTTCAAACACTAATCATTCGAATCGATATATATATATATATATATTTCGCAAATAGAGAGCAATATGAGAATAAAGAACGTGTAGTGAACAAACTAGAATAAAGAACAAGTATAGAACAAACTGGAATAAAGATCAGTTATAGAACAAACCAATTATAGATTCCTTTTCTTTCTCGATGTCAATCCTCTAGGTCAGTTATCGCTTCACCGCAATTCCAGTCAAAATACAATTTATTCACTCTTAGTGATTAAGCAAATAATCATACTAAACGAATATCGCCGAGGCAAAGTGAAGCTTTGCGGAGGTGGCGAGGTACGGTACGTTTTTGACTTAGTCTCATTCTTATTCCGCTATGAGTCTACTTTACTTATAAATTGGAATCATTCCAATCGAATCATCTAAACTAAAGTTATGGCATTTTCATGCCAAACTAATCAATTTGCCGATTACACTAGGGACAGTTTGTATTACTCATTTTTCCGGGGTCTTAACTTCATGTTTGACACTAGGTATTTGTACTCATTTAAAGCTAAGGTGCTAAGGGTTCTATTCCAACTGGAATCACCCAATTCGGAGCACCGGAACTCGAGTTATGACCTAGACACCCCGGACTACTCTATGTTCAAAAACAGAACCAGAAATTTGGCTTGAACATAGCCCCACTTTGAGTGAATTTTTGGGCCACATAGAATCAGAATTTGAAGGTTCCTATTTCTGGATGTTTGGTTCTCCTTGAAGTCTAGTTTAATTAGCCACTTGAATCACTCAAATCAAATAGGAAATGAGCAAGTTATGGCTAAAATACAAAAACTGGTCAAAATAGAGCAAGGTGTACCCAGACATGTGTGACTTAATTTACATGTTCCTATTCGAAGGGTGTACTGGCACATGTCTAAGGTGTACCAGCAGTACATGTGACCCGAAAATGCTCCAGAATGTGTGTTTCTTTTCTCCCATTTTTCCATATTTTGCTACCCAATCAACTCTATACCCATATACACCTCAAACCATTTCATTTCAATTAGAAACTCAATTATACTCAAATCATCTTTCAATGGATATCTTTCTTCAAAACCCTCCAAGGATTTAATATACTCTCAGCAACTCTAATATGTGGTAATAACCCATACATAAACTAAATATAAGAATTTGTTAGGTTTGTTCTCTAACCTAACCCTTTACTTACAATTAAATCAGAATCCAACCTCAAAGGGAGGATTCCATGTTTTCTTGTACATTCGGGGGTTTTACCCATCTTACTTTCACACCTCTAGGTTTGTGTGATCTTTCCACAAACCCTAGACAAAGGAGGAACAATTCTCCAAACCATAGCCTTAGAAATCGTACACTTGATCCCAAGTTGAAAACATACCTTGATCTTATTCTTCTCCTCCTCCTTCTCCTTCTTCTCTCTTTCCTCCCTCCCCCTCTCTCTCTCTACGGTTTGTCCTCCAAATGAGACCAAATTTTTTGCTCTTATCCATGTTTTGTTAAGGCCATGTTTGGCCAAAAACAAGAAAACCCATTTTTGTTTTAAGTTTTCATTTTTGCATTTGTGTCCTTAGACTCCTTTCTTTTGTGCCAAACTTATGCCATATTCTAATTTAGCCCTCATTTCTCTCTTATTTCAATCCAACTTATTAAATTTTTACTGGGCATCCCCTCTTTCATCTTATGACACTTAAGTCCTTATGGTAAATGACTAATTTACCCTTGGCTTATTATAAATTCTGGGTATCTAAATTTCCATTTTTTGCATTTAACTTACGAAAACTTCAATTTATGCCTACAAAATACCCTAAACATGTCGAAAACGACTAGGGTATATTTCGGGGCGTTACACTGTAGCCCAAAAAGACACAAGAAGGAAGAGTAAATAAATATCACAAAGACTATGGGTTGTGTGATGGAGCCGAGATCGACTCAGGTTTGATTCCTCCCATTGGCACTTGTATCAAGTGGTCGGGTCGGTGGTCGACCCCATACATGGGGCATATAGAGGTCGCCTCAAATCCTAGCACATTGTTTTTCCATGATAGACAAAGATGTCTACATGAATTGTGTTGTTTGTGTGGATCGTGGGCACGATCATTTGTATGTGCACCTAGGGGAGGGAAGTAAAATGTAGGTTTTGTCTCTACCGAGCATAGCCTCACCCCTGTCATGGGAACCCCTTTTTTCACAGTACTAGTCAATGCATGGATGTATCGGCTCCTAGAGGCCACGCTGGAGAAGAGGGGCCGTGCTGTGGCCTTGATGTGTTTGTATATGGATGAGAATCATACTGTAATGCATATCCCTGTTTTGTATATTTGAACAACACTGTCTCAACACAGAAACTACACATGGAGTTAAAGCTACAGAACTTTCACGCTGAGAATGAGATCCAGATGAAGTCTGTTTATAATAAGAAACTAATATAAAAGATGATAGAGTCTGGTAATATATTAGAATACATCGGATAACCATCTATGATCATATTGACAGGTTATCCACAGATCTCTAAGTTTCAATACATAATCCTTCCATAATGTTAGATTCAGATATGAATCCAACACAACTGGTGCCTTAGTCCACCAATCCATTTCAACTGGAACTAAATAACTCCACTTATAATGTTATGTCATGATACAACTGATTTATCTTCTGATTTCATGTCCAATGAATCATTTTACAAAATGGGTCTGGTTTTGTCTGCCCAGTTTTTGATGTTACACCTCACCATTCATTTATATCAAACCCATCCTTTGTAAGAACACTGAGATCACTAAGAATCTAAGTTCTTCCTACTACACTTTCACACAGCTAATCACAGACAACATATGTAATAAAGACTGGTGTTTCAACTTCAGAGATGTCTGAGTCCCACTTTCAATATCTACATATTATTGCTTCTATGATGTTTGAACAAAGCACTTATTGATTTAAGTCCAGCAAGATTTAGTTTACATCAATCAATAACAAAATATAAAGATTATAACCCAGTACTCACACCAGCTACCATGTCCTATATATAAATATGATGTTATTTACAGTTCATACTAAAATAAAGAAAACATAAATACTATATGATAACAATGTATATCACTTATGCAATGCTTATACTATAACTAAATACAAATAAACACTACATTATGTCAATTATATACATAACAGAATATAATACCTATCAATAAAGTTCGTCAACAAACAACGGCAAGACATGAAATATTCTAAAGAACTGATATATCCCATGGTCATGCCTATAATGTCATGTGAATAGCCTATCATATGCATAATCATCATGTTAATATAGAGATATAATAAGATCTCTCAATCCACTAATAATAATGTCATCAACTCAGTTAATGATAACTGATCTCAGAATTATGGTAGATTTCTTACAAACATTTACACTAATAAGTTTACATTATTTATAGAATAGTCTCAACTAGTCTATAACAGTCCCTAATAATCAAACTGTAATATGCCAAAAATCAGTTAACAACTAATACATCAATTCAGAAAGACCTAATAACTGAGTCTTCAAGGTGTCTGGTTTTGAAGATCAAAAGCTCTACATCAATTTTACAGATGCAACTATAATTTCATGGAGAACACTAGTCCAAATTTCTTCTCCCCAATTGAAATCAGTCCCAAAATCTATGCGGTATGGGGTCAAAATAGTATGTACCCAATGGAAATCCTGGAAAACGGACCATAACAGTTATAGAGTTCTAATTTGGGTGATTCAAAAGCCTACATCCATTTTACAGATGCAACTATAATTTCCATGAAGAACACTAGCCCAAATTCCCTCATTTTCTCAACCAAAAATCTGTCTTAAAATTTGGACAGTGTATAAGGTCAAAACAGGACAGCCTGTGGTAGTCCTAGAAAATGGACCATAACTTAAGCTCTAGAGGTCCAATTGGGGTGATTCAAAAGCCTAACATCAAGTTCACAATTGCAGCTACAATTTCTATGAAGACACTAGTCCAAATTTCTCCTTTTTCCCAATCAAAAATCTCGATGTTTCATAGGGCCAAAATAGGGCAGCATTCCCATAGCCCAAAAATTCAGCCAAACAGCCCCTAAGGAGCTATAAGATTGGATTATCAGTCCAAACAGCCCATAAGGAGCCCTAAAACCTATTTTTTCAAACCAAGCATCCCCAAGGAGTTGTAAAAATTGATTTTTTAGTCCAAACAGCCCTTAGGTAGTTATAAAAATTTTTTTTTTTTTTAACCCAAACAAATTTTTAAGGAAAAACACAACCAAAAACAACCCCTTAGAGAGAAAATAAACCAAAATAAAGAAGAATCCCTATATCTTGGAGAGTAGAAGAACTGAAGGAGGTCTCAAGAACACCTCCTAATCCCGAAAAATTCGATTTCCCGAAACCACTTCCTTTGGATCTTCGATGAAATCCCTTTTTTTTTGTACCCACACGTAGCCCTCGTTGAGTAGAAGAACTTTTGTTCTTGGCCCGACGAATTATAACCGACGGAACTCCGTAGATTGAAGAGAGAAGTCTTGGGAACTCTCTTTCTTTCCTCTCTTCCTCTCTCTCACGTACTGCCCAGAAAATGGACTCCCCCTCTCCTAATTTCTCTTTTGTTCTAACTTAATGCTTAAGTTAGACATGTGGCCCACGTCGCGCCACATGTCCTTGACTTATAAGAGTCCGTTTCTACCCCGAAACAATTTATTTTGTCTCGATTCAAGTTCAATTTATTTTAAATGAACTTTACTTAATTTATTTTCCACTTTCGAGATTTTTCTCAAAAATCCCGTTTTTAAGGTCCACCGGACACCCAATGTCTTGAAAATTGTGAAAATCCGACTATATCATAATTTAGCAAAATTCATCTAGGTCACTAGATTTTGTAAGACGAATCCAACGGTGAGGTCATTTTCGTCATCCGAGATCTAGAAAAATTCCAGGTTTACAACCTGTATTATTACGACAATTTACCCTTTTTGCCATTTTTCAGAAAAATTCAATTTTTCTCTAGTTTTACACTTTTTATTTTTTTATTTTTTGAGAATTTTCTTTTAGTTTGTTGGGAAAGATAAATTGTTATGTGATTTTGGAATTCTAGAATTGTTTTTCCTGCTATTTAAGAGTTATAACATATGTGATTTATGCTTCAAAATGCTAGAAAAGTACTATGCATTTGTGCTAAGTATATGATGCATTATAAGTCCTTACATGTTAGTAATTTCTTTGTATAAATTATTGGATATGTTAGTCTCATGGTGTGTTTTTATGTAATTCTTTCTAATGTTGTTTGTCATTCATTTTATCATTCACTCATTCTTAATTTAGTAAACCCTAAAAATCCTGTTCAAGCATTCTTGTATGACAGTTGTCTTATTGATCATATACTAAAAACATATAAGTTGAAAAAATATGGATAATAGGATTACATTGTAGTCATACTCAAGTTTTCAACTTAAATTCTTGGCATATGATTGGTGAAATTATCTGCAAATGATGCTTGAATTGTCCATTTGGACAGTTTAGAAATACATAACATTTATGAAATCACATGCTTATGCTTTATCATTTTGATAAATTTCAACAGTAATTCCCTTATTCTCTGGGTGCATATTTGGACAAGGTGACATATTGTTAGCAACTTAGTTAAGAAAACTAATAATATGTTTATACCTTGGTCATTTAGTGTACTTGGAGAACTATAGGGAAATGCTATCGAAATTTCCTCAAAACGAAACTAAGCAAGTTGGTGATTGATTCATAGGAATTATGTATTTCTAAATGGGATGGGAACCAATACCTGATATAGGAGTTTGATACATGAAGATTCATTGTTATGTGATTGAAGGATTTAATTTGCAGAGGTACGAGAAAAATGTCAATAGATAAGAGTTTGATGCAAAAGTCAAGAGTAAGGAATGAATATGAGATAGGAGTCTCATAGTTCTTAGACTTTGCCTTTAATAATGTACCGGGAAAAGAAATACCCTCATGTCCTTGTATTCGTTGCAATAATTGTCTATAGCAAAAGCAAGAAACTATGTATGACCATATATTATAGATGATGTGTAGCTAATAATACTAGTAAGCACATAAATATATATTATTTGATATATAAGTTTTAATTTATTCCATATTATTTATGTAACTTATTTATATTTTTATTTTATAAATTACTTTATTATATAGGAAATGTCTTATCGAAGAGGAAGAGTACAGATAATGTTTCCAGATGATGACTCCTGACACCCATACCGTAACATGCAAGCTTACAACCTCGTAACTACTTCTACTAGTTCTTATGCTTTTCGTTTTTAAGATACTTCCACTATTGGTATGTTTAAGATAATTATGCTTAGCTTTACTTATGATATTTGTGTTTACATATGTTTAATTTCTCAAATAATGAAAATTGATTATTTAATTTTATATAAGAGAATAAATTATGTTTCTTATAATTTCATTCTTACTTTCTTAGAAGGTTCCTCTGAAGAAAATAGACATTTCGCTAACGCTAACTTGGATTTGCTTGGAATGAAACCTGATGAAAAAAAAAAAAATCAACACAATTCAATACAAAATACCAAATTGTTTATCATGACAAAGGCGAAAGACTTTTTAGTTATATGGGGACATTGGTACGATCTCAACACAATGTACCCATCCAAGTCCAAGATTGGCATCGCGTTAGTAAAGATGTAAAGGAAAAGTTTTGGACCATAATATTGGTATGTCAATTACTATTCACCTAAATTGTAATGTTATTGTTTAAAAATGAAACCTCTTATTTATATATGACATTTTTATGAAATATAGGGAAAATATGAAATGGATGAAACATGCAAGAGCTACATTCTTCAATATTATGGAAATCTGTTTAGAAGTTAAAGAAATAAGATGAAGGCCAAGTATTATGACCCTTACAATAGAGATGAAGAGTTATTGAGCCACAAACCTCCACACTTATTAGATGATGAATGGAGGTGACTCATTAACTTTTGGGGCACACTTGAGGCAAATGTAAACATAATGATTTTTTTTTCATATAGTGTATCTTTTCATATTCATCTTCAAATAAGATCATATTTATTAGTTATATCTAATTTAATACTTCATTTATAGTAACTTTTATTATGTTTCGAGTAGCTATATAGGCGATATGCTATTTTTTAATTGATATAGGATATCTTTGAAAAAAAACAAAGCTAATATAGGTAAAGCAAGTCATAAAGCATACATCGGGATCAAAAAGTTATGCTCAATTCTGACATAAATAGGTAGAAAATTTATTATTAATAAGATTTTCTTGTACATCAATAGTTCATAAAAAATAACTTAATTGTTTTACTTGTAAGAATAGGCACAAAAAATGGACGATCGAACTGAGCATAATAGAGTTGAGATGTTTGTTTTAACACATAAAAAAAAAAAAAAATGAGACGCTTGTTGATGATCGTTCAAAGTAGATCATGTAAACGAAGTATCTAAATTTTATATACTTGCATTTCAATCATAGCTACATACTAAAATTTTTGTACAAGTCTAACAATTATTTTTGTTTTTTGTAATGTCATGATCAATTTGAGCAGTTACTATCCCAACTTGAAGGGATGTCTTATTTTTCTCCTACTGCTTCTGCATCATCTATAGCATCTACATTTGCAAATGACATATATACTCAAGTGATAGGTCAAAAGAGGCATGGATGTGTTCAAGATTATGGATTTGGTGTTACTCTTACCTTAGTCTTTGGTAGTAGGTGTAGTAATGGGTAACAAGACTACTTGGCAAGACAACTGAAATGCCCAAGAGATGTTAAGAGTTGTAAAACAAAAGTTTACAACGACAACTAAAACATTTGAAGAGAAGTTGGTATAAGTTCAAAGGAAGACATGAGAAGAAGTGAAAGAAAAGTTTGATGGAGAAATTATGGAAATGTAAAGAGTGCAAGCACAACTTCAAGAATAGATTATGCAAATTATGCAACAATTTCAACAAAGGCAATAGTAGACTTACATTATACTACATTTTATATGATACATTCTCCTCATTTTTTGGACTTTTTATGACTGATATGTGATGGTTGGTTAGTTGACTTATTACATTTTAAGTTAGAATGCAAAACTAAATTTGTTATTTTTTTTTTTGTCATATTATGTTAGTTTTTAATTATATAGCTTAGGATAATTTATTATGATATATTGTACTATTTTAAATTTTGAATTTCAGAATTGTTGAGTTGCTTACTCGTGATACATAGGTCTAAAAATTTAATTACTATTATAGGTTTGGAAAATGAGAATCATAAAAGACCACTGTTTAAATAAAAATAAATTTTTAGTCACTTGCCAGTAAAAAACTCATGTGACAAAAATGTATATCTTTAGTCACGATCACGTAACATACTGTGACCATGTTTATAGGTGGCACTCGCTGTTTAGTCAATTTTGTTTGATCGTGACCAAAAGGTTGCCCTTTTGGTCATGGTTTTGCTCCTGACGGTGACCAAAGGGTCCCCTTTTCAAACAACCCATCCCTCCATTTGGGTCACTGTTTTTCTATGGTCATCACAAAAAATGGATCATATGGTCACGATTACATAGGAAACCGTGACTAAAACCTTTGCCTATGCCTACTATTGTGACGCTTAGTCACAGTTTTATAAAACCACGACAATAGGTTTTAGTCACGAAGTTGTATGATTTGGTGACTGTGACCTAAAGTCTTATTTCTTGTAGTGAAATATGTAAGCTACAACGAAAAAGAAACAAAAGGCAAAGTGATGGTGCCATGCTTGAAATGATGATGCACAAGGTGGCAATCAATTTCAATGTGTTTGGTTCATTTATGAAAAACTGTGTTGTGAGCCATTTGAATAGCACTTTTATTGTCACAATACGTAAGAGTGGGATGAGAAAAAAAATACTTCCATATCTGTAACTAACAACGCAACCAAACAATCTCTTTGGTAGTAGATGTCATAGCACGATATTCCGCTTCGATTGAAGATAGAGAAATAATGGCATGTTTCTTACTATTCCAAGAAATAAGAGAATCACCCAAAAAGATATAGAAACCAATAGAAAATTTGTGATCAGTGGGGTCACTGCAATAATCAGCATCAGAGTATGCACGTAGCTCCAAAGAGGAGGTAGGCGAAAGTAGAAGACTCTAAAAGACTATACCTCGAAGATATTGTAAAATACGAAGAACAATCGCCAAATGAATTGTAGTGGGAGAAGCAACAAACTGACTAACAACGTGAACAACATAAGCAATATCAGAATGGGTAATAGTAAGATATACCAAGCTCCCAACAATAGCATAATATAATGTAAGATCTGACAAAGGCACACCATCAGAAGAGGAATACTTTGCATTAACCTCAATGGGAGTATCAAAAGTCTTATTCTAAAACCTGGGAAAATTTTAATTTTTCTGAAAAATGGCAAAAATAATAAAATTGCCATAATGGTTCAAAGGAAGCTCCTGAAAATTCTTCTAGATCTTGATGACGAACGATTTCATCGTTGGATTCATCTCGCAAAATCTAGTTACTTAGTAAGATTGGTCAATTCGAGACACCTACTTTGATTTCGTGGAGGGTTATTCAAAGGACTGTGGATGAGATTTCTACGAGAATCTCGCAGAGTTAATAAATCTCTAAGCTGTTTCAATTAAAATAAATCAATCAACCGGATCGAAATAAATTGATTCGAGGCAGAAACAGACCCGAACAAGTCAAGACACGTGGGGCAATGTGGGCCAATTTTTTATTATTAAAATAAGTTAAAAGATAAAAGAAAAAAGAAAAGAAAGAAAACGGAGGAAGAGACAGAGGGATAGAAGAGAGAGAGACTCTACCTTCTCTCTAAGATCTACGGAGATCGGGTAGTCGGTTTCCGACGGACCAAGAACTAAAGTCGGAGTATGCGTGGATACCAGAAACTCCAAATTTTGCCGAGGTTTCAAGGTGAGGTCTGAAGTCGAAAGTTTCGGTTCGAAGTGTCCACTGACTTCGGGTCGTTGCTCACGCTCCAAGAGGCAGACTTTCCTTCTTGGTTTATTTTCCATTATAGGGGTTGTTTGGTTATTTTAATTCCTAAGGGGCTTTTTTGGCCCTTTTTTCCTAAGGGGTTGTTTGGAAAATTAATGGTTATGGGAATACACCGCTTTGACCCTATATGATGTCCACCTGGGCTGATTTTGTTAGAAAAGGGAGAATTTGGACTAGAATTTTAAGGAAATTGTAGCCCTATCCGATAACTTGATGTTAGTTTGAATCACTAAATCGGACTCCTATAACCTGCCATGGTCCGCTTCCGTGGATTGCCCTAAGTCAGCTCTGCTTGGCCGAACCTATTGTCCAGGTTTTGGGACCGATTTTTGGTTATAAAAAGGGAGAATTTGGACTATTATCCTTGAAGGAAATTTTATTCCTATTCGAGAACTTGATGTTAGGCTTTTGAATCACCCAAATTGGACCTCTATAACTCAAGTTATGTTTCGTTTCCCAGGACTGCCCTAAGCTACCATGTTTTGGCTGAACCTACTGCCAGGTTTTTGGGACTGATTTTCGGCTGGGAAAAAGTGATAATTTGGACTAGAATCCTTCTAGGAACTCATAGATCTATCTGAGAACTAGATGTTAGGCTTTTGAATCACCCAAATTAGACCTCTATAACTCAAGTTATGGTTCATTTTCCGGGACTTCTACAGCTTAGGTTGTTTAATGATTTGTGTTCAGATTTTTGCCACAATTGGTATATGATTGTAGTATATCATTGCTTGAATTGAGTGATATACTTGGTTGAAATTGTGTGGAAGTCAAATTTATTCTAATGGTTTGGTTTGTGATGTGCTTATGAATAAGGCACATTACATGGCTTATTGTAGGCTAGTTGTGGACATGTCTTTGGCAATCTGACTTAGAGGTTGATGGATGTCAAGTATCGAGTAGTAGTGACTTGTGATTCATGTATGCGTGTATTGATATGATGGCATGACATGTATGATATATTTGGAATTTGTATGCTTGACATAAATGTCCAAATGATAAGCATGTGGGTAATTATGTGAATGAGTAGGCATGCACATATAACACTCATCATATACTGGAGTATGGTATGAATGATCAATGGCATGATCAGATCGTGATTATGCACTAGGACATCACATGACAAAGGGTGTGAGTGCATGGTAGAGATCAACACTGTTTGCACCATGGTATGTCATGGGTACATGGTTGATCGACACTATGTTTAAGGTTAGATTATGGGTTCCTAGAATACGGGAAAACAAAATGAGTCTCACGGCTTAAAAAAATGAAAAACATGTATTTGGTATAGCAAGTCAGTAGATCCTCCTGTGGTGAAAGACCAAGTATTGAGATTAGACATGATCACCAGAAGAGTTTATTAAAAATGTCTAAAGGCGCGAGGTCCTACTTGCACTTAAACTGCGGCCCACAAATGCATAAACACATGCACTGGGAAATGCAAGCTGATATCGGAATCATTCAATGGATTTTGATTTATAAACAAAGAGCTTTTGTTTTGAAAAATGGCCATTGATGGAACATAATGATTTGAAACCGGTTTTTCACACTCCTGTGATATGCATGTGTGAGGGGAGTCGGATACCGGGATAGGTGAGTCACATTCTCATCCTTGACATGTAGACATTTGAGTAGGAATGAACATGTTTTTACTTGAATGTGTGGTGTGCCATTACATGTGCACTTAGGTGGGGAGTAGCCCTTGTCGAAGGTATTCTCTACTAGGCATTGCTCACCCCGTCGTGGGACTCCCTTTTAGGTACAAGGAGTGTGCAAGGAGACGGTCACCTGAAGGCCATGGAGCCAAGGCTGATGTGGCTTGATAAATATTTCAGAACTCGCTCGATTTTTTAGAAAATATGGCTCCGATAAATGGGACACAATGGGCAGGTATCGAAATACCCAATCCAGGAATTCTGGTTGTTAATAGGACCCTGCTTTAGGTGTCACAACAGACAAAGCTTAGGTAAACGATTACCTAGGGAGCTCGAAAGTGGGTATCCACAAGTAATTCTTGAAACGAGCACAGCTTGGTATCAGAGCTAAGGTATACGAATACCTAGGCTCGATGGGATGGGTTTAGACCATGCATTCATTGTGCAATTTTATGAATTGTTGTAATAAATGTGTAACAAGTCACTGATAACGTGGTGTTACAATCGTATGAATTATATACACGGTAGAATGTATATAGGAAAAGATGAACACTAGGTTAGAAAACATAACCTTAAGAGTTCAAAAACTCGGATGAACGGGCCAGTTTAGGATGTTGATGTCTATTAGTGGTTGGCAAGTGTGCATCAAGTAAATAAACAAGGAGAGAAATCTCGATATGGGCTTAAAGGTTGAAACCTTGGAAAAGTCGTTGATTGTGAATTCTCCTCTAGGAACTAAGGTGAGTGTTGATTAGATATGTCAGGATTGTGAGTTGGAGATCTCCGAGATTCTTCTCACTGTGGACTTGAGGGTTATGGACATGTCAGAGTTTGATGTCATCCTTAGGATGGACTCCATGTGACTTATATTAATCGAATCATTGATCGGTGAACGCAGGAGGGGCTACCACCTGCCACAGTAACAATATTCGTGTTAGGCTTCAGGGGATGCTAATGATGTTTTACCCCAAACCGTTTGACTCGCATGGCACGAAAGGTAAAGATGGGTTACAGCTTCCACCTCGGCTGACGAGGCGAGATAGACGGATCCGCCAGGTAGCTCAGAAGTAGCATGAGGATGTTTTTCCGATGAGCTTACTCCGGATTACTCCGCAGGATGCACTTTGTATTGAGTTACACCCGGTACACGCCTCTACTTCTATGACTCCAACATAGGATGACGCTCGATTGAGTTGCAGGAATTCAAGGTCCGTATGTAGGGAATTATTGACAAGAGTTTATTGGGACAAGCACTCACCATGGGGTGCTCAGCTTCTATTTGAAAAGAAGAAGCGACAAGACCCTTTTAATCGTGCATTGATTAATGACACCAGAATAGGTTACGATCAAGAATCGGTACCCCTTACCGAGGATTGATGGTTTGTTTGATCAGTTGAGAGAGGCACAGGTCTATTCCAAGATAGACCTTTCGCATGTGCTGTTATCATTAGCCGAGATTTGTGGAGGCTGAGTATTCCAAGACAAAGATTTAGAAGGGTACGGGGCATTTCGAGTTCACTATGATGCCATTTGGCTTGATAAATGCTCCAACTGGCATTCATGGATCTCATGCATAGGGTATTCTAACCCTACTTAGATCGGGCCACATGTCTCAGGATGACATTTGATATACTCTCAAATTATGAGGAACATAACGATCACTCTGAGAACTGTTCTCAGCCCCTCAAAGATCATCACCAGTATGCCAAGTTTAGTAAGTAGCTCTTAGCCATCGAGGTGAGATTTTTGGGACATGTAGTGTTAGCTTCGAGTGTGTCTGTGGACCCAGAAAAGGTTGAGGCATTTATGGTTGGGAGAGACCAAAGTCAATCTTTGAGATCCGTAGTTTCTTGGGATTGGCAAGGTACTATAGAAGATTCATTAAGGACTTCTCTCGGCTAGCTGCACCTATGACAAGATTAACTCGGAAGGAGGTCAAATTTGAGTGGAATGACCTGTGTGAGAAGGCATTCTAGGAACTGAAAATGAGGCTTACTAAAACCCCTATTTTGATAGTCCCGGAAAGGGGACAGAGGTACATGTTGTATCAGGATGCCTCAAGGACTGACGGGATGCGCTTTTGATGCAACCGAGGGTAGTAGCTTATGGTTCTCGGCAGTTGAAGAATCATGAGCGGAATTACCCCATGCATGACATGGAGTTGGCGGCCATAGTCTTTACTTTAAAGATTTGGTGCCACTACCTATATGGTGAACATTTTGAGGTATTCTCAGACCACAAGAGTCCTGGCATATCTCATACGCTGGACTTCAACATGAGCCATCGCAGGTAGATGGAGTATATGAAGGATTATGACTTCACCGCATTACTATATCCGGTAAGGAAAATGCTGTGGTTGATACTACTAAAAGTCACGGAGTAATCAAGCAGTGTACTGAGAATGGCAAATGCTCGAGGCGTTGGACAATTTAGGTCGCAGATACAACAAGCTCAGGTGTTTGAGCTCCAGTGGCTACGCCCATCCCACGAAAGGCAGTGATTAAGTCCCAAAGCAGAGATCGGTCAAATTAAATCCATAGAATTCTGTGTTAACGAGGTCATTGGTTTGGACTTCGGTTTTAGGGGCGCCACACTTATTATCGTAGTGTCTAAATGCTTCAAGAATATATACAACATATTTTGACTAAGAAAGAAGATAACCTCTAAGCGAACAGGCTACCTCGATACCTGGAAGAAATATCAGAGGACTTATCCTTCATTTCCAAATCGTTTAGCTTAACTCGCTTCAAACTCGAAATATCATTAACATCATCACCAGTAATAATCATGTCATCAACATATAGAGAAAGAATGATATGACCTGCATCAATACACTTAACAAAGAGAGAATAATTATAACTACTAGCAACAAATCCAAGAGAGGAGATCACAATAGAAAATTTCTCAAACCAAGCATGAGGTGGTTGTTTGAGACCATATAATGCCTTCTTGAGCTTGCAAACATACCCAAAATCATGAAAATACCAAGAGGGCTCCATATAACTTCTTGAATATCTCCATTTTGTGAAGGCATTTCTAACATCAAGCCGAGATACACTATCAGGATCGGTTACCGCAATAAGAGTATAAACTATAGTCATTTTTGTAACCGGAGCAAAAGTCTCCTCATAATCCATACCTTATTGTTGTAAATATCCTTTTGCAACCAACCCAGCTTTAAATCACTCAATAGATCCATCATAATTAGTCTTAATCTTATACACCCAACGATAACCAACAACACTCTCACCAAGAGGTAAAGGAACCAAATCCCAAGTACATGTCTTATGCAAAGCAGAAGTTCGTCATCCATAGCTTGTTCCCAATGTGGATAAAAAATTGCCTCTTTATAGGAAGAAGGCTTAGAAAAACAATGAATAGAAAGCTAAAAATGAAGTAAAAGATGAAGAATAACAAGAATAGGAAAAATCTAGTGATTTTGTGGACTGACAAACACATGTGGATCAACGTAGAGGTAGATCTACAATCTCAAACAAAGCTTAAGGAACCATAGGAGAAGAGGGAGCTTTAGGAGTCCCAAAGAGAAAAGTGTCTATACCTACAAAACTATTGGTAATAAGACGTTGAGTATGATGCAAAGGAAAAGGAGGAAGAATATGAGAAGGGGTATCTGAAGTACTAGGAACCTGAGATGATAAGTTATTAGAATCCTTAAAAAAGGGATTGCTGAGCTTAAAAGTCATCTCTTTTTAGTCCATTTTTCTGTTTGATTTACAGTTAAAATTGAATAATTGATATACAGAATTATGAAGAAACTCACCTATTTGTCATTAGCAGAAGAGAGAAAGAAAGTAGAAAATACAAGAATAAGGAGGAAAGATGCGTCAATGGCAGAAAGGTAAATGAAAAGAATTGGTTGATCTATCATGCATTGGGATTGTACAATCAATTCTGAGGTCGCACACCAAGAGAATCAAGGAATTTCGATGTGTCAGGATGTTAAGTACTTATCGCCAGATGAAGGGTAATCGTGGAGCTAAGAGAACGACGTCATGATAAAGATTCGAGGTCGACAATGTAACACCTTTAAGCTATGAGAGTAGCTCGACCGGAAGAAGTCATTAACTTAAGTCGATGTCGCGACGTGAGATTGATGTCGCTATCGACGATGTCGCGACAAGAGCTGAAGTCACGAGCATCAAGAACCATCAAGAGAAGACCGCAGCCATAAGTCGCGTCGCTGACAGCGATCAAGTCACGGCCACCAGACCGCCACCAAGGGTGAAGTTTCATGAAGTGAGGTCACGATAACAAATTTCAAGTCGCGAGCATTCAAGGCAAGTTGAAAACTGCACCGATCGAGGTCATGTCTCGAAGACAGATCGAGGTCGCGAAGCATCGGCAACCAATGAAAAGCCTTAGAGAACTGTCGATGTCGCTACGAGATCGGTCGCTGGCATCGAACGACTGCATCAATGATGCAGCCTTAAGATGATGTCAGCGACAAAGAGATCGATGTCGCGACATCCAAGACATCGCTTGAAAATGCGCTTGAAACGTGCCGAGGTCGCGATAAGATATCGACGTCGCGACATCGTGTGAAAGAACAATTGAAACTCGCTAAGACGTGAGAAGATGTCATTTAATAAGATGGTGAGGTCATGATAATTCAAGAATGACTAAATCAAGGCTACATAGTAAGTCAAGTCGCGACGTTGGGGATCAAGGTCATGGAGCATCGATGATGTCACGATAAGGAAATCAAGTCGCTGACTAATGTGCTGAATTAGGCCCGATACTTAAAATCCACAAACAGTTACACGGATTAGGCCCAATTGAGGAACCCTATAAATAATACGCAATTTATCCGACTAAGAAAGTACCAAGGCCATGCATTTAGAGGTCCGATAAATAAAGCTCATTTTCTTTCTTTATTTTTTTTCTTTTCTTTATTTTTCTTAATTTTTCATTTCGCTGCTGAGGAGCGTATTATGCTCATATTTTTATTTTTTCGTTGTATTTTTGAATCGATGTTATCGCTCGAAATGGGTCAATGCGCATTTCAATTTCTTTCAAATTCACCGGAATGTTTCAGTTCGGGACAAATCTCGAATTCGATTGTTTCGCCAAATTGCGTATTCTTAAGGATCGTAGGAATGATGTCTCGTAATTCAAGAATTAAGGAATCCAATTTTCCATTGCTTAACGTTATAACGAATTTATCTTTCCCGTATTCAAGCCTGGAAGAACTCTGTTAATTTCAAGTAATAAATTTACTGGCTTTGGGTTTATTGTCTGGGATCCTAATATCATTTATACCTGCTAAGATTTGCGCTATTACTCGATTTCAAGGAGGTCCTCCGAGTGACACAGGAAGACATTCCCGAGAGTAACGTATACTTTCAAGGTATATTAACTCCGTCATAGGGATCTGCTTCTGTAAGTCTACTTAGATAAATCCTCACTTGAAATCAAGAACAAGTCGAATGAGTTATCTATTTAAACAAGCAAAAGAGTTCACCTCAATTCTGATAGTGAGGCCAATCTTGTTAGCCGAGATCTAATCAAGGAAAGGTTGATTCATTCTAATTCCCGAGGAGAGCAACTGGAAGTTGTATATCCTTGCTTGACCGATAACTTGGGAGCTAAGTTTTACAGTCCATAAAATGGGTATGAAGTATTGCAAAAGAAAAGTACCCAGATTAAGGAGGTCCCTTTTTAAAAGTAGTTATCTAATTCCTTGTATTCGAGAGAATCAGTCACTGATAATGAAATGTGAGTACGAGAGACCAACCGCATCACAACACTGATGTATTTAAACTTGAGATAATCAAGAAATTTTACTGTAATTAACTACAGGAATTGATAGTCTACTATAACGCTTCTTCTTAATGTGTCTTCATGGAGCACTACTCGCATTTTATTTCTCCTATTAGAAATTCATTATTCTTCATTTTTTTATCTTTCCAGACGCTGGGTAGTTCGCTATCTTTCCTTTGTTGTTTAATATTCCAGTGATCTTAATGCCGGATCCTATCATCATTATCATTTTGTGGTCCAAATAGTATGAAATCAGAGTAGTCAGGTAGTTGATTTAAAATTCTTCGATCTCTCGATCGTATATCCGGACTTAAATCCATTTGGCTACTGTCGACCGCACTCATAATGTAAGACCAAACAAAACTCCGAAATGAATTACGCTAAGAGATTGGTGGTGTATATAGTATAACTAATCAACAAGTTTTAGGCGCCGTTAGCAGGATTAGACAATAGTCCTTTGGTAATAACGTCGTAAATTGTATGTGTTCTTTAATTACATCAACAAGTTTTTGAGCGCGTTCTTGTGATTAGACAATGATCTTTGTTGCAATACGTCGTAAATTTGTATGTGTTCTTTGGTCTACTAACAAGTTTTTGAGCGCTTGGATTGTCGGGGATCGAAAAGAATTTAAGTAGAAATCCAGCCGGATGAAAGAAGAAATACTAATTTGGACATTTTAAAAGAAAAAGAACAAACAAGCGTTTAAACGGTGACTCTTGTGGCCACTTGACCTTTAACGCCCATATTGAATATATTTATTGATTTTGACTCTGTCTATTAATGGGAGTATGTTTTGCTTACAGAAAAAAACGTCATGCGGAAAGCGAGAACAGGCGATTCAGGTACGACGCGGAAATAGAGCGGACGTAGGAAGCTTGAGAAGAGACCAAGAGGCAGAAAACTCAACCAGCAGTAGATGATCGAAGCCGGGATCAGGTTGAAATACATATAGAAAAAGCTAGAAGGCCTCCAGCCACTGATACAATGGAGGATTTCTGGAGACCAATTATACAGGAAGAATACTCAGCGATCAGACAGCCTGCAGTAGATGCTAATAATTTTGAATTAAAGCCAGCACTGATTACAATGGTCCAGCAGCATCAGTTTACTGGTCATCCCACTGAAGATCCAAACGAGCACCTGGGAAGATTCCTCAGGATGGCCAATACTGTTAAGCTGAATGGGGTGAGACCAGAAGTCATAAAACTGCATCTATTCCCATTCTCTCTAAGAGATACAGCAACTACATGGTATGAATCTTTACCATATGGTTCTGTTGATGCGGAGGAATGACAAACTCCATAGGTAAGATTCTTTCCCAGCCCTCACCTGAAAAGAAGGAGGAAATGCATTCTGTTCCAGCAGGGGAAGATGAAAGCCTGTATGTAACCTGGGAAAGATTCAAACAGTTGCTGAAGATGTCAATGCATGGGATAGATCTGAAGACTCGGATGGACATTGTATATCATGCCATAGAATGATATATCAAAAGGATCATTGATGCTTCATCGCGTAGGAGCATTCAAACGAAAAAGAGTGCTGAGAAGGGGGGCAAAAAGAAAGAGAGAAATTTGAGTTGAAGATCTGGCTAAATGTAACATGAAAACTCCTTCACAGGCTTTCAGAGAGCAGAGAGGAAAGGGATCATGGAGCTGAGCAAGATGACAGCCACTGGAGGCGAGTTGGATGCCATTATGCTGGATTAGACAAGCGAGAAAGAAAGGCCACACACACCACTCATGAAATAGGAGCAATTGAAGGGGAGTTAATGAAGGGAGTGCTGAAAGAATAACTGAGAAGGACTTTATGATGCTGAATAGGTTAAATTATTTGGGAACGAGCTTACCATTTCAAACGATAACCTACCAGCACATTATCACCCAGCACTCAGGAACTGAGGCTTCATTATGGTGGAGGGGGGCTATAAAGGCAATGAGGGCAGAACCCTCGACAAGGGTATCAACAGCCACAAGGTTCCAGCGTGTGACAGCCGGGGAAATGAGCACGAGAGCAGATATCGCGGGGGTCAGGGGGCCCATCTTTTGAGGAGCAGATGCTGCAGTTTATGGGGGATAATAAAAAGCTGTTAGACCTCATGACAAAAGTTTATGGAGAATTGGAGGCATTTGCTACCAATTCTGAAATTTTCAGAACACTACCAATGCATCCACTGAAGAACACGGAGACACAAGTAGAGGCGGCTAAGCACAACCGCAAAGAAGTCGAGGAGAAGAAAGATACCTTCCCAAGTGATACAAGGAAGAACCAATTGCATGGGCGTGCGGCGAGGAGTGGGAAGGAGTTAGAAGGAGAAAAAGTGACGACAACAAAGTATGAGAGACCAGAAGGAAGGAGACCTTTGGAGAATGATGAGGAAGGAGTAGAAAAGAAGAACATCCAAGGAACAAAGCCTGCAGTCCCATTTCCACAAAGACTGCAGAAATCAAAGATGGAGGAGCAGTTTGCAAGGTTCTTGAAAACTTTCCAGAAGCTGGAGATCAGTATGCCTTTTACTGAAGTGGTGACTCAGATGCCACTGTATGCAAAATTTCTGAAGGACATACTGAGCAAGAAAAGAAAAATAGTAGAAGAAGGAATAGTGAATCTCACTGCCACTTGCAGTGCAGTAATCAGAAAAGAATTACCAGTAAAGATGAAGGACCCGGAGTTTCACAATTCCTTGTAATTGTTGGAGGAATGGAATTCGGAAGCTCTACGTGACTCGGGAGCTAGTATCGATCTGATGCCTCTTTGCATTTGCCAAGAAATTAGAAGTTTGGGAGCTTAATCCCACAACTGTTACTCTTCAAATGGCAGACAGATCGATGGTGAAACCTGAAGGGGTCATTGAAGATGTGTTAGTCCCTTGGTACGGGAAAGTTTATGTTCAGTGTAGACTTCATCATTGGACATGGAAGAAGATTCACAAGTACCCCCACTATTAGGAAGACCATTCCTACTTCTAGAGCAACCTTGATTGACATGCAAAGGAGTTCTTATCTTAAGGGTTGGAGAAAAGGCTGTATGTTGATTAAATATAAAAATATAGATGATAGGGAAAGGGAGGATTTTGTGTATGATGATTTTGTCTCATTCTGACCACAAGTGTTAACAATGATTGTAACCTCAGTTTTATCAATGAAAAGAGATGAATTCCCATTATCAGAATGTCTATTAATTTCCATGCAGCAGTTTTCCTGCTATAGAAACTGTGTTGAGCTTGAAGCTAAACAGAAAAGATAATGGGGAAGATAGTGAAAAAGAGGAAATTCATCAAGGGAATAATACAAGAGGGTTTAGTTTGAGAGTTGCCATGTCATTTAAAGTATGCCTACTTAGAATTACCAAAGAAAAAACCAGTGATCATTTCAGCCAGATTAAGTGAGAATGAGGAACAAAGATTGCTGGAATTATTAAAGAAGCATAAGGAATCGCTAGCTTGGTCCATTGAAGAGCTGAAGGGTATCAGTCCATCAATTTGTATGCATAAGATTCTGCTAGAAGAGACTTCAAAACCATCTGTAGAACACCAGAGGAGGCTGAATCCAGTGATGAAGGAAGTAGTCAGGAAGGAGGTGCTAAAATTGTTAAATCTTTGTTTATCACATGCTATCTCGAGCAGATCTTGGGTGACCAGTTCTGTGTGGTTCCAAAGAAAGGGGGAGTTAGTGATCAGAAATGAAAAAATGAATTGATTCAGCAAACGATGAAGATGGAGGGTATGTATTGATTCTGAAAAATTGAATCTGTGACGAGAAAAAGATCATTTTCCTTGCTCATTGAGTAAGATGTTGGATAGGTTAAGCAGGACACCCTCACTTTTGTTTTACGGATGAGTGGTAGGATATAATCAGTTGCTATTGCACGGAAGGATCGAAGACCACGTTCACATGCCCTTATGTTCCCTTTGCCTTGAAGGATGCCGTTTAAGGTTATATGTCTCAGAAGCTACATTCGAGAGGTGCATGATATCCTATATTCACCGATTTGGTTGAAGAAGTGATGGAAATATTCATGGATGATTTTCACGTGTATGGATCAGGCTTTGATCAATGTTTAAACAATCAAAGGCTTGATTAACAAAGATTCTTTGAAGACAAGCGACTGTGACTGAATTGGGAAAAATGCCATTTATGGTAGCAGAAGGTATTGTTAGCAGGCGCAAAATTTACAACTTCTTTGGACTAGAAGTTGATCAGTCCAAAGTATCCATTATCAAAACTCTTGCACCACCTACTACAGTTAAAGGAGTAAGAAGCTTTTTGGGGCATGCTGGGTTTTACAGGAGATTTATCAAAGATTTTTCAAAAATAGCGAGACCATTATGCGGATTCTTGGAAAAGATCTGAGGTTGATTTTGATGACTCACAGAGAGTGCTTTTGCGAAATCAAGCTCAAATTGGTGCAGTATAATTCTTTGAGAATGGGATCGATTTGGAAATAATGTGTGATGCCCCGGTGATTTTTGCTATGGGATTTGTGTTGGGGCAAGAAAGAGAGTATTCAGGCCACATACTATGCTAGTAAGACCTTCAATGGAAGCAAGGTGAGAACTACTTCAACAACCGAAAAGGAAACGCCAAAGCTTTATTTATTGTGAAAAATTTAGGTAATACATTTTGGGATCCTGTATGTGGTAAATTCACCGACTGGCGCAAGTTAACTGGCACCGGCGTCGGGGTGCGAAGCTGCCAAGATCGATAAGGTGCGCCGCTGCAAGAGTTCGACGGAAATAAGTGGACAGTGCGGGAGTGTGGACAATGATAACCACCACTTGTCAGTTATAGAAAGAAACAAAGGATGAAGAAGAAAAATGTGCGTTAATGAATCTCCGTGATGAGCAATTTATTCAAGGCTTCTTCCAGTCCATGGCGTCGATATTGTAAATTATCCGTGCTCATGGAGTACGCCTTCTAATCTAATAATTAACAGGTTAAGAGGAAACCTTAATCGACAAACAGATATTATATTCGGGATGACCTACTTTATTCAAGAGGTGGCCGAGCATGATAATAAGAAGATGTGTTTAGCGAACAAGTGCAACATTTTAAAATGAATGCCATGCATCACCATATGGGGGACATTTTTCAGAGTAAGAACAAATAGACAAGATACTCCAATCGGGAGCCATTGGCCCAGTACAAATTATCTTCAGATCGTGTGCAGGTAAATTGTGTGACTATGCCATGATTGTGCCACGTAGAGAATGAAATGCCCCTGTGCTGTATAGGTGAGCGGTACTTTTAGAGGTTTGGGAATAGATTTTACGGGACCTTCACCATCATTCGAAACCTATACACCGCTAGTGAGATTACGCCTAAATGGGTGGGCAAATAGTTCCCGTCCAAGGAATGATGCGAAGCATTGGCAAAGAGTTTTTGGTAAAAGAATATTTGAAAGTGTGCCTGAACCCTTAATCCACTGGCTGGGCGGATAGGAACCCATTTCAAGTAAACAAATATTTGCAAAACCTATGAGCAGTGTAATGGTGATCATACAATGAGTTTAGCCTATCATCCTGCACTAAATGGACAAGGTAAATTTCCAATGGTGAGAGATCAAAAAGAATACTTCTGAAAAGACTGTGGAGCTCAAGCAGGGAAGGATCGTCTTCCAACTCGATGATGCAATTTCGCTTACAGGATCTGCTACAGACTTACTGAATGTGTCCCCATATGTGAGCGTTTTGCAAACCATGTCATCTACCTCTTGAATTAGAATACACAAGGCAATGTGGGCCATTAAAAAGTTAAACTCATTTCAAGGTCGCAAAGCAAGAAAAAGATCGTCTAACCTGGTCTCGAATCGGAAGAACTGTAGAATGAAGCCTATGATAATGCGAATATACAAAGACAAGACAAAGAAATGGTATGATCAGAAAACTTTAGAAGAGTTTAATAAAAAACAGCCAAAGTAATTCTGGGGATCGGTTGTTTCTAAGGAAAATTAAAACTAATCGATGGCTATACAAGGGTAATATACTACATTCGGGAGCAATAACAATCAAGTCCCAGATGATGTGAAGAATTCAAGGTCAATGGACAAAGGTTAAAGCATTATCTCAACAGTGGGAAGAGGAAATGAAGAACCTAAATCGGTTCTCGAGGTGCAGCAGAACTACAAATGTAAAGTCCACTAAGGACTCAAACCGAAAGAAATGCAATTCGGAGGTAACCCATGAGGATTGAAATTCGAATTTAAATTTTTGAATTATTTCTTTTCTTTTAGTTGTTTATAATTCGTTAGATTTGTTTTCTAGGAAGCGATAGATTTAATTTTAGAAATGTCATTGTAGCTTAATCTAGAATTTTCTAATATTGCAAAGATTCTTCAATCAAGTTAAAATACGAATAGTATGCAACTATAAGAGTTATCCCAAGAATTTATGAGGAGTCATGATATGAGAAAAGGGGAGTAACTCTCTCCCCAACCCAACCTCAGACATATTTGAATTAATTGTTAAATCTCGCTTAAAATACGCTTCGAAGAGATGTCTACACAAGTTAGGAACAATATGAGAATTCAAGGTTTTAAATCATCAATAAAGCGGTCAGCTAATGACAAAGAAGGCGGCGTCGCGAAGCAAAGCCGCTAAGGTCTTACAAACACTGATGTCGCACTACTTTGGAAAGAACAATTAGTGAGATGGGAAGAAGGGAGACGATGTCGCACAAAGGAATTAAGTTTCAAAAGAAGAAGGATTGTCACATCAAATGTGATCTTCGAACCTCGTGATTGTCGCAAGATGTTAGGTAGGTCACACATTAAAGTGCCACATGCCAACCATCATCAAAAAAAAGCCCTAAATTTAAGGACCTAAAATAAAAAGAGGCGGAATCAAGTCGCCACAATTCTTAATTGAATCATTAACTAACCCACAAATATCGATCAATCTGCAAATCGTTGGAATCTATTCTCGATTCATCTAACTATAATAACCATTCGCTTCGCTTCCTCCCAAATCTCTAACCCCTCCGAAACCCTAGCATTCCAAACTGGTTTGAAAAGCTTTTCTCTTGCTTCCAATGGTTGAATAACTCGGTTCCTAACCTAGACGAGATAATGAGGGAACACGAACAATCAGAAGAAGAAGAAACTCGCCAAGGAGAACGATGAGATTCGTCTCGAAGAGCAAGCAGGAGAGATGCCATCAAAAACGCCAGAAGTTCCGACAACTTCTCAAGACAGAGCAGAAGGGAAAGGGAAAGAGGAGAGAAGAAGAAGAAGTGTAAGACTTTACATTCATGAATTAAAGTTTTTTTTTTTATTCCCAAAGGAAGAAGCACCATAACAAAGGTTTCATATTAAAGCGAGATTCAAAACCCTGACCCTTTTTCTCATGAGATGATAGAAAGCAGAGAGGATGGAGAGTCTTCAAGGCACACCCAAAGGTATACAAAGACTGTGAGAGAGTTTATTCCAATGGCAGAATAAGGATGGAACCGTTATGTTAGAGGAGTCTGGTCTCATACGGCCAAGGCCATCAATGAGGCCCATGGATGACAATACATACATGGCTCCAAATTGAAAATTTGAAAAACCGAATTTTAGGAAGGATATGGGTAGAAGCCTAACTAATGGGAAGGGGGCAAGTGACCAAGGAGAAGGAAAGTCAAAGAACTCGAATGTGGAAGCCCCACCTAGAAGCGAAGGTATGGTTTTATTTCCAAGGCCCGTGTTGGTTCCAAATAAAACATTTATACGTGAGAGAACAAGCAGTCGCATCGTATGCCATACTCAAGGGGTACAAGATCACCATAGGAGTTATCATAGAGAACTCTATCATGAGATATCATGAAGGGAAGTAAAGAGGTTCCGTTTCACCCAAAGAACACCACAGCCTATGCTCAAGGTCGAGTGAAAGGAATTGGGGAGCCGGTTAGTTAGTTCCTAGAGCTTCACCACTCCTCTTCCTCGGCAGAGTAAAGTGCGCTGAGAACCAGAGGGAAAAAGGAGTGCTAGAGAGAAATGTGAGGTGAAACCTAAGCCGGGAGGATCAGAAAAGGAGACCCGCAGGCCACCGATCAAGGAGCAGACCCAAAGGACATCACCTCGACCACAATGATTACATTAAGCCTCATAGAGCACGAAGGGCAATGGGATGTAAGATACCCCAATAGGATTCTCCATCCCTCGCGCCTCCTCCCGTATGTGCCGTAAATTTTTAACACGGAAAGCCTGAAGAGGAGCAGACAAGAGAACAATTCGGCACTCGAAGCTCACATGATGCGAAAAGAATAGAAGAAAGAGAGATGAGTGAAACTTAAAACAATCTGTGAGAAGGGATGTATGAAAAAGAATTGAAAGAAGAGGACCAACAAGGAAGAAGAGTTAAAAACAGAAAAGAAAGAGAGCATGAAGTGAGGATCTCAAAGAAGAGAACAGTTGGAAGGAAGAACTTAATGCGAAAAGAGGTGGAACATATGGGAAAAATGTCAAGGTGCGAGAAGAGTTCAAGAAAGAAATCTAAGGAAAGAGATCAAGATTCAATAACCTAAACCGAGTCATGAAGCCTCTATAACAAGCAACTTGATCTAGATGCTCAACTCCTAGCATTGTTAGAGAAAAGAGATAAAGAGCATGACACCAAATCGTATGTGAGCAAAGGGTTTCAAATTACTATACAAATCTCTAAGGTAGGAGCCGGAAAACAAACTCAACGATGAGACAGCAAGCAATGGAGACTGAATCTCAGGCGTATGAATGGCCGGAAATTTGGGATTTGATCAACAATAATCTTAAGCAAATTCTTAGAAGTGATGATCGAATCGGAAAATACAATGAATGGCCTGGGAAAGAGGTGATGAGTCGAATGTAAGAAGGTCGATCTCTCTAAATGAGATTTTCATTGAAGAACAAACGGAGAAGGAAACCAAGTGAAGAGAAAGCAGTGAAGAGAAATGAAAATCCTCACTAAAGCCTCATCTAGGCAGCATTGACCTAGATCCCCTGTAAAATATTTTGTCCCACTCATTTCAAAAAGAAAATAAAACCTCTCTCGCTTGCAACTATCTACCATATCCTTCTCCTCCATACCGTATCCAATACTGCAAATCAATCGTAAATAAAATGAAAATTTAAATAGAAGTGTTAAAGCATTTTAAATTGATTGTTAAATGTTATGTTGTTTTGTGATTGCATGATTAGGAAATCATACAGTTCAAGAATAAAAATCAATAGAGGACATTATCTTAATTGAATGAAGCAGCTAGGAGTAGAGTAATAAATGAGGAAAAATTGCGTATCATGATAAATGCATCTAGTGTAATTGGAAACCCAAGGTAAAATTACTTATATTTAAATCACCGATAAGTCCGTATTAGATGTAAGGTAATACAAACAAGATGGAAATAAAACATATTTTTGATTAAGAATGTAAGTCAAGAATCTCATGGAATACTAAATTAACTTAACTACTACAAATAAAAAATAATAAAAGATCTAATATGAAGTTAGTCACAGCTGATAAATCCAGATTCTAGAATTTGTTAGATTATTGATTTGAAGCTAAATCCTAGTGATTCAAATTACAAGAGATGATAAAAGCTATTCTTCGATAGCCTGAGCCATTCTAGCTATCCCTATTCATATGCCGATGCATATACCGTGAGTTCCGTAATTGAGCCAATGCTTCTATTTTTTCAAAAGAGATCTAATGGAAACCCAACTCATCTTAAGACATCAATCCTTCCAAGAAAAAGAAACCTATGATTACCCGTGTGAATCCAAATATAAAGAAAGAATGAAGTTCTGGAAAGTACATGAGCTAGAAACTCAAAAAGGGAATGAAAGAAAAAGGCAAAGACAGAAAAGGCAAGAAAAGAAGGTTTCTAGGATAAGTTTTATCTTGTGGCCTAACCTCTTGAGAAAGATTAAGTTCTTAGGGGTATCAACACCCAGCACCCTAATGCCATCCGGTATGGAGTTACTGTCCCAAAGTTCACAAGAGTGTTAGAAAGCCTGGTGCCAAATACACTATCCCTTAGTGGTAGCAAACTAAGGAAATTCCCGTTGAAATTATAAGAGTAAAATATTAGGGGGAATACAAATACCAAACGAAGAAATCAGCAGAGATATCCCAAACATGAAGTCAGTGGAGTTTATTAGAGAAACTATAAGAAAGAAGCGGCATGAGAAGAGAAAATGTTGTTCAGGTGATTCAATCTAAAAATTCCTTCCATCCTACCCATTACCTAAGCTCACAATATGTTTCAAAAGACCCGATTGATCCGGGAAGGCCAACCACCTACATTAGTGGATCAGGAAAAACAAGCCTATGAATTGGAAAGGAAACAATCAAATTGTGAAGAACTTAGGAGTTAAATGACTCAAATTACTAAAATGAGTAAGGAAAATAATCTGGTCATTCAACAGGTATCCAATGAGATATTGTTTGAAACAATTTCAAATACGTTAGTTTGCATAGAATAAAGAGTAGAGACCACCTTGAACCTGGATTCGTTGTAGATGCATGTAAAATTTCGTATACCTTGCATTGCAATTAAATTGAAGGAAATCAAGTAACAAATAATGTAGAAAATGTCCTCTTGTTTGAGGACAAATAATTCTTTCTTTTTTTTTCTTGCTTCGAGGACAAGCAAAATTTTAAGTTTGGGGGAGTTTGATGAGCTTAGTCATTCTTTAACCCATTTTTCATGATTTACAGCTAAATTGAATAATTGATACATGCATCAGTAAAGAAACTCACCATTTAAGCCGCTTAGTAGAAGAGAGAAAGAAAGTAGAAAAATACAGCAATAAGTGGAGGAAAGATGCAAACATCGGCAGAGTAGAAGAGTAGAATTGGCTGATTCATTGATGCAGCTGGGATTGCATACCAAATTATGTCGCGACACCAAGAGAATTGGAAGGAATTTGATGGTATCGCGAAGAAAGGTATACCAGATCAGCAAATTGAAGGGTAAATTCAGGAGCCAAGAGAACGACGCCGCGATGCGATTCGAAGGTCGCGACAACAAACACCTTAAGCTAAGTGAGAGGCTCGACCTGGCGAAGGTCACGAACGGTTGATGTCGCTGACGCGGAGATTGATGTCGACATCACGATGTCACGACTAAGAGGCTAAAGTCACGGTTATCAAGAACCATAAAGAGAAGATCGCAAGCTTATGTCGGCGTCATGGCTACATGAGATCAAGTCGCACTTGACCGCCAACTAAGGAAGTTTCATGGGCGGAGGTCACGCGGCAAATGTTCCTGCGCCGCGATATCCGGCGCAAGTTGAAAATCTAATTGATCAGGCTGTCGCTATTACGGGATCGAGGTCGCGGCATCGTAAGCAACCAAATGAAGCCCGAGAATTCGTCGGCGTCGCATGAGATCGGGTCGAAGCATCGAACGACTGCATCAATGATGCGAGCCTTGCGATGATGTCGCGACAAGAGATTGATGTCGCGATGACCAAGACATCGTGCTTCGAAAGTCGGCTTGAAATGAGCCGAGGTCATACAAGATATCGACGCGGAAGATGATCGAAAGAACAAATTGAAACCCGCCAAGACGTGGATAAGATGTCACGCATAAGATGGGTGAGGGCCGCGCGACACCAAGAATGACTCAAATCAAGGCCATAAGAAGTCGGAAGTCACGATTGGGATTAAGGTCGCGGCGAACGATGATGTCGTTTGATAAGAACTGGAACGCGACTAACAGCGTTGAATCGGGCCTGGATACTAAAATCCACAGAAAGATATATCGGGATTAGGGCCCAATTGAGGAATCCATAAATACGCGAATATCCGATCAAGAGCAAATACGCCGCTGCATTTGTGAGGTCCGGATAAATGAAAGCTCATTTTCTTTCTTTATTTTTTTCTTTTATTTTCTTAATTTTTCATTCACAGTTTGAGTTGCATTATGCCTCATTTTTATTTTTTCAAGCATTTTCAACTGATGTTGCTGAGTCAAGTCACAATGCGATTTAATTTCTTTTCAAATTACTAATTCGGAATGTTTGAAGTTCGCATAAATTTCAATTCAATAAGCTGGCAACAGTAAATTGCGATTTTATGATCGAGGAATGCCATTCCTGCAATTCAAAGAATTAAGGAACTACCTTCCATTAAGTGAACGTTATAAAGTCGAATTTATCTTCCCGTGATTCAAGCTTCATGAATCCTTGTTAATTCAAGCACAGTTCGATTTCCCGGTTTTGGGTTTATTGGTCTGGGATCTCAATACGTCTTATACCCGCTAAGATTTATGCCATTACTCCTCGATTTCAAGGAGGTCCGAAAGTGACACAGGAAGACATTCCCTAGAGTAATGCACATTTCTTTCTTAAGGTATATTAACTCGCTTATTGGGTGGATCTTTCGAAGCTTTGTAAGTTCACTTAGATAAATCCTCTTCTCACTTGGAAATCAAGAATCTAGCCTGAATGAGTTATCTATTTAAATAATAAAAGAGTTCACCCCAATCGGATAGTGAGGCCAATCCCGTGAAGAATGGTGATCTAAACTGAAGAAAGGTTGATTACCTATTCTAATTTTTGAGAGTATAATCTGGAAGTCAGATATCCTTGTCGACCGATAACTTGGAGCTAAGGTTTAAGGGGCCCATAAAATGGTATGAAGTATTGCAAAAGAAAAATACCTGTATTTAAGGAGGTCCCTTGCAAGTATATCTAATTCCTCAGATTCGAGAGTAGAATCAAAGCCATCAATTAGATAATGAAATGTGGAGTAATGGAGAGATCCAAATGCACTACAACACTGGATGTGATTTTGAAACTCGAGATAATCAAGAAATCTACCGCAATTGAATTACAGGTTTGATAGTTCACTATAATCGCTTCTCTTAATGTGTTTCTTTGATAACTACTCGCATTCATTTCTCCCATTAGAAATTCATTATTCTTCTATTTTTTTATCTTCTCGTATTTGCAGTTCAGCTATTTTCCTTTGTTAGTTTATCTCCAAAAGATCTTAATGCCGGATCCTATCATCATTTTGTGGTCCAAAGAAGGAAATTGAGCAGTCGTAGTTGATTTTAAAATTTTGATCTCGTGGATCGATATCCGACTTAAATCCATTTTATTGTCGACCTCGTGTGTCAGACGGTAAGACCAAAACAAATCGAAAAATGAATTACGCTTAAGAGTATTACAGTATAGTATAGTCATCAACAAGTTTTTGCCGTTGCCGGGATTAGATAATAACCTTTGGCAATAATCGCAGAATTCCAGATGTGTTTCGGGTCTATCAACAGTTTTCAAGGCCACAGCCGGATTAGATAATAGTCCTTCGTAATAACGTCAGAATTGTATGTGTTCTTCGTCTACTAATGTGTGGATCAATACGATCAACATGGACGAATGTCATGAAATGAGAAAAGAAAGGTATATGTTCAAGAAAACACTACACAAGGCACAAAGTTTTCGAAAGAAGTTGGATCAAAACACCAATACCCCTTTCACCCTTCAATTATAAATCCAAGAAAGCTTCATTAATATATCAGAGGATAACTTGCTACGCTTCATGAGGCTCTTTTTTTTTTTGAGAACAAAGCTATATAACCAAAGACCTATAAAGAATAATCCGCATACTGACATGACCAAATGATATGTACAAATTTATGACACTATTATTTCAAGACTATATGTTAATCCTCAAAAGTGAATGCAACTAAAAACTCGTTCGCACTAAAACAATCAGATAATTACAAGAAAATGGATTTGTCAATGAATTCATTAAAGATTTAGTTTATTCCAGAATACTGTAGTGCACAGGTCATATAAGTAATAAAAGTGGATTCAAAGTTCGATATCGCTCCTATAGGATTGAAAAGAATTTAACATTCAATTACCCTAATCTACTAAGTCTTCCACACTATTTGAACTTCCATTTCATAGAAATTTCAAGAATCTAACTAAGAATTCTACATTCAAATTTCATATCTATAATAAAGGAAAATTTAACTCAAACATAAACCTGATCGAACTGTATTATTGCCAGCTTTGACATCGTGATTTCACCACGTTAAATTATCACCCTCGTGATCAAGTAATATATGCGACAAGATTGAAAATCGAATTCGAAAATGGTCAAAAAGGCAAAGATAGTTTTAGATTTCTCCTTTAACTACTCATCGATTAGATAACTGCGTTCATTTCTCAATCATGTTTAATCACATTAACTGTAAATTTTTATAAGATCTGTAGATTTTTCCATTATGCCCCATTTGTTATGACTGTGAGATTTTTGCTTCCTAAGATGGTCTACCGCAGATTTACAAGGTGAATGATGTCTCACATTGAGATCTTAAAGAGTTCTCCTTTCATTAGATCTAAGCTAACACAAGATCAAGACTATTCCTCCAAAAACCAAAGAGAGATCTCTAATTGGATTAAATTCATAGATCACTCAACCAATTCTCAAAACCATGAGTAAAACGATGATTTATTCAAGTAATTTTTAATCATTAGTTCTTCAATATTAGTCTAGCATACCTCAAGTAATCGCTTCCATGCCTCGTGAATCCCCATCTCATGTCGCGAGGGCCTCAAGAAATCAAAGAATGTTTATAACAAATACCCTTTTATGGGCATGGTTTCTAATATTAGGAACAATTCACTGTGAACATCACTATCTGCAAATAAATTCAAGATTCTCAACCCAGAAATTTCTTTTTAATTGTGCATAAATACCATAATCTAACATAAGATCTTTCAACTAAGTTGTGTTTCGTAAAATTTGGACTACAAAGAACACTCAAATACCGATTAGGAAAATTTTACTCTAATCAGAATTTCAACTAAATAATGAATTTAGCTTTGTCTAGATTTCATTAGATTCAGACAGTAATCGGAAATGAATTTTAACAATTTAATTCAACTTCTAAACTTCTAACACCCATCAAGCCAGTCCAAATAAACAAATTAAACTCTACTTCTAAACTAAATAAGCAATGGAAGAAAAGAAAATAATATAAGAAAATAAATAAAAAAAAATAAAAAGAAAAAAATAATACAAAAGAGTCCTCAAATTTCTCCCTAGATGCTCTGCTTCCTCTTTTCTACTTTCCTCAAATTGTTTCTATTTATAGAGCCCTAGAAGTTTAGGCCCTAAATTTGAGGCTACATTGTGGATCCCCAAAATTCTGGCCCAGATTACATTCTCTGTCGCGACCTGGAAGTTTTATCGCGATAGAGTTTCAAAATCTTCATCGCAGTCTGTTCTCGACATACGATCATACATCGTGACACACATTCCTGTGCTCATGGATTTAAATCACGAAAAGTTTCCTTAGTCGCGACAATATTCTTTTCTTCAACATATTCATTCTGTTGCAACAAAGTTTCCTCTGTCATGATAGATCTTTCTTTGTCTCCTTAACAATCTATCTTGCAAATTCTATCTTCTAACCGTTTCTATGTCAAAGCGCAATCTGCCCAGCATGTAGTTCTTTGAATCAGTTATGTCCATTGGCATCAAACAATTTGTTGTGACAAAGTTTAAATGGAAGCTTCTTCAATTGGTGTTCATGACCAGTTTTTATGTTGCATCAGCATTTCTGTTTTGGTTCTTGTTGTAACAATGTTTTTTGTATTATCATAATTTTTGTCGCGACACAGAAGTCTATATCACGACCAGAGTTTGTCACTTATATAGCTTCAATTTCTTGTGCAGGCTTGTTTTGATGTTACGACATGGCCTCTGTGAATTATTTGTGGCAATGTTTGCTATAGCGCGACACGGTTTGTTATGTCAGCGACCCAGAGATTCTCTTCCTTGTGTTTAGAATGTTTATACTTGTAGGAGAAAATTCTGTCTTTGACCTTGTTTATACGTGTTCGGTGATCTACGTAGCCGACTTTGGATCGTATCCGCGACATCGAAAAATCTCTTTAGCTTGAGTATGTCACAGCATTGGATCATTTGGCGACCGGTCGATTCACTAAGCAACCATC